>UYYA01003850.1:0-308787 GCA_900624975.1 Angiostrongylus costaricensis
GTTTCGAATTATAACTCGTATGAAATGCTGAGATATTTGCAAAACTCCGGACCACAGGTGTATGCAATGGAGAACGAACAGCGCGTGCATACACCGGGTCCTTCGCTTCGCATGTCTCTCAGCTCAATCCCGTTGACGGGTGATTGCTGATGGAAAAAAAGATTGATAGAAGTAGCTGAGATATGCATAAAGCAAAGGACCCGGATGGTGTAGTGGTGAAGTGCGCTGCTCCCCGGTAAGGACAACAGCGCGTGTTCGTTCTCCACTGCATACACCTGTGGTCCGGAGTTTTGCAAATATCTCAGCATTTCATACGAGTTATAATTCGAAACATAACCTGCCATTAAGAAGAAAAAGGCAGTAAATAAAAGATTTAAGATTGTGATTATAACGAGGCCTCAGCTTAATTGGGTTCAATGCCGATATTGGCTCCCCAGATCAATCCCGTTGACGGGTGATTGCTGATGGCAAAAAAGATCGATAGAACTAGCTGAGATACATGCAAAGCGAAGGACCCGGATGGTGTAGTGGTGAAGTGCGCTGCTCCCCGGTAAGGACAACAGCGCGTGTTCGTTCTCCACTGCATACACCTGTGGTCCGGAGTTTTGCAAATATCTCAGCATTTCATACTGTTTTCATATTTTTTCATCACAATATTTATCAATATTACTAGTGAAAGTAACCAAATGCCAGACTGCTTTTGGAAATTGAGCTCGCTCTCGTGAAATTTAAAAACACTGTCAGAGTCCTGCACCATCAGTGATCAATTAAATGGAAATTTTTAATTGAATCGATCAATCAATGCTCGTGTTTGTTGTTTGTAAGAATTACAAAGGTGTCATTTTGTTATAGAAACGTCATTTCCAAAGAATTCCACTCCATTACTCCAGTATTTTCCAAAACATACTCGGTGCTATTTTCTTTAATTTATCCTGGTTAGTTGACGTAGTGGCAGCGCTGGTTCGAGAGCTATGCTGCGGCGAAGACTTTCTCACAGTGGTGCCTTCTGAAGATGAAGAATACCGCAGTAGACACTGGATTAGTATCGATCAGAGATCCGATCAAGAAACTCGGTCATTCTGTACGGGCAAAAAGCACTATCTTTCATCTTGTTTCGCTGCGTTGGTGAAAACGTTGAACACTAAATTCTCACTGTCTTATAATGTTTGGCTCAACGAGTTTGGCAAAAAGAGTTTCTGTTAGCTAGGAAAATTGCTCATCGCCTACCTTAAATGATAATGGAGCGGTAACTGTGACGGTATATAGTACGAATAAAAAATGTATTCATTCTAAAACCATGATTTGGATTATTTAGAGAAAAAAAAGAAGCACCGTATTCAACACTGAAAGAGCCAGTGTGACAACGTTGCAAAAATAAATAAATGGAAAAAAAACAAAGCACTCGGCGTTGATCAATCTCTGAAGGGTGCTCCATGCATTCGACCTCATTAGGCATCGTTGGAGGTGAATGAATGAATATTTGGTCTTTATGATAGCTCACGGTGGCCTACCGATGTATCAAGCCAGTGCTGCTATCCTCCCATACAAGTGTGATACCAATTTGGCGAACCCGGAAGGATGGAAGGCTTGGCGAGTCATAGGCGCTGCGATCAATTCCACGTGTGTGTTTCAGGGCGCCTCCGACCACTGCGCCACACACTTCTCTTACCTTGCAAAAATAAAAACGTAAAACCGAAATAGCTTGCTTGGAGTGGAGAAAGTGACACGAGCAAAGATATGAAAACTTCAATTAGGAACACAAAAAGCAAACCACTAAGTGGTTGCCTGGAAGGCTTAGCTCAAAAGAACTGTGTTTGAAATGTGCCTATATTCCGACACACTCTTTACTTATGAGGTTTTTGGTGTTTTGTGCATATTGTTCACGCTCACAAAGATGCGTGCTAACAACGGCCTTCTAGTGTAAAAATAATGAGCTTTAACTGTGAGCTCATAGCAATGTACAAGTTTTCGGTGTGGCAAGGGGCAGGCATGTGTGGGCGAGTAGATTAGTAACACTGGTTCAAGGGATAAAATGCGGCAGTCGTCTGAAAGCGGAAGGTGATAAATGATTTGACGTCTTTCTGTCAAGCTGAGAAAAAACAGGGTTTCTTAGAAATGCTTGAAACACACCTTTACAGAGCATCTGGAGTGGATCACTATTTGTTGATATGAGAACGAAGAAAAAAACAACGTGAAATAATAATAGGAAGCAGTCGCATCAGTATCTGATCTATGGAGGAAGCGGAAAAACTACGGTTGGACACTCTATCATTGATAACACCTTCCCTAAATAAATATTAAGCCATCAGTTGCTTAGTAACGTTAAACAGAGAAGTAGATTAGGCACATGATGATACAAGCTATCCAGACCAATCATAACAATGTCGGAATGGCTATAACTGAAAAGTGGTGCTCAGGAAATTCTGTTAATATATTGGAAATGCTAGAGACAAACAACTAGCTGGAGAACGGCGGCCATTGCTTCGAACAATGAACAAAACAACTCGGTCTGTGATAGATGTCATTGTCCCAGCTTTGATACGAACTATATATATATATGTATATATATGTATATATCTATATGAAGAATTACAATAGGGAGACCACAGCTTCTACATGGCTACCATTTACGATTTACACGCTAAAATCATCCAAGCAAGAGTGATAAGCGGTAAGCGATACCGAATTTGGTGTCAAGAATGTGATTTCTGAAGTCTTTCACGTCATAATAGTGAGGGAAGTTAAATAGGTTGAGTGACGAGTGGAACAACAGTGTTCCGACCTCAATGCTAAATATACTTTGAAGAATCTCAGAAAGGACAAAACGTTACCGGTCAGGTGGGGACGGAAAACGATGTGTTCTAACCGCAGCCAGTGGACCAGGGTCGTTAGCGAATGGGCTCCAACGGATATCGGTGCAAATCAGTAATATCATCGATCCGATTGTTAGAATTTTCTCGGATACCTGAGAGGAGATGCACGCTTCGACTCCACACAGCGACCATGGCCACAGTGGCACCTAATCGTTTAATTCATCCTTCAATTGGGATGACAGATGATGCAAGAGAGATGATCATGTGAAGTGATCATCAGATACAAAAGCTATTTTGATTGTTTTCGTGTTATTTCTATCCACCTTTCTGCCTTTGTTTTGTACCGCATGAAATAGGATAGTTGCACTATAGAGCTAAGCTTTAAACTTACATCAGATCTTCCACGCAGTCCAATGTTTTGACTGCTATATTTCTATCTGTATCTATCAGTGAAAAGGTTAGAACATGTAAGCTTTATCAGTGGCTGAGAGAATTCCCATTTTTTCAATCACCTGTTAATTTTTGAGTGGCAACCAAACCCAAGCAAGCCATTCAGCCTTCACAAGGCAGTAACGTTTTTCGATGATTGCAAAACAAGCATGCCCAGTGTCATTTATCCCCCGTAAACCACTATAAAGCCCAAGCTAGTATCCAATGAAATTATGAACAGATAGCACAAATACAATGGGAGCAGTCTTCACTTAGTTTACCTATTGGGTATGTCCAGCGCACCGGTCAGAGTTGCTCTGAAATGCAAGCGTGTGCATTTTCGTCATATTGCCAGCAGACTTATCTGGGAGCACGAGAACACTGAAGTAATGTAACGGTGGGCCACCGTGGGTGACTGTATAGGACAGATATACATTTGTTCATCTCCGACGAAGTTTGATAAATTCGAAGGCATAGTGAATCTCTCATGGATTGATGAACTCTGAACGCTTTATCCTTTGTATTTTCTGATTCTTATAAACATCTTTGCTATAGGCATAAATTGATTTTCCATCTATCAAAAATAAGTTAATTTGTATGGTAGTTAGCAAGCACTAAATGACAAATGTTCTTAAGCGCTTTTTTTGGTAACTCTCCCAACGGCTTGCCACCTCTTCGTGGCTGGGAGGTGTTCCTGAGGGCGGACTGCGATGTACAGCGGCGGCTTCATCCCCTGGCAAGGTCTCTCAAGCTGAGGAGTCCGGTGTTTCCATCAGAAAGCCTAGCTGAGGGTAAACCAATAGCAGGAACCACCACCGGCTTGTATCAAATTCGCATGGTGGCAAATCTCCCTCTGATCCACAAGGGCTGCGACTGCCTGTGGTGGTAAAGACTTGGGGCAGACTTTAGCCAGGCTGAGCTCAGGATTCCAAGGAACAACAATGGCTTAACTAACGAATCTCCGAAAAGTGAAGACTATGCATGGACCCGCACAAGTAGTGAGGACAGGCCATTCAAGTATCAATTTTTTCGGCAACGAATCCGAAATATTGTTGTAATGCTAGTAAAGTGAAATGGGTACAGCCTCACTGTTTGTGCACTAAAACCCCTCGGTCTGTTCTTAACAACTCTAATACTGCATCCTGGCTGATACTTTTGCGGATTCAACCTGTTTCCAGTGGTTTTCTTCTTGCACTTATTTACAGGAAAAGCAGAGCAATCACATAGAATCCTCATGGGAGGAGGAATACCATGCGATCGACCAGCAAGTTTTGTTTGCTGTACCTTTCTTAGCTACTGTTTCTTCATTTTGGCTTAATAGACCAGTTCAGTCGTGATTTTAACTCAACTGCTTGAAACAATGATCAGAACTAATGAACTCTTCGACTATTATAAAGCTACATTGCATTGTTACGGCTTAAGTTGTGTGATTTCACTACTGAAGAGAAAAACGCCACCAACCATTCATGAAAGATATTATGAAAAATGGTTCTAACCGAGCATGAGTTCTAAAATGTGAGTCATTTTTGGTGATAATGATAGCTCTATTTATGAAGATTTAGTTAAATCATTCGTGATAGGATATCCAGAAATGCAGTAAGACGACAAGGGTCATGCGTCACCCATTGTTAATCCGCAGAAGTTTAAAAATTTTCTTATGGTTTCTCGTTGCGAATTTTAAATGAGCTGCGTCTGTAACAGCCGGTTAGCGTTTGTTTTTGAAGAACGCAATGTATTCGCACCAGATAATCGTTGACTGAGCAGCTCATTGATCAACGTGAGTTAATGTTTCGACCGCCTGTATGTAGCTGCTAACTTCGACTAATGTTGTATGTACAGGCAAAGTCAACTCGAAATGGTAGGAAAGGTGAGTAGAGAAATGAACTCCGATTTTCAGCGCTAACCACTAGTCGCTCTCGATTTCCTGCTGTTGCTGCTGCTAGCTCAACTCCTTCCATTCAAGTCTATTGGACTAGCACTGTGCCAACACTTTTTTTATTACCTTAACGTTTTTATTTACCGCCTATTCTTTCCAGAGTATTTTTGCGAAATATAACTACTATAATGCTGAGATATTTGCAAAACTCCGGACCGCAGGTGTCTGCGGTGGGGAACGAACACGCTATTGTTCTTTCCGGGGAGTAACTCTTTCACCACCACACCATGCGGGTACTTCGTTTCGCCTGTCTATCAGCTAGTTTTTTCAAGTACTTTTTTATTTTTATATGACACATCTTCACGTCTACTGTGCGGATCCCAGCATTTCTCACATTCGATTGGTTTCCTCGCACCCATTATCCGCGAAGATCTTCCAACTTTTTCGTTTGGCTTCGGCTACTGCTTGAAGATTTTCATTTCATCTTGAATGTCGTAATATATAAGTGGACTGGAGCGTTCCCAATTAGATTGTAGAGAGTGATTTTTTCCTAGACAAGTCCGGTACCAATTTCCTGAACCCGGAGGAATGAGAGGCTTGGTTGGCTCAGAGCAGAATCGAGCAAATACATTGATCGTGTTGACCGACATCAGTACCTCTGTACTATGCACCCCACTTTATAAATTGAAAACTATAAATAGTGAACTTATCAGCGTTTGGTCTTCTTCTTTATAACTCCCACCACTGACTTTCTGTTAACCTCGGCATTGAGCAAGTAATTCCTTGTGTTCTTGTTGAGCAAACATGAGGAGTTATTCTATTCTTTATTCAAGAACAAACTGACGTTTCGACGGATTTCGTCTTCGTCAGAGCCTGGAAAGCTCAGGATGACAGCAATCTACCCCGCCAAACACTTCCATAACCAAAGAGACAAGGGTGTGTGTGGCGCAGTGGTTGAATGAGCCCTGCAACACACACGTGGAATCGATTCCCATACCTATGGCCCACCAAGCTTTCCAACCCTCCGGGGCCGGCAAATTGGTACCAGACTGGTTTGGAAGGATAGCAGCACTGGCTCGACACATCGGTAGGCCTTGTAAAGGTTAGATATGCATTCAATCACCTCCAAATGATAATTAGTGAAGTCGAATGCACGGCGTATCTCTCATGGATTGATCAACGCTGAGAGCTTTACCGTTTATCTCTTTAACCAAAGAGATAATATGCTAAACCAAGATTTCAACCACATCGAACAAAGAATAGCTTCTTCACACACTGACATCCTTCAATCTATCTTTCCATATATCATCCTTATGTCTTCTCATGTTAGCTTAGATGTAATACGTTCAACTGTGACTATTTGCTTGTTTGCTTTGATAGGCCGTTGTTGAAGAATTTGCTTGGGTATAACTCTACTGTGAAACCTTTTTCAGTAACTTAAGGCAGTTACGGAAGCTGGATTGAAGCTTCCAAGAGAAGATCAAGCGGTTCGACAAAAGAGTTTTCTATACACACATAGCGAAACGTAGCAAAAAAAAGTCATTTTTGTTCAGAATTCAATGTTGAGTATCAAATGGGTCGAGGAAGTTATAAGCGTCTGAACAAGGATGCAATGCGAACCACGTCGGGCATCTTCTATTTGGAGTGTGCCAGTCTCCCGCTGTATTTATTTATAATAGTGACGAGTGAACGCCTGCGATGATGCACAAAAACTCGACCAGTACAAACGAAGGGCATACACAGTTCTCATGAAGTGCAAGGACAGGGCAGCTACGTAACGAGGACAGTGAGAGGTGCAGTGGAAGTGCAGCATCACTAAAGGGATTAAAAAATACACTTTAGTGCATTTTGCCAAGAAAATGTTGCATGACGAGAAATATGAGGCATGACTTCTAGAAGTTCGTAAAAATTTTCGGGATGCCTTTCTACTGTAGCGTTCAAATGCGGTGTTGTCTGTACCCGCACAACTCCCTCAACTCCCTTCCTCTGTCTGTCCGTCTGTCTGTCTGTCTGTCTGTCTGTCGTCTCTCTCTATCCGATATTATTGTAAACCGTTCTTCGTTTAACCTCGGTATAAATAATTAATGTACGTCATTTGATTGATGAGCCAACACGAGATTGTCACTAAATATTTATTCGGCTAACGTTTCGACGTCTTCGTCTTCCTCAAACTGGCGACCACAGCCGATGGTCCACAGTCGTTCATCTTCTCGATGTGCTTCTTCGTCGTCATACCGGGTGGAATCTTCTCCAGTGGAGCACATATCAAATGAGGCAACCTCGCCCAGCATCGCTTTTTTAGACAGGACGGTTGCTGTTCACAAGAATTGATGAGTGATAACAATTTTTTTTCAACGGGCAACCCATCCTGCAGCAGTCGGTATCATATGATCTAGCATGCAGTGAAGTAATACTATTCTAAGCCGACTTGAATTTCATCTCGGCATGAATGACCAATGCACCTTATTTCACTGACAAGCTAACACAGGGTTGGTACCAAATATTTAGCTTGCAGTGATCTCTAGTATCACTGAAATCTCTAGTCTCTCAGGTATCATCAAGCAGCGAAGACGGTGTTGCTCGATTCTTATGTTAAAAATCTGTTCAGCTACAGCTTTCTTAGTGTACTAGCACGCCAATATAAATTATTCCAGTGAAAGTGTAGCTTTCATAGCGTGTGTGTGGTCATACTGCCCTTTTTTGTAGAATGCGCTAAGGCGCATTTTTTTAAAATCCGTTTGATGATGCTGCACTTTCACTGCACCTTTCGGTGTCCTCGTTGTGTACCTGCCCTGTCCTTGCACTTCATGAGCAGTGTGCCTGCCCTTTGCTTGTACTGGTCGAGTTTTTGTGCACCATCGCAAGCGCCGACTCGCTGCTCTTACAATCAGATATAGCGGGAGACTGACACATTCTGAATAGAAGATGCCCGACGTGGTCCACGCTGCTTCCTTGCTCAGACGCCTATGAGCGCCACGACCCAACTGATTTTCAATAATGATTTTTGAACAAAAATAGATTCTCACTATTCCTACATAGAAAACTCTTGTATTGAATAGCTTGACATTTTCTTATAAGCTGCAAGTTTAGCTTCCATAATTGATTTCAGTTGCTGGAGAAGGTTTTGTGACAGAGTTAGGTGAAAATTTACTCATTTCAAATGTTTCACATTGGTTATCAAAAAAAGCCGTCAAAGCCCATGTTTGCTATTGGGTATTCATTAATTGTTGTACTTTATTGTAAGTCGTGGTAGATAGGAAATCGATTCGCTCACGCTCAGGTCCCAAAGATTGATCACATGAATCATGAAGTCTCTGTAGGAGCAACCCAGAGAGCTTTGAAATGGGTTCTGTAGAGCAACCAGGAAGTACTGCACAGTTGTGGAATGAACGTGAAGGTCATAAAAACATCCCGAATCAAATTTCACAGGCAGGTGAGTTGTTACGAGTGCTTGGAGGAATTATTCGTTCACAGTTTTCTGAAGCCTTAAAAACGATCGGAGTAGCATTGAAATCGATGAAGTGATCAACAACTGTAGTGCGTTTGTCTTCTAGCTTAATGTAGAAGCAATTGCAGTTCTTGTTTAAGGAACGAAAATATCCAGAAAAGTTTTATAACTCTATATATGAATCGTTGGAATCTATACATTTCTGCTGTTTATTCCAGGACACAAAATTTTGAAGGTGTCGAAGTTATCAAACCATCGAGAGCATTTTGAGCAATGGATTGTTGCTCAGGTTTTTCCTTAGAGGTAGTTGCTGAGATTTTGAAAAAGAGGTGCTTGTTGGCAAAAATTTGCCCAGTATGATTGAGGAGAAAGTGTTTCATAGTCCAACCCGTCAAATTTCGCATCGTTAGTTGCGAACTATTGGCTAAGACGTTCTCCTGCAAAACGATAGCTTCTATCCTGCCGACCTGATTTTGCTACATTCACGATGGATTTTTCCAAGACTTGGTCACCTTCGTGACATCGCTTTTCCGCCCTGGTCATGACTGAAAACTTTATACTATATGATTATTACTTCCGTAAACAAAAAGTCGTTGCAATTATCATTTGATGCAAATTAGGCTTTGTCTATCTTCTTTTTTCTTAATTGAACGTCATCATTTTTTGCATGGGATATATTTTTATCTTACAGCCCCGTTATTTTTTTTCGTTGTTGTCACATGATCCGGCAGCACATATATAACACCGTCCCCATCCCGCCTCTTCGTTTCAGTTTGTTTCTCGCATCCATCTATCTACGATTGTCTTCAGACTCTTTTGGCGTCTGAGTACCGTTGCTACCTTTCTCACTTTTCATTGGTCGCAGAAAGTTGGTCGAGTCGATTTTTCCTGCAATGGTGAGATAGCCGTACTAGGGCTATTCCACATGGATCAAAGGAAGCCATCTTTTTCCAGGTAGGTCTGGTATCAGTTTTCCGACCGAGGAATATCAAACCCTCGGCTGAACCGTTGCAGTGTCGAACCAAGGCCTGGATAGGTAGGGCTGTTCACATAGTGAACAAGATGATTACCAGTGAGCTACCCGCCCCTCATCACAATACAGTAAAAAAAATTGGCATATTTATTGCGTGAAAGAAGTAAGAGCAGAGTTTATAAGGACGGTCTCGGTAACCTTAAATTGATTCGATGTGACAGCCATCTATGGAGATTTATACATCTTTCCAGTGTTTTTGGAATGATTACGATTATTGGGTCACGAATATTTTGGAGAGGTAACTCCGATCATCGTCTTCAGATTGTCGTTGTAAAGTCCATAGATGTTTGATTTTCTACGTTGTGGTGACATATCCCTGGTATAAAACGTTAAGAACCACCTATGTCGTATACGCTAGGGTTCCGTCCATGGCCCATGCTTAGATGAAGTTCCGACCGCGATAGCACGCGAAAATTTGAACTGATGAAGCAAATTGAGATTTTCGCGAATTGGGAGCAGAAATTCACTTTAAGAGGAAATATTTTAGGCCTGATATTCAGGAAAATGTGGTCTTTCTAATGGCTTACAGTCGCAATTTAGGGAACATGTGTCAATCGATGTGTTCATTTTCAGGTTATTGAGGCAAGACGACAACAAAAAGGTCGTATTCTGCTACACGTCAGTGCTTGAATACAATCTCTGTAGCAAACGGTCCAGGAGTTGAAGGAGTTAAGCTTTCTACCTCTTTTTTGCTTGTCTAACTTCCCGCTGACCGTTTATCACTTCTTCGACAGATACAACACTCAGTGATTGTTTGAAGGACACGTCACAACTACTTTCAAAGGAAATTCTTCTATTCATAATCAAGATGGTGTATGCCTTCGGGGGATCTGACGAATACAGAACTTCGAAATTCTGTGCTACCAGAACGAAGAAACTTCTATCTAATTTAAGGAAATATGTCGATTTCAATTGTTTTTTCTTTTGTTGGGACTTCATGCCCGAACAAAGTTATAAGATCTCATTCTTCGCAAAATCTGTATCCATTTTTGTATTACTAAGCAATATATATTAATAAACAAATAATAAGTTGGTGGGAAGACCTACAATATGGAGAACGTGAAAGCCAGCTCACTTGTCAGATCACTGTCAGTGGTAAGAACACTGTTAGCTTTTGAAAGAAAACCTTAGCTTTTTCTCAAAATGTTCATATATACTCACATAAGTCATCTCATTTCGAGAGCAACATCAGAGATCTTAACCTGGTATCCTTAAGGTCACCGTCTTCACCCACCTAGAAAATTGTCTATTATGAACTAGCTATGTTTTGTCAGAACCCTCACCAGCATGAAGTTCCACGAGTGTCATCTTGACTTCTCACCAATAATAAGCGACTGTAACTTATTAAAAATTGACACTAGGAGCAGGTTAAAAACTCATTCCAGAAAGACCATTTTTCCATTCTAAACATATTTTAGGTGTGCTATGCTAGTTCATAATGCAGAACATTCCAGTAAGTTTCCTACCAAGAAAACAAAAATGCACGGTCTTATTTGTAAAGTACTCCAACAAATAACAAGATCTCCCAACATAGGATTCCATTGATCATATGACGTGGGCACCTGCTCAGTAATGCAAACGCATCGATGTCTTCGTTTTCAACTACGAACAGGGTGAAGGTGCACGGCTGAAGCCCACCCTAACTGCTGCCTCCCTAGCAAGGCGCTCCTACCTCACAGAATTCGGAGATTTAACTCTTCCGACAACAAAGGCCAGCACATGCGGCGGCTTGAAGACCATCTGGACTATATCACAGTCAGGTATTCCCACTCCATTATTGAAGATCACCTGCACGATGGTTAGTGAATCCATGCATTGAGCAGCGTGAAACCTGATCTACCAATGCTGTTAGTGAGCTTGCATAACGAAGAGCATCTTGAGGGGTGCTATTGTGTGAGATGAGAACTGTGAAAATGAGAAAGTTCTGAGTTCTTGATCACCGACGAAAGATACATCTTCTAGTTTCCATGAGAAAAACAGGCGTAGGGTCAAAGTCACACTCCAGCTGCACATGATTTCATTGGTAGATGAAAACTGTATGCTGCAGCTGAGGTTATATTTGACGATGGCTTGGTCGGTGGAGCGCAAAAAACTCTTCGTTGGTTGGCTTCTCTCGTGAAAATACTGTTTTATGTGTTTGCGAACAAAAGAGACTTGACTGCAAAAGAAAACTGAAAAGTCACTATGGAATGAGGATTCATGATATGCTTTTATGATAAGGAGAAATAGAAACAACAGCAACAAAAATCTAGCAACATTGGCTTGTTGGCTTGTTGTTGGCTAGGCGTTCGGTTTTCTGAGGGTGACACTTGCCGTCTCGCTGATTGTTGAGAGACTCGAGCAATCGCTAGTCTTTACTTGCCTCTGTGCCAAAACGCTTCAGTGAGCTATATCGAGTCGAAGAGTAGAGAAGTCTTCTTTTTTATATCTTATTTCATTGACATCCAGACATGATGTTGGTAAAGAATTTTTTGTTGCTAACCCTTCTGCACCCTGCCATCTTTAAAGCGGTAATGATTCGAGTATACTGTCCACAAGTAATCTTTTAAATGTCACACGGATAGGATGAATACTGTGAGAATAAACTATTTTTATTTGATGGTACCAACTACTTTTATCGTCGGTAAGGATCCACATTTTGTTCGTTGACGAAAAGCGGAACCTCTAGTCCTTTTTTCATTTGCTTGATAAGCAATTCAACCAGAATGCTCTATGGTGCATTCGACTGCGCTGAATGACCTTTCATTCTGCTTATGTACGGGCAGGTGGTTTTCAAGGCGCATGTTACGTGAGCGAGAACCGTTGAGCTAAAAACATGAGTGGGTCGGGATGTTTCTCATTTTCTTCATTGTATCACTGGGTAGTCTTGTGCGCTGTCGAGGTTGATTGATCCCAACTGCTCAGCTATCAGCTAATGAATATGTATTATTTCACATCATTTCATATAAAAGGGCATCACTGAGTGAGGATGCCTCATTCGAGAAGATGGCTCACTGAGGAAGATCTGGCTCGACACGAAGGCGAAGACGCAACGTCGAGGCGAACAACAAGCATGGACCATCGACTCGGATCACCGGCTCTGAGGAAGACGAAGACGTCGAAACGTTAGCCGAAAATAAATATATTTATCAACCTCGTGCAAGCTTATCAAGAAATAATACATATTGATTAGTCACACCGAGGTTTAGGGAAGGTCGGTTTCGAAATATCAGCTAATGCTTTAATCGTGCGAATTATCCGCCACACATGAGCATTTTTGGAGTGATCAAAGATGCTCGCTCAGTTTCAGTTGATCGTAAGTAGGGTTTCAGAAGCAGTTCCGACTTCCACAGATCATCCGAAACCACGCTTCCAGTGTGTGCTCAGAAAGGAATGAATTTCTAGGCTTCTCTCTTTTTCGGCTTTTCCATATTTGAAGAAAGGAATTAAAATTAGTGTGACATATGGACAAGAGACATATTGTAAAATAGAAGGCACAAGGAAGTGGTGAAAGTGTTCGCATCCCTTTCTTTACATGACATGCATCAGTTCACACCCCTCTTTTCGTTCTTTCTAAAACATCTTACCTATGAGAAACTTACTTCATGAATACCAGCTAATAGCTACGGCGAGGAACCTGGATCCAGTGCAAGAATTAATGTATTGCTCGCGATGCAAGTGGGAGTGTTTATGGTTCGTGATAAGTTTTCGTTGGAATTGAGCAAATGAAGTATAAGCACGTACAATTTGGAAATGAAAACAAAGGTATCTTGGGTTAAATTTGACAAGGAATGTCTTCATGGGGAAAGACGTTAATATCTTAGACTTTCAATCAACAGTTACCACTGTCGTCTCGTCGTGTAAGTTCCTCGATGAATCGTTAACTTGAACTCACCTTTTATATGTTTAATTTCCATTTACTGCCCATAGTTCTTTCCATCACAGGGTCAGGATATGAAATACAACCACGATGACGCTGAGATATGAGTGAAGCTTGGAACTTCAGCTGCATCTACGCTTTGAACTCGTAAGGACATTTTCCGGTGGCCTACGTGTTGCCTGCTGTACTAATCGGAGTCCTCGCTATGCGTTTTATTTCTCTCAGGCAGTTTTTCTACCCTAACAGTGCTATCAGCAAATCAAAAGCCTGGATCAAAGCAGTGGGTAAAACGTAATCCCCTGGAAAGGGTAATCACGTGTTCGAAGTGTGCATGAGATTCCGAGTGTTGCTCACGTCTCGACATTTCACTTCATATATTTTCAACATTTAAATGATTGGGATTTCATGGCTTTATGACGTGTTCACAGCGACTAGAAGCGTTAGTGGCACTATATAGAAAGCTTATAGAAAGTATAATCCTCTTTGTAGATTTTCTCAAACTAAAGGTGCACCGATTCCACCCTGTTACCAACACAGATCGATACTTGTGGAAGGTTTCATCAATTGCCATTGACTCTTCAATAGAATTAGTCACAGGCCTTTCATACCTCTTTATGAACCCTCCATACCCCTCTATCTTTATAAATCAAAGGCGCCACTGTAAAAAAAACTGCAACCCACGAAACCGTAAAGTTACAAGAAACTGGGAATAGAACTAAAATTTTTAAAAGATTCAACAAAACCCTGCTTGCACCAGCACTAAAATGTATTGGGGGGGCGACACCATCGCACTAGTTCAATCCCTCTGTTGGACGAGAAAGGAGTGTCCAAGTGGAAAAACGTTTCATGGGCCATGAAAAATCGGAATTTCATAGGAAAACGGTAGGAAAAGGAACACAGTGTGGGCAATGATGTACAAATTCTAGCCTTGAAGTCATAAAGTTCAATACGGGACTAAATATGTTGTCAAATGTTCAAAAGTGCAACGATTTTTCGATACATACAAAATATTACCAATCGCAAGTCCATAAGCTCTTGACACTTTAATCGTCTTAAAATTTCATTAGGTAAAATGATCGCTACATACATGCGGAGTAAACAGATGATAGCAATCGTCGCGGGTCCTGGTAACAGTCTAGTCTTAGGGTGGCAAATCTCCCTCTGATCTAGTAGCGCTGAGGATTGTCTGTAGTGAAGACTTGAAAAAGACCTAGCACTACCATCTCAAGATTCCAGGAAAAGAAAACCTCTTTCGAGCAACGGCGTGTCAACTCGGGAAAAATACGTAGGGATTGACATGGTTCTTTGCGAAGGCGAACCATTAAAATATTTAAGTATGACGTATGTGAAATGCACTTCAATTCATGTCAGATTCTATAAGAATTTTTTTGTTAAGACAAGCAATGAAAGGCATTTTTTCAAACAGTGCTTTACCTAAATCCTTGCATAGAAGATCTTAGATATAACAGGAAGAGATGAAACCTCCGATTTTTCTCCGTGACACTGCACAGTAGAAAACATAGTTTGGCATCACATGACTCGATTTTTATTCCCTTAGAAGGATAGTGAATCAGCAAGCATTTGTCATTGAAAGTAAATGAACGTAGTGCTCAGGTTGGCCCTCAGCAAATTTGGGTATGTCAGCTGTCGTGAACGGTCTGTTAATATGATGAGCCGCTCCTACATTAATGTTTGCTGCATAGGATGAATACGATAGCAACCAACACTCAAGTAGCCAAATTTCCTTCCGTTTCATTATAGTTAATGGAATTTTCTTACAGTACATGCCGACAGATTAGGGAACGGGTAGCTAAAGGGTAGTGATTCCTTTCATCGCCATAACGTAGCTGGTGCCAGTGCTCACCTTGCCAACCTAGCCTATCATCATCCGGTGTTGGGAAATTGGTGACAGACCAGTGTGGGCGAAATTTATTTCTTTAAGTCAACAGAGATAAGCTTTAACACAGTTATTCCATAAATCGAGGAAAAGTCGACTTGACTAGCAATCAGTGATATTTGTAGACAAGATAACAGTCTTCCGGCAGCAGGTGAACCCACACGTGAAAAGTTAGAAGGCCTTCGTAGATGTTGGATGCAAGCAAACAAGTGAAATGGTAGATGCGCTAAGGGCTGCACATTAGATATGAAAATAGACGATGGAGATATAGCAAAAGCTTAGCCTACTTCAGAGCCTGGAAAGGTCAAATTGACACACAGTCTACTCAGCCAAACACTTCCGAAACCTCGGCAGACAAAACTTGGTGCATAAATTTTTATTCCCATAATAAACGGTTTTTTTAAACACTCACTGTCCTGTTCTTTGTAAGCCTTCCAGATTCTTAGTGGAGATCAACCGCACAGCGTATTACACGGACGAGGAATGTGCCTGGTTCAAGTCAGTTTCCACACGTTGTGCAGCACCGGAGGTCGTCTTATAAGCAGCAATTTGAGGAATAACCTCAAATCACCTACTAAAATTGCATAGATGCGATCATATCTTATAGTAAATCGTGCTTCCTACTCCAAGTACTAAAATGAATATCGAGAATCACAGATTCCCAAACACTCACTTTGAGCAAATCAAAGTCACTTGGATTCATGAGATCAATAGTTGTTCCAGTTACGACTTGCTATTCTTGGATTTCCAAAGATTTTTGGCTAGCAATCGTCCAAAAAAATTTACTTACCAAGTAGCATTAAATGATATTTTAATCATTTTCTTTAAATATCGGCTAACCATAGGGCTTTTGCACAATTTCCACCAATTTTTGATCTGCTGTTATGGTAATATTTTCTCCATGGTTTCCCGTGAGAGCAGTTCTAGGCCTTTCCCAAGTCGTCACCACTAACTGGCACTCACTCGTCTTTCTAAACCAAAGGTACGTTTCCACTTCAAACACAAGTTTTTACGTGGATTTCAGTGATTCTTGATATTGGTTTAACTCTTAACAAGTCTTAACTGGCTTAGGAGGAAAATTATGACCTCCTTGTCAACACGTGAAACCTCGGCGAGCGAACGTTTTTAGGAATTTCTATTCGCTAGTTAGTAAAGCACGCAATGCTAAAGAAGATCGACGCGTTTCAGGTATTGCAACCCAAATAATCACTGTTATAGAGACCCGAAGGAAAATCACCTAACTTTAAGCTAGCTCCAAAGCAAAAGCTGGAATATGGAAGCAGAACAGAGAAACTAACTAAGTAATCATTAACCTTCCCACGGTGGCATCACTATACGTATTGTCGCAAGGTGCGTAAAATCTTGAACTCTTGGATTGAAGATCGTACAGAGCAGAAGTTTAGCAGCTGATATTCCCATCAATCATCTGCATTTCTTAAGGGCAACGATTTCTATCCAACTGTGACATAGCAAAATTTTAAAGTTCTTCGATTGAGTTATGGTTAGGGTAATGGGTTTCCAGTTAGCGTTTGACTTTCTGGATGACCTGCTATGACCGTTGTCGGCACCAATAAAAAGGATGTGTCATTCGCGTCCTTGGCGGTGCAACGAACTAATGATACTCGGTGGATAATCTGCTGCAGTAGATCTGTTACGCAACTCAACAGCAGCAAAACAGAACGCAAGGGCAGATCGTAGGAGGAGGAAGCAGTTCAGCAGCACTTCATTAAAGATCGCTGTCTGTTTCAAAACTCCAAACCAAATCAGATGGTAGTCAATTACGTGGCATCCAATGCTATGGTCATCAATTAGCACCGGATACCGCGCTTTAACCTTCTGTACAATGTCTTATGTAGCAAGAGAACTGAAAAACGTATACATAAAACTCATATAGAACCTCGACGCGATTTCTAATAAAACTGGTTCTGTTCGTGAGTAGCTAGGCGAATTTCAGGCAAAGTTAATAGCGACTACACTAAAATCAAAATTATTTGGATTTTAAGGAGTTTGATGTTTTCACCCAGAAGCCGTCATAAAGTCCTCTCGTCAAAAAGTGTAAAACATGAGCATCCTAATAAGGGTGTGGTATCCAGGTAACGCCCAATTCTCCAGCACTAGATCACCTAGCAGGTTAAGAGCTTGACACTTACTGGAGAGGATTTCATCAATCTCTCAAAAGTGCGAAGTATAAATATGTATATGCATATGTATACAATGAAGAAGAATCATTAACGACTGGATTCCTCAGAATGTCGAAAGAACAGTAGGAGGATCACCGACACAATGGTTATAGATTTTCACGAAGATACTAAAACAATGATATGATGGCCAACGAGTGTCTATAATGAGCACCACATACTGAGCTACTCTTACTCCTGTCAAGGAGAAACGAAAGCCTTCTTGGTGTGGTGACGCGACAAGTGATATATGCATATTGACGGAACCAATATTTTTTTTGCTAATCCCAGTACTTCCTGTATTTCATCTATGTCTTTGCATCCATAATCCACGAAATTCTTTTAACTTTTCTGGTGTCACTAGCAGCTTAACAAGCTTTGTTTTTATGAATGTCGTTGAATGCTGATCGAGTCGCTTCCTCCTTGAACTCTGAACTAGCAGTATTAGTGCACTCCAACGCCTTTTTCAAAGGCACTAGTGAGCTTCTGTGAATTGGAGGCTGTGAACTGGTAGCATATAAATCTGATACAAATTCACTGATCTCGGAGAGATGAAGGTTTGCATTATCCGTGGCAGAGTCCAACCGAGGCCTTACTCTTTCAAGGGCATCACTACCGCAGAGCTACTAGTCGCTTAGCACATAAATCGTTTACATGGAACGGTTTCTTAATTGCATTTGAAAAATTTCAGGCAACAAAATTTTTAAAAAAACGAAGGTAAAGTCAAGATTTAAAATTTTTTCAAGGCAAAGCTGAAAACACCAAGCGCACGCTGAGGGATGCCAACGTGTGCTGCTGAACGAAATCCCTCTTCATAATTTTCTCATACATTCAAAGCTCGCAGCTTTCTATATAACAGCATAATGTGACATTAAAAAGTGAATAAAAGTTACCGCGTGCTCTAGAAGGTTCGAATTAAGTTTTGGTTAAAAGGAAGATTTCCCTCTGGTTGGCAATGATCTGGGAACTTTAATGGTTTTTATTCCAACTAACAGGTCGTAATGTGAGAGGAGATGTGCTGGTTTGTATTTTAAAGTGTTTATTATTTTTGTACCAAGTGAATTGTTACCAGTACTTGTCGCGCATTACTTCTTAAGCAAGCGGAGCACATAGGCAGCTCCGCCAATGTTTGAAGAAAGCAAATCAAATTTACCTGTATCCGCTCTCAATGAAGAGTGAAACACGTGAAAGAATCTACAATGGAAGATTTACGACAGTTCTGAGTTAAGTCAAAACAAACTGTTTTAGACTACATAATATTTTGAAATTTAGAGCTAGAGTATTAAGGAAAACACTTAGAATTGAATCACTTGATTATTTTTCAATAAATTTTGTCAAATCATTTCAGCTATTGTGGCAATAGTACAGCAGAAAACTGGAGACAAGGCCACAACTGTATCACTGACAGACGTACTTTGGGGTGGTGCGCCACCGTCATTCTTCATGTTTTACGACAACGGACAGGCTGAACGACACCTTCGCCGAATTTATGGCGATTAGATTTTGTGGTTGGGTTCCTGAACGAAATGCGTCGAGGAAAAACTGTAATTATCAATTGAGGTCAGGCATTCACCATGTCAAATGATGACGCATAAATTAGCGCTATAGAATGGGAAGAACACGGGCCGATACCTTCTTCTGTGATAGCTGTATTTTGGGCACTCTTTTTCACTGATAAAACAAAGACGCACATCTTTTTTAATACCAATTAAAATTGTTAAGGAGGTGGCAGAATCGCATTGGAAATCAGTAACAACTAAGGGAGCCGTAATGTGCCACACAGTCCGAACGGTTTACCACCTCATCATAGCTGGGAGTTGTTCGACGTGCAGCGGGGGATTCATTCCCTGGCAGCACTTCTCCCAAGTTGAGAAGGAGTCTGGCGTTTCCATCAGAAAGCTTAGCTAAGAGTAAAACAATACCAGGATCCACCACCGTTTTGGTATCAAAGTCGCAAGGTGGTAAATATCCCTCTGATCCACAAGGGCTGCGACTGCTTGTGGTGGTGAGGACCTGGGGCAGACTTTGGCCAGGCCGACCTCGAGATTCCACGGAACTACAATGGCTCAGCCAGCAAATTTCTGAAAAATGGAGATTATGCTGGGGCCTGCACAACCATTGAGGACGGGTCAATCAAGTATCAAGTATCAAGTAAGTAATGTTTCACACTGCAGAATTGAAATGATGAGACGAATTGAAAACGTGCACGACGTTGTGTTCAACACCATAAATCGGTGCCAATAAGAGTTACTATTACGAAGCAAGGGCAAGATTATCTATTTATTTATTTGTTAACATGATTCATCACAATTACTGTGCGGTCTCCAGCATTTGCATTCCAGCAGCTTCCAAGCGTTCATCGACCACTAAAGTCAAAATTTTTCATTTGTGTGTAGCTGATGCTTAAGGATTTTATTTTCTTTTTCTTTATGAATATCGTTTAATGCCGGCCAAGTTAGTTACGTGAATGAGAACGGCTTCACAAGCACTGCGCTATCCCTTTTCACAAACACATTTTTGAACGAGGTTGAACTGTTTCATTCTGACTATTTGTCACCTAGTCGTTTCAGATAACTCTCAGTCTTTCATTCGACAATTTTTAGTAGAACATACCTAACTTACGACTTGCAACATTTATTCACCAACTTGAATTCAAATGGTTCACCTATACGGATCGCACGAGATCCTAAGCTTGTTTCTCTTGCTTGGAACTATTGTGAATGAAACTCTTAGTTCGTGCGCGCGTTTGAGTGCATATTGATGATCTAAGGTCTTCTGTACTCATACATATGTAAAATATTGTGCGATCGCAGACTTTATTAATATTCCGAGAGAACCATGTCTTTGGCTTTGACAAAGCTCCACCACAGGCAATCGTTAACACATGTGAATGGGAGAAAGGCTGCTGCCCTGTGATTAGACCTCTTACAGCATGGCAATGTTTCCAGTGTTTCCAGCAACTAGTTCACCGACCAAAACAGAACGATAAAGCGGATTCACTTAATTGGATACCTGGATGGTCAGTCTTTACTTGTTGTGCGAGTCCCAGCATTATTTCCATTTTTTGGAGCTTTATTAGATTACCCATTGTGTTTTCTTGGATTCTTGGGGTCAATCAGACTAAAGTCTGCTCCAGGTCGTCACCAGCACAGGCAGTTGCAGCTATTGTGGGTCAGAGAGAGATTTGCCACCATGGGACTAGTACTTTGATACCAGGACGGTAGTGAATCCTGGTATTCGTTTACTCTTAGGTGGGTTTCCTGATGGAAAAGCCGGACTTCTTCTCAGTTTGGGTGGTCCTACTGTGGTGATGAATCCCTACGCTATATATCGCAGCCCTACACCGACGAACACTTCTCAGCCACTACGAGGCGGTAAGGCGTTGAGAGAAAAACGGATTTAATAGTTTACATGTATGCTTTATAAGGTAGCGGATAGCACAGTGATAGTGATGCCCACGGCGTTCTGCACCAATCAAGCTTATCATCCCTCCGGGGTCGGGAAAATGGTATCTAACTTGTCTGGGAAAAAAAATCACTCTCTGTAATGCAATTAGGAACGCTCCAGCCCAGTTATCTCAGGACTCCAGAAGGAATGGACTCACCCAGCATTCTACGACATACAAGATAGAATGAAAAATCCTCAAGCGGTAGCCGAAGCCACACGAAAAAGTAGGGAGATTTTCGTTGATAATGGATGCGAAGAAACGAATCGAATGTGAGAAGTGCTGGAAACCGCACGGTAGCCGTGAACATGGGTTATATAAGAAAAAATGAAAAAAATGTGCTTCATATATACATAATATATATACAGGTTACATAAATGTAGGCATATATATATGTATATATATGGATTAGCAAGAAAACGTTTATTCCCGTCGTTTTCATTATTTTGATGGTGATGACTTTGCTGTCGCCCTGAAACAACACGTGCGTCGAAAAGAACGATACGATCGATGAGATCTAATCAGACCTCTAACCCGCTAACTGCGCACATAAATGGTGAAAATGGTGAAATAGAGGTGAAAATAACAACCGAAGCAGCAGAGCTGCTCAATACCCGTTTGCCGTTGTGAACGATGAGTATGACTACCAAAGATATCCCGATTACGTGCTTCTAGTTTCCAGCTAACACTCCAGAAGTCCATGGAATCCGGAATCTCATTGTTCGATTGTCATGACCTTCTTGTAGTTGCTTGGAAATTTAAATTTTGATTATGCCACTTGGTGACATTAGTTCTGATACACATTTTGAACGGTTCTGCATAAGAGCTTAGATGTTCGCAGGTAGAACGAAGAATGTGAAAGCAGAAAAACTCACGAAGTCACTCAATCCTCTTGGAACAGGTCGTGCAATACTTGATACTTGATAATTAAATGGCCTGCCCTTACTGATTGTGCAGGTCCCAGCATAATCACCATTTTTCGGAGACTTACTGGTCAAGCTATTGTGGTTCCCTGGAATTCCGAGCTCATCTTGGCTAAATTCTGTTCCAGGTATTCCACCACAGGCCGTCGCAGCCCTTGTGGATCAGAGGGAGATTTGCCGCCATGCGACTTTGATACCAGGACGGTGGTGGATCCTGGTATTAGTGAACTTTTAGCTAGACTTTTTGATGGAAACGCCGAACTCCTTCTCAGCTTGTGAGGCCCTACCAGAGGATGAATCCCCGCTGTACATCGCAGTCCGACACCCAGGAACACCTCCCAGCCGCGATGAGACGCTAAACCATTGGGAGGAAAATCGTCAACCAGACGGGAGTGCTATCAATATTCCAATCCTGTGTTAGATTTGCGATGAATCGATCTTTCATTCATTAGCGACCATACTGTTGAGTGACAGATACTGGAGGCTTAATGAGCCTTAATATTCTAATTTTGGGAGGTTGGTAGTCAAGTCACTGGTGTGTTGCCCAATGATACTTCTTCATTGCAACTCTTCACGTACATCTGTGTATATTTCATTTCTACTACACTGTAAAGCCTAATTTTTTAATGAAGAATTGGGGCACATTTGACAAGACAAGTGAAATTTCTGGCTACTTTGCACGTAGATATTTTCGAGATGATTGGCTTTGCAAATTTTGAATACCCTATGGACATAAGAAGTACTAATCATACCCAATGGTCTCGGCCTGCAACATTACCCTCGCCGTGTAGACATACCAGTGACAGAATTTGTTGCCGCCCGGATAAGTGCTCCCATCACTAAGCGGAAAACTTCTTCCTGAATTGCAAATGCCGACTGTCAATGGTGAAAACCCGAAAATACCGCAGCACGGTCATCTCGCAATTCCAAGACAATCACGTTAGGCCAGCATACGACACGTTAGTAAGAGAGAACTGGACAGCTCGTGTTAACCCACATACGTGCTTAACTGCTTTAATGGATAATAGTTGAAAATTAATAGCTCGAGTAAAATATATGCTCGAATTTGAAAAAAATGCGAGCGGTTCTCGACTAAGTGTCGAAGTGTTTGTTTTTAACTAAACAATTAAGTGATCCGCTTTCATAGGTCGCGCAACTCGATGCGTCTCTCCGGTGCGTTCGTTTGCCTCACAACAGTCATCCTCACTATTGAGGGTGGGTTCAATCACTGAATTACTAATGTAACGTTTCCACTATGTATGGAGCTCTTCACAGGAAGTATCTGTCCACCCGATGGGTCTCACACAAGTCTTTGTTTTGCGGCTTGGATGGTTTAAAGACAGCAGTAACTGCGGTCTAATTAATCGATAACTGCTCCCGCTTATTTTAAGTGGGTCTGTGTGCTCAACGCGAAGTTATGAATGCCAGCATTCCCCGTGAGTGCGGAAAGTACAAATTAGCTATTAAGAAAATGTTGTGATAAGAAGAGCATAGAACACATGGGCGTTGAAGACTTATGCTTTCGCTAAGGAGATTCCTGAGGGTATCAGAGATTTCTTTCCGGACAATTCCAAAGACTTTGCTGAAGAAAACGGTGTTTGCGACTTGAGCTTTTAAAAAACACATAACGACATGTGTTCGCTTTGAAACTCATTCATTGACTGCATACTCCCGATTTTTACTTGGTGATGGTGTCCATTGCCAAAGAAAATAACGTTGCCATGAGGAACCAGAACGCAAATAATCAAGGTGACGTTCCGCGATATACCATGGAAAGGCAGCTGAACGATCAACACTGATTGGAAGAGGAACTGACTATTTAGAACTGAATGACCAGATTGAATGCAAAAAAATAACCTTTGGAAAAGCCTAATGCAGAGGAAAAAGAAAGAGACAGAACCTTAAGTAAAACCAATAGTTCCTGCGCGTTTTATGAACTGAGACGGAATTGCACTTTTCCCAAAATTCTTCCAAAAGCTTAACGCTAGCTGGGAAAGTGATATGTATGACCATTTTACATCTTCGCTTAAAACCCTTGTTCAATTTGTATCGCCATTTTTTCTTCCTTCACACCAGCCCTATCATATAAATATGAAGGAGATATTATCGCATTTTTCTAATTTGTACCACCCTCTTCACCTCTGCTGTTCAGATCCCACACTTCTCACGTTCAATTCGTTTCCTCGCATCCATAATCCACGAAGATCATACAAGTTTGCGTATGGTTCCGGCTGCTACTTGAGGACTTTCATTTCATCTTGAATGTCGTAGAGTTCTGACTGAGTCAACTCTCCCTAGAGTCCTAAAATAGGTCGGCTAGAGCGCTTTCAGCTGGATTGCAGAGAGTAATTTTTTCTCGCACACGTCTCGGGTACCAATTTCCTGACACCGGAAGGATGAGAAACTTGGTGAGCCTGGGCGGAATCGAACCAATGCCGCGCTTCTGATGGCTGGGATCCCTTCCACTGTGCTATTCGTCTCCTATATAGTTGCATTACCATCATTACTCTCCAAGGCTCAACCAATTTTTAGTTTTCTTGCATCAGTTTTTTTCTTCAGTTTCTTCTTGCTGTTTTCATTTATTATAAAATTCTCGCCTTCTTACTAAACGAAGTTCATGGGAACAGACTTCTCCGAGCGGTTCATCTTTCATGAACGCGCGAAACTTCACGGCTCTGACGTTTTACACGTTGGGAACTGACGGCGCTCCTGTGGTTGCAACGACTGCTTAAGACACTCCACCCACGAAATATCGCCCCAATTATCTTTTCTATTGTAGTGGTGATTGACAGTGTCAGAGTGACGGTCAACTTCGGCAATATTGCGCTTTTCAGGGGGCGCAACCAATTACGCTAGGCAACAGTGCCTTACAGTTTCGCTTGCATTGCCATATCATCTCGACGCTCGTTCACTGTTCTTATGTTATCTTCAGAAGTTTTCTATAAATTCTGAGTTAGTGTTGTGCAAGATCTCCTCATAGAATAATATAGTCTTTTGACAGAGTCACCCTATTTCTGAAACAACCCCTGCTGTCAATAACTGCCACGACCGACTTTCTATTAACCTCGGCATTGATCAAGTAATTTTCTTCGTATTTTTCTTCCTGCTGTCAATATTTTTCAGTGTTCGCCAGTGAATAGATGTTTTTTAACAAGTTTCTCTTAATCTAATATCCTTGGAAAGTAATAGCTTTAATAGCCTGAAAAAGTAGAACATCATATGATAAATAGTTTATGATTTTCCAATCACTCCACCATTTTTGTTTCTACATCCCTTGGCTTAATGAGAATCGCAAGGTTCAACATTCGTTCCTTGTGAAAAAATGTGGGAACTTGAGACGTTTTAAAGTTTTTATACCGATGGTTCAAAAAAAGACGGA
The DNA here is from genome assembly GCA_900624975.1 of Angiostrongylus costaricensis. Classification (NCBI taxonomy): domain Eukaryota; kingdom Metazoa; phylum Nematoda; class Chromadorea; order Rhabditida; family Metastrongylidae; genus Angiostrongylus; species Angiostrongylus costaricensis. Next base: position 25,280 of record UYYA01003850.1, read on the forward strand.
CAGTTGTACTCTTTCAAGAACTGTAGTAAACAGATTTTCAAAACTTTGTTTAACATTGAATTTATGTTTCTTCGTGGATGGTGAATGCGAGTAAAACGGATAGAATGCAAGTGCTGGGCAGGATCCGCACATCGGATGTGATGACGGGTCATGTAATGTAAAAAGTTCCTACTCACTGTTTATTTTCTACTTTTTTAAAGTCTTGTTCTACTGCCCATCAGATAGCCAGTTCGTGCTTCTGCTAATTAAGCAGTACACAGCCACTTCAAATGCTTTGTTTGGTATGTCTTGAACAGAATTAGATCTTCACTCATTCGAACCTTTTTTCGATTTTTTTGGACCTGCTCTGACCGTAATATAAAAATGAAAAAGAAAAAGTGAGAGAAAGAGAAAAAGAAATAAAGAAAATAAGAGGGGAAAAACGTTAAGTACGGTGGAAATTCAACGGATTCTACGACAGTAACATCTGTTAAATTTTAGAAGAGCCTCTACTACCCATGTTAACATGAAATTTGTTCTCTATGTAAAAACTAAAGACACGGTGGTGTGTTCTGTTTTTTCCAGCACTTTATCTATGACATATTAAGTATTACGATGAGCCTGGACGCGAGTTCTTCACCAATTTTTCGGTCCTCTTCCGAAGCCTTCCACTTATCCGGTAACTGACGTCGTCGGTAATATTTCTTTTTTCGGACAGAACCGGTATGACTTCCCGCTGAGTTTCTTCCACCTGCGGAAGGGCAGGCAACTGAAGCAACGCTGCTCAACACTGGCCTCTTTCTCACACAACAGCTATTATTTTTCTCATTTAAGTACATAAGTAGATAAAATACAAAAAATCTGAATAAGAAGATGGAAAACTGTCAGACGCAAGAAATGCTTCATTCGTAAAGCTCAGGAAAGTTTTTGTTCAATACTCCATAATATTACGTACATATTTGCCACTTAATGTTTAACTGTTCCTAGTATCTAGTCATCACCGAATCTGTTTCTTTGCGTGATCTGTGCTAGGTTGTTTTCCCCTTTCTAGGAACATATTGCTACCGCATTAAAAGTTAAGGGATAACGAACCTCACTAAATCGCTAAGAGAAAATAAAAAGGACCACAGAATACCCATTAAACCACAAATGGTTCAGGTCAGCTTTAACAAGTTTGACTTTAAAGTGCTATGGTAAGCCATTTGGGTTCCGAACCAAATAAACGATTTCCGTGAAAAATTTCTCGCTTTTGGCTTTGCCCATAACCAATGTGGGAGAATGATGAACATTTTATTACCAGCTGAGAGATCCGTATTCCGCTGGTGTATAGTATCACTTAAAAGATGATTGATATGATCGGTGACAGTCTTTCCGTAGCAGAGCCGTTCAGACCTCCCGTTGAGCTCGAACAGATGAGGAGACACCGCCGCCAGCCTCCTCCGTCAGCATCCTTCTGCGGCCGAGTAATCCACACCAGGACCGACCGAATGCCGGCAGTTGCGCAATATTTGGGCGATGCCGCTTGTCCAAATACTACACTATGATCGCTTTCGATTATTATCGCCTCTATTAGATTAGTTTTACTGTGCAAAATTCCAATTGATTAACTACAGTAAGTGGTTGCGCACAGATTGGGTTCCTCAGAGACGCGAATGCGCTAGACCTACATTAAATGCATTTCTGTTCAATTTCTCGGTGTTTTTTAATTCTAGCGAATTCCTACTAGCCGGTCTTATAAGTCAAGCTTGTTCCATTGCTAGACTGATACTTAAACGGTGGTCTTTCCCACAAGCAGTCGTTATAGAGAGGGTGACAGGCTTCCTACAATGGTCGAGATTGCTCTAGGACGGCAGAAATTTCTGTGATCAGCATTGGGGCAATTTCATGTGTTAAACTCATTTTTGCAATTGTTCGATTGGGCTTTAGTTTAAAATCGCTTGACGATTTTTGTTCGGGTTAGCTTACTTATAAGAAGTTGTTGAATTTTACTTATTTCCAGCAGCTTAAAAGTACTAGAAAATTTTCGTATCAAACTCTATCCACACTAGCGTTCTTCACCCACTGAACTTTCCCATTACATCAAAACCAGCTAATTTGTCAGAAAAATTTTAAAAAAAGAACAGTTTTTAAGAATGTTCATACCGAATGGTATCATATTGCTTTTAAAGGATGGTGTTAAATGGATCGGAAATCCAAGAGAACAAAATTCCTTATGTCTTTAGAAAGAACCAAAGCTCTGTGCCGTGTACTTTCAGGTTTCATTTATCAGTTCTGATGAAATTTTATGGGAAACGCCGTGCAGCACATCTAGCTTGTGCACCCCGACTTTCCTGCCTTCTCGAAGAGGCAGATGCGAGCGAGTGGTCGACACAACTGTCGGCGGGTTTACGGCCATAGCACGACGGTTCAACCCTGTATAAGATACACCTTCTAAGTTACGACAGTAATAGGAGAAAAATCTCTAGTGGATTTTCCTCAGGATATCTACTGTGCTTCCACATTTTGTTGTTCTTTAGTCTATCGCGTTTTATGTATATACAAGCAGCATTGAGAGAAAAAGCCTTGAAATAAGAAAGCAAATAATCTTGAACGTTTTTAATGCATTCTTTTCTAACTGAAACAATGATCCTTTCAAAATCTTTCAACGCTCACTCTTCAGTTTTTATTCGCACGCTGATTTTTGTGACAGCTGAACGCGGTCACGCAAAATGTACATAAAAATCGAGTCCATTTCTGCTACGTTTTTTCGGTTGACAAAGAGCACTACCAGTAAGAGATGTGTTTGTACAGGTGGATAAGAAAAAGGATAAAACTCTCGGCGTTGATTAACCCCTTAGGGATGCGCCATGCATTGGACTTCATTAAGCATCGTTTGGAGGTGATTGAATGCATATTTGGCCTATAATATAACTCGTGATAGCCTGCCGATGTATCGGGCCAGTGCTGCTATCCTCCCAGACAAGTCTAGTACCAATTTGCCAACCATTCCACGTGTTGCAGGGCGCCTCCGATCACTGCGCCAGACAGGTACATAATGTATAATGGTACATAATGTAAGACAAAATGCTGTAAAATTAAAGGTCGTTTTCTAGACAGATTCATGGTTTTACCACCTTTCCGATTTTCCACGTAACGATTTTTTACAAGTCATGAGTGACTATCAAAAAAATAAATAACAGTGCTGAACACCCAACGAGAACTTTGTCGGGATGTGTTTTAGTAGCTAACAAATTTCCTCACAAGTGATCTCTCTGCTATATGACTTCCTCCTAGGTTTCTCTCTCTGTCTGTTTTATTCACTTCCAGTGCCATTCCTCAGGTCATTTCTCTACTTCTCTCATTTTTAACGCCGTAGCTCAGTTCATTACTCTGTTGCTGTTTTACTATGTCGCGAGTTATTGATGTCTTAGGTGCGCTAAAGACGAATCACTATAATTTCCGCTCGAAGCTCGTCACTTGAACGATTGCCTTCATTAATCTAAAAGATTGAGAATGAAAAGAAACGCTGTGAGCTAACGGTGTTTCTTGAACTTTACAAAATAGAGAAACAGAGCCAAATCATGTTGATCATTTGGCAACGTTCAAAGAGAGATCATCTGGCGCAATGAGGTGCTCGCAAGTTGGTGGCATTCAGGGTTACTAAAAAAGTACTTGTTGAAGTAAACATTGGAATCTTATCACATTGTGTTTGATTGGTTGCATTACTTCAAAATATTACCGCTTAGACTGACTTTAACTACGCTGAAAAGAAAGTTAATAGACTTCATAGTGAGGAAGGCGAAATCCGCCGAAACGTCAGCTTAATCGTGAACAAAGAATAATAACACCTCGCGTTTGTTCAACAAAAATACGAAGAAAATTAATAGATTTCGATCTTGAAATTCTTCGCTGAAATTTATTTTCGACAAGGAATATACACGAATGGCGAAGATAAACTGACTGAAAATATACCGTAGTGCTTGATGGCGCTTTTCAAGGTTAGGATGCTTGTGTCCGTTTGTGTGTTCGCTTACAGTATACCTAATGCTCAGTCAGCAGCACAAGCATCGATTCTCCTGGGACTGGGACGCAAAGAGATGGAATCTCATTATTTGACTCGTCCGCGCTGTTCGGCTTCGAAAGATTCCTTATCCGAGCGACAATTTCGGAACCAAACAGCACTAGGCTTCTGCTGACCTGCCATGAATCGGCTAGTGGTTGCCCTTGACGCAAAAATGCCTCACATAGGAAAAATGTGCAAGGATTTGATTAATTGATGAAAGAGTGGTATTTTTATCGAAACAACATTTGAAGTAGTTGAGGTTAACCCCAACTCTCACTTCCATATAAGTGACTATGACCAAATCAATCCTGCATAAATTGTTCGAATATCTGATACAGTATTGTCCGGCAGGCTTATAAATCTTGGCTTAGAGGGAAAGTTCTGAAGAACTACCACATTTTTAACTCGCTTAGACATTTTATTTTTAATCAGTATCTTCAATGCGATCTTATGTTATTTTTTCTGGTAGTAAGTTCTTATTTGAACGCATGACCTTTACAATACAGTAGACTAGTAAGCAAAAACAAACTGAAGCTTGTAATTTAAACGGGTGGGTATTCAGGCTCAGGCCTGCACGATTTTGTCCGGCAAAATCATTGTCTTTATTTTTGCTTAAAATTTCATCTATAATTATACATACAAATAATTTCCAAAACTATTTAAATAAAAGTTTTCAACTGGAATATCGCTTCATAGTTTTTTATGGACTCCACTTGATCCGTTTTCGCTGTAGATGCACTACATGTGATAACAAATTTAACATGAAAGCTGGCAGGCTTGCCCAATAGGTCACTACTAATTTTTTCGAGTTTCTAAACTCAGGTTCGATCTTAAGTGGTGAATTTTTGAATGTGTTTATTGTAGAAGTCTTGTTGGTTCTTTACAGCGAAAAAGCGCTTGCCATGTATGCTGGCAGCATTGCCAGCAGCAAAGAAAGGATGCCAGCGTGTATTAACAGGAGAAAGTTACTTTGAAGTTAAAAAAGAAAAATGAAAGTACTCGGAAACCAGCTCGATTAAAACGAACATCGCTAAAAATTTCTTCACCAGTTTCTAACAGCTTTCCTGTCGAATCGCTTTTTTTCCGTGTACTTTGAAAAAGCTCATGGATTGACAGATCTTTGTTCTGGATGGCACCAGTCTCTTGAGAACTCGGTTTCTTCTTTCATCGTTTCGCAACATTCTATGTTGTGACGACTTTAAGTCGACCAGTGTGATAAGCACAAAATCTCAGCTTTTTCTTCAGTTTTTTTGGCATTCTACATGATATAAAATGGTTTGATAAACTGATGTCGTCATACTTTGATAAAGTGAAGTTAACAGAAATCAATAACACCCAGTTGATTATTTTGTTAGGATGAGTTTTTAAACTACTAACAAAGACTTACGTCATAGTACATTTATAGAGCAATGATATCTTAGAAATTTCCTTTGCACTATAAGCCATTTATGGTAACGGCGGAATAGACGCAATGATCTTTAGGTTTTTTAATTTACTGAAAGCAGTTCTTCAGAAAATTTACTATTCTGTTTCGCTGGCCATAGGGCAGTGTGCGTTGCACTGAACGAAATTCCCTTTGAAGTTAGTGGATTATGGTCCACTTTTACATTTTTTTTTAATCATCGTCTTCTCTTTATTGTTGTGCCATTGCTTTTGTAAGTGGTGAGTTATGTCGTCCGACGAGTTCGATAAATGTTCGTTGCTCCGATCATTGTCGATGTTCTGGGGCGGCTTTCAGTGTACTGTAGTACTAGATCTGTTGGAGTTAAGGCGATTTTATGATCATTTACTACGACAACGAAATTGTCGCGTAAGCTACGTAAGCAGTACGGCACGTCGCGCAGAGCACGCAATAATGTGGCAGCTCGTAAAAGACGCTTTACGACAACTTACGATAGCCCCACACTGACGCTATCTCCCGAACAAGAAGAACGTCGCAACATTCAGCGACTTTTATGTCTATCATTTTATACAGTGTTACGCCCACATTTAACGACTATACAATGTGTCCCATTTAGAAAACTCTAACGAATGATCGACCTCTAAACCTCTGCCATCCTCAATTTCGATTTTTTAATGGCTATTTAAGAGATTTTTCACATAAACAACATCTCTTTCTCAACTACAGTAGGTATACACAGACACTTGTTAATTTGGTATGTTATGAATAGTGTCTGTAAATCCCAGAGCTGTAAAAATCACTTTTAATGTTTACATAATCACTTTATTCTGTAGTAGACTGCTCATCAGTGTGCTCTATGTGTAGATGAACGAGCGTGCATTCTTCTCTTCCAACCAATAGCAATTTTTTCCTAATGTTTTTACGACCATTTGCCAAAAGCGTTTATCTTCATTACATCGATGACCTGCATCACCTTCCTGGACTATAGCTAAGACTATATTCCTTCAATAGCTAACGAGGTTTATAAATTTCTTTGTGTGCTTCCCTAGTTTCTCAAAACTATAATACCAATATCTTATTAGAAATTCATTCGCCATTTCAATTAGTCCATTACTGATCAGAATGTATTGAATGTATCGCACTAAATTCAAGAAATTTGGAACTTAAGAGCGCTTCGAAGCGTTCCCTAGACACTTGAGCTCTTCTTATCTCAATATTCTAGTCGTTCTGCTTATTTTCAACTAATGGACATCTGGCAAAGACGTCAAAAAGTCTTTGTTCTAATGTTTGCTGTTCGTTCTTCGTCTGTGCTCATCGCTCACTGCGATCACACTGTATCGATACGGGAATGCCTTTGATACTCAGCGGTCGAGGTGGTCGTCGTTTCTCATAAACATCTATCACCTTCAAATCTTTCTTGTTACGACTAGAAATTTACTCTTTTCGCATAAGACTTCACACCTTGGAAGAGTTTTGTTGGACGAAAATGTAAAATAGGAAGAAAATATGGTCTGTAGTCTGGATGACAGTCAAAGGGATAAAACGTTTTCATGCTTGTTTGGTCACGCCAGCGACTTATGGTTAAATTCCTTGAAACTTGCTAAATGTCAAGCCGTTGAGCTGCAACTTCACGCTTCGCTTTTTCGTATGATGATTGAGAATATATGTCAGCTACCAAAAATTCATTGATTTCAACCCATCGACACTGCTCGTGAGACAGATGACGCTAGCAGTGTTGACCCTTCACGTACCCTCCCATATGAGATGTCAATACCATCATAAATCATTTTCTCGGCTTTCCAGTTCGGCTCGACAGCACATCTGTCCTTCTTTGTGACTTGTGTTGTGAAGATGGGCGAAAGCTATCGTCTAGCCTTCTATGCAAATTCCGTGAGTCATGAGGGTTTGGGTGAGAGAGAGAGGGAGGGCGGGACGTAGTGAGGCGGCGGTCAAGCTTTAGAACCTACTGCGCAGTGTCATCGACTATGTAATTCGATCTGACAGTTTATACTCAAGCGCGAGCCAAGTCAACTACTCAAAACAGGTTATACAATAGTGAAGGGTAGTGCTCCATCCACCATTCATACGATCTACCTCCTTGAACTACTGTTGACCTGAACCAGTTTCTACGCTTTTCCCGTCGTTTTGGCAGTATTCAATATGTTTGTTGCTAAATGAAAGGCAGAAAACTAACTCATCTTATTTTTTCAGCACCTTCTAATTTTTACTACTTCGTGCTGTTCACTAAAACAGTAGAGGGTTTTCGTTGGAATATTGCTCTCTGTGGGTTACTCATTTTCCTGACACTACAACTACAACAATTCTATAGCTAATTACTGTTTGTTTTACAAAATCAAAACACCTTTTATTCACAAAATGTGATAGGAGCAGTTTATTTGTTTGTTAGATTTTTTATTGGTCCTTTTTTTCACAGAACTTGGTCAATTGTCTTTCGTAAATTTCTATTCTAGACGGCAAAAGAATTTTTTTCCGTCGTCATCTTTATTTTCAATAATCTCCAACAGCGATCTCTTCTAGAACGTTCACCTACAATCCATCACTGAAGGTATAATGAAGTGGTGGCATACAGAATTAATGAAGAACATTTAACTACATCCTAACTATGTGCCGGTTGTGATTTTCCCCGGCGAATAAATCTTTTCTTTAGATCGTTTTGTTGATAAATGTGCAAATTCGTCAATGTGCCCATCGTTTTCTGTTTTTCTGACGACAGTATAGAGACTACACGGTTCTCGTCGTCTTTATGGATCTAATCCGAGCTGATCTTGCTGATAGCGCCATCAATTATTCGCTCTCAGCTCGGCACTAGCGAAATCTCCAACTTCCCACCAATTATAGGGTTAATTGTTGACCCCACGGCCGTCGGCGAGATGAAACGCACCTTTCCCGGGCGACAAACGACGCAAAATATACGCCGTCACTCTCGTAACACTAATAGACTTATCCACCTGTATCAGTTTCACCTATCACATTATTTGTACGGCGGCACAGCTCCACTTCTAAACGTTTGGCTCTCGATGTGGTGCTGATTGTTTGAGTTTTTCATTAGCATCTTTACTGGAAGGGAAGCCACCTCTGTGGTGGCCCAATAAGGCTAGAATGTCCAGGGATCCGCGATTATCGATGGCTCTAAGTGTTTAATTCTTTTATTAGCCGTGATGGAGTTCGCTTGAAGATTTGCTTTTATAGGCTTACTAGAGAGGATGCTCTCTTCCATTCTGATTCTGATTCTACCGTCTATATTCACATATTTTGCTATTTTATCTGCAGAAAAATTCACCTAAAAATTTTCAGTTTTCCGGATTATCTTTGCATTTTCATTTTTGCTTGAAAACGAAGTGGTAGCTTATGGATAACTGAAGACCTCCAAGGATAGCTTTTAAATCAGCGGCTAAATTATGATCCGATGTAATTCATTTCTGTTCATTTCATATTGACCGTTATCTTCATGACATTCTGTTCCTGTGATAAAAGGTTCGACAGTTTGCAGTCTCACAAGTGTATTGGGAGACTACCAAACGTTTCTAGCGTACCTAGTTTTTGTGGAAAGTCTGCTAATAATTAGCATAAACCTCTTAGTTCATTATGTTTTGAGCTGTAATAAAGCTAAGGAAAAGTTCTTGTCTTATCTCATTCATGACCAGAAAACCATGACTTACTCAATTTCATAGATGATCGTGCGCACGCGGTCGCTTCATTTTATTGTTTTCATGAAATCTTGGCAAACTACTGTCATTTATAACGAGTTTTCTAACTCAACCGCTATATTAACATGCATATGGTGTAGTCTTAATACTCGAAAACTCGTGTACTTTCTCCATTGAGTTTTGCTTCGATAAAAATATACTTTCTACCCGGAAAATCTGTTAGTGCTGGCGATTGGCAACGGGGCGGGATTGTGCAGTTTGACAATATAATTGGTAAGCGAAGCCTAAAAGAGTTGTTAAGAATTTCGGAATCTTAACATTTTCTCGAACTGTTGTAACATATTTGTAAAAATTCAGCAATCCTTCCCTCTTTCCTCACCTTTCTATGCGACGTCCACCTATCTTGACTAAATTCTGTTTGCTAATGGACCACTAATGGCTAAGTTCAATGTAGTCCAAATTTTATTCTAATTTTTATTTTATTTGTCAACAAGAGTTTTTTTTTGTCGGACTGCACAAAACCTTACCGCTCACGTATCACCATAATCAACGAAGAACTTCCATATCTTATGGTCTCATTTGAACTCAAACTTATTGGTGTACGTTCGCTGGCAAATTTTTTAACCATTATGCTAATTCTATACTTAGCTGCTGCAATCGCGGATTCGGCAGTGCTTCACTGGTGGTCATAAGCTCGTTAACGCTACCCTATGCTTAGAAACGGCACCTGTGCGTTCATGTACCGCATCAATCATCGTCCCGTGTCCCGTGTAGAAAGACGACGTTGTCGGAAAATTGTGATCGATTCCTCACCGGTCTACCTTATACCGTCGAAACCAAAAATGGACTCAAACCAACACACTCGTAACAAAAGATCAGGCTTTTACAATGTTTAGCGTTGAAGGACTTCACAGACATGAATAGTAGAGTTGAGTGCTTGTTTCGCTTAGGAACCATGCGGCTTTTTGTGATTACGGTACTTGGTCGTGATGTGCTTTTTCTTCTAAATTCTTTCCAATTTTTGATATCTACAAACTCGAAACATCCAAATATCATCTGGTAACAGTGTGGTCGATTGTGGTAACCACTGACACTCACTCCAATTGTGCGCATTTCGCACAATATCGCTCCGAAAACAAGTGCTAAACTGGAAATTGTTTTGCCTAAGGATTTCACTTGCTGAATCGTACCAGTGAATTTCCCAAACAAGAATAAGCACACACTTTAAAGGTTTAGACGGATTAAAACCTCATTGTTCTTCTGAAAGCACCTAGCTCACAAAGAGTCTAAATATATTCCAATTCCTTAACATCTGAAACGAACCCTGTAATTTAGTGATTAGCAGAGCATTAAGCAATAACGTCTAGTGCTGACCTCTTGTCCGCTGGCATTAATCTAAGTGGAATTCATTGACGCTGCACGAGCACTTGATGCAATGAATGCATGAGATGCCGTCGTATTTTGCTATTTACTTATTTATTCAGTGTTCTCCATAAGAGAAAATCTCGAGCAACTACCCTTCACTAAAAAGATTTCTCTTTGAGCGTTGGTTATAGAGATATTATAATCTTGACTGAAGGCAAACATATCCTTCGACAAGAATTTAGTCGATAGCGATCTTAATCGGTGGTAATCTATCAGGGCACTGACAGACGATCACAAGTTGTTGCATTTGCTTTAGAAGATTCTTCTCACAAATGATTGATGATGACATGACTGTTCACCTAAGCGTTCATTGATCGTGTTCATTGTATCGTGTCTGTATTTTCGAAAAATTCAAGCCAATTAATCTTTAGAATGTCCGAGCCACAACTATGGCCAAGCGCCATGGATATGTGGCAGTTTCATGCGCCACTAGCACCTGGAGCATTTCCAGTGACGGCACAAGCTCACACGATAGATGACGGCTCTTCGAGCATCGTCAAACTAGAGAAAGCCGATTCGATTGAAGTAAGCAGCAATTTACTTTTGCAATGGACTAAAACCCTAACACAGCGGTAAGGTGTTGCTTAGATCTACCACGCCTTGGTTTGACACCAAGCTGGGAGCCATTTTTCAGCGAGCGCTCGGATAACTCTATAATCTATCACATTTTATTGCCCGGCGTTCCTAAACTAGTTTGGCATGGCGCGACGCGACGTCGTATCACTATATCTCTCGTGCTTATTCACTAATCAGCATTCATCCGTAATTGATCGATGACAATCCGAATATTGCTTGGATGTATTGGCACTCAGACTTTGTCATCGACAGCTAGCATGCTGTGTAGATGTGCTTCTAGAATCGCATTGAGACGGCCCTCAGCTCAAATCAATGCGCCCACCAGTACCGTATGGGGCCGGTGCCGGTGATGGGCGTGGCGCCTGGCCACGATTGGCCAGGTGGCCGTCGCACGAGGCGGAGTCAGGTGCTGCGACCCTCTCGCGCGTTGCCTGTGCGGCTGTTGCGAAGCGCTCGCGGAAACATCGTCAGAGAGCTGTCACCCCTCATATTCATCTGTGTGCAGCCGCCAGTAAGAAACGCAAAGAACGTAACGCAAGAGAGGCTTACGCACTCCATCCGTCTTCTAACTTTCCATCTATCGTCATCTGTCAACCGTCCTTCGTCGTCACTTCGACAAGTTCGTTCAGTCCCCGCCCAGCCGTCGTACTTCTCGTCGTCGTCGTGGTTTGTGTGTGCCCATCAGGCATGGCCCACAGGGTACTACTAAATAATTCCTAATTTCCTTTCATTTATTCCTGCTAGTTGCCACTTTGAAAAATTATCATAGTATGCAGTTATTTTTCATGCCCGCTGAGCAATGTTCTCCTCGCCTAATCGCTTCGAGTTCATAAGTTTTAGTGTTGTTTCACCGCGCTGCGCCATTCATTCACTATATTTTAAGCCACGTGTCAGAGAAGACAGCTCAATAGGCTATAACTTTGATGCGGGTTTTATGGCCGCAGTGCTTGCTGCTTTCTTACTACACAAGACATTTCTCTCATACTTTCCACCTCTCCGCTAATTTTATGCTATTTGTTCGTTGTATGACGGCTTAAATGAGTAGCGCTGAAAAAATTTCCTTTTCGAGATTTTGAATTTTGTTTAATACGATGGTTTTGGTTAACGAAAGCTTCGCTGGTAGGCGCTCGACCCGTTCGAAACGAATTTTATCTGAGAAGAAATCATGGCAAAAAGTTTCGCGTCGCTGGTCGCTTGATGGCGTTCCAGCTCGTCTCGTTAAGGCTGTAAATCTCCATCCGTCCTTAGTGACGAGATCGACGAGTTAGGCAGTAGATAATAACTACAAAACTGTATTTATTAGGGAGAAACTTTCAATGTTATTTTTGGAAGCTAAGAGCGTTATGTTCAGTATGGCGATGGCTACGGACCACCAGCTCCACCAGGTGACGTCTCGTATCCGGTACCGGCAGATCCGTCGGGCAACATGGCGCCATTCTACAACAATATGTATCCGCTTGGAGGACCGATGTCCACTAGTGACCAAATGATGCATCCACATCTCGACGAGCAAGTGAAACGCGACAAGGCTGCCATCCATTCGTGAGTATTTCTAGTGACCTGCAAATAGCGACTGTTACCGGTTCTTCTGCTTATGAGTAATTCTCGAGTGACTGATTTTTTAAGAGAACTTGTGCACTTTCTCAAAAGTTTTCGAGGTATTCCTCCAGTTTTCTTGCAGGCACCCACTTTTTCCGTTGCTTACTGTGTTGTTCGAAAAATGCGAACTGGCCACATCAACTCCTCGAGATCAGAATCGTGATGGCACGTCTAGTAATGACGTTTGTTCTTCCAATTCTTTCAAGGAAGACCTTGCTGAGTTCGCAAAAACGGTGAAACTTTTTTTTTATAGTTCTCTACCAACTATAGCCAATATGACTACAACCATAAAGCCTTATCAAATCCGAAAAATGGCAGCAGATAAGGAAAAATGACCCAAAAAGTTGTCATATTTATTCTTATTGAAAAAATTAAAAAACAATATTTAGCACTTTTTTCTTTTTTGCTAAAAATTTGTTTAAAAAGAATACAGGTTATATCAGAATGAGAACTAGATCTAAACCTTCTAAAATCCTGGATCATTGGTACCCAGATGCTACCTAGGACCTTCTAAAATCCTTGGTCGTTGGTATCCTGATGCTTTACGTAATATTAATTTGAAGCTTCGAACGTTTAGTTTCTTTTTTGAAGATTTTATTCGTACACACTACTAAAAAAGAAAGCATCAACACTATTGCTAAGCCTTTCGTCGGATGCCATTCTGTTGCGGTCTGCCTTTTTTGGTGTATTATTATGATATAAAACAGTTCTAGGTGAAAATGGAAAACACGTTTTATGTTCCGAATCGCGAGCTGGACAATCTTATGTTACAATCGATTCAAATGCTTCGTTTTCATTTGTTGGAGTTGGAAAAGGTTGGTTTTTCTCAGTGACAGACATATCTCTTTCTGCTTTACTAAAACCACATTGTCTATTCTGAAAACTCAGCCAATGAAAGGACCGCTGCTCGTTGTGCCAACGGCAGCGTGAGATTTGAAATTAGAAGATCTAAGCCTCATCGACTGATCATTTACGTTGGCCCATTAAGTCTTCTTCTGGCTTCCTCCGTGGCTGCATTGCATTTTAAAGTTCTAAAAGATTTGCCGTCAAAGTTCAAGATTAGTTTTAAAACCGTTCCAGCCAAGTTTTACAAGTCGACAAACAAATGTTTGGTGATTTACGTTCGGTTACGTCTTGTTCTATCGTTCTTATCCTTACGTCTATTGCCTCATATGCTACGCTTAACAAGTTATCCTCTGACATTCAAGCACTTCTGAGACCTCATCTTATTGGGCTGGGGTTTCTAGCAAAGTTGCACGTAGACAGGACAGCAGATGTGGTTTCATTAACATTTTGCCTTTAAACAAGGCCTTATCTTTTCACTCTTATCATTCTTTTCTAACACGGCTTTTTTTTCCGCCGGTATTGAGCAGTGCGACGGAACGGCGTTCCTTTTCTACGATTTTCGTGACCACCTCTCCATTCAATGAAGACACATTTCCTCGTTTTTATTTCATGTGATTTTTCTTACGCACACCGCGCGGCTCGCTGCGGGACGCCACGGACGAAATACTGCCTCAGAACGCTCACGACCGCCAACAACGCTCGGGAACTACTCATTGATTTTCTCGCCATGTTGCAAATTCCATTCCTCTAGTCCGGCCAATCGATACACGAGCAGCTTTCATTCGATTTTACATCGATGCATGAATAATGGACAGAAACATAGCAATTTGTCACTTTAATAGCGTAAACACACGAACATCTCGACACTACGCGCTCTCGGTGGCTAGTCATCAAATTCTCGTGCCCCCAATCGATAACATGAGTCGTCGGCTTTGTCGTAGGACTGTTAGATCGGTAAATAAATTATATCTGACCACGTAACACTTTGCCACTATAATGGTTTCGTTGTGATGGTCTATCGATCAGCGGCGGTTGGGACGCGCGTAACGCACGTAGAACTTTTGATGGAACGAGTGACTTGACTGACGAGCGACACGCGGATTAGTCTTTATCTTCAGAGACCGCTGACAGTCTCTTATGATCTGGTAGCGGAATCATTGTGATAAATTGTGATAAATTACAACTTTTCTAATGGATGTGCCTGTCATCTCTTCCAGACTAGATAACAGTCGTGGTATCGAGTACGAATGTGAATTTCCAAACTATCAAAGAATAACTAGTGATGACCTTTCTTGTCTCATCTTCATTTTCCTTTGTCTGTGTATATGTCTATGTGCATGTGTATGGTATATGTGTGTGCGTATGTGTGTATGTGTGTTTTGCAAATGTGGTTTATAATGAATGAAGGTTGTTGAGTGAAGAGGAAGGAAACTTCTTCACCCGGCGAATTCACTCATTTGAAGCAAAGTTAAACTTCACTCTATAGATACTTGAATAGTCTACGATAAAATCTAAATGCACAAGTTATCCGTAAAATTGCGTATGCATTGTATTTTCCTACATTTATTTCTCTGGAAATAGCATGCCAATTCTTAATATCTTTTTTAATGTGGTCTAATGCATCTAATGCGCTGAAACACTGAGATAAAAGTGCCTCTGGGAAATAGAAGAAGCCCACACTAGATGTGAAGTGATTCTAAAGCTACGCGAAACTAGCAGAAAGCAGAAATAAAGTGCAATGGTGATCCTCCGACAATAAGTAGTTATGTAATGAACTCTTTCAAGTTTCGGGAAATATAACCTCCGTTGTCCATCGTATAGTTTTCTATAAATAGCCTTTTGCTGTCTACCGCACAGGTTTTATCCAATATTAGCTACAGAATTCGAGTTAGGTTTTTGTACATTATCACGGTAGTATTACTTTACAGTGTCTCCTAGTTGGTTGAAAAGAATTAAAACCACTCACCGTAAAAAGAATTATGTCTAGGTTCACGAGCTATGCGATAATTTCTGTAACCGTTACGTGACGTGTCTGAAAGGAAAGATGCCGATGGATATCGTTGGCGACGAACGAGCTTCCTCGTCTCAGCCACCGATGTCTCCCGGATCCACTGCGCAATCGGCTAGTCCCAGCATGGGCACACCGATGAGGTTAGTCTCAGGTTAAGAAATCGAGTTTGCGAAACTCTAATAAAATACGTTAGACACTAGAAAGAACTGCGTTATTTTTTACGAATAAATAAAAAGTTCGTCTTGACAAAGCATTAGATTTTATGAATGCCAGGCAATTGCTTCACTCTTCGTGCTGTCTTAATGTAATGGAATATTAAGCGCATTTCTCGTTCTTACGTTTCAGTCACTTTCAACCACCGTATGAGCCGCAGACTGTTCCACTACCGGAGAACAACCGAGCGATGACGAACTCGATGGAGGTGAGTGCAAAACGATGGCATCATCTTCGTGCTACCGTATCTCGAACGATCAATACAGGCTGAATTTGAAAATGAAAACATCTGTTGTCTGACGTGCGCGCCTGACATATGAGTGAGTGCTGTGACTGATTTATAAGCGACTGAGGTGTCTTGTGATTTTGCCGAATTCGATGGGACTGCAAGGTTTCAACGTGGTGTTGCTGATCTTCCGGCGAGGGTATCACAGTCCAGAAGCCCTATTTCATTTGCATGCACATGACAACATCAGCAGCAGTCATCGTTGGCAAGTAAAAATTCTGCTAGCTCTATTATAATCTGGCTGATATCTATCGAAACCCTTCACATTTTTCAGTATTCATTCTCTTGTTCAGCTCCCGAAACAACTCGATTTCTAAAGATGAAAAGTGCTTGGGCTGACCTTTTCATGCACTAATTCAAGGAAAAAGGTCAAAATAGAACTAATTTTGGTCGAGAGTTTTTCACACGCATTACACAAGTGCTCCTTTCCTTAAGCTTACAAGCACGTTGCATGCGTCCGGGAGGAGAATTTCAGTAGGATACTACTGAGATCGATTTGGTTGATCAATCTATTCATCGCCGCCACTTTCACCTTCAAGTCCAAGCACCACCTGACGAGCTGCGTTATCCTCAAACTAAGGAGTAGTTCCAACGCCAACTGGTGTCATACACCGATCGTTAAGGGGTCGGCTAGTATATGATCGCTATTTTATACTTACCACCATCATACAGTTATTACTTAGCTACGAATAGTTATGAGCAATAAAATTCTCCTCAATAACCGCATAAATACTAAACGCTGACGGATTGCTAACAACTTGTCAGATCCTCCAATGTTTTAAAGCATCAAAGGAAACAATCCTCGCGCATGTAGATCGATTACTAGGACGCATTATCAAAGTGTTATCATTGTCAGAATTCTAATTTTCTTGTTGTATTTTTGATAGAAAGTCTAATGAAGGAGCTTAGATATTACAACGATTAGAAATGTAAAGCATTCACACTGGTTCAACTTCGTTTGAAGAGCACGTGTAATGTAATATGCTTATTTTGAGCTTGATGTTTTTTTAGGCCACTTCAACATTGTCGTATTAGTAAGTAATTGTTCAATAGGAATCATATAATTTAAAGAAGCCTAGTGATTTCTGTAAGTCATTGCAGGTTATTCCCTCTGATAGCTATTACTTAAGGTTTCCTGATAATGGACAATCACCAGTCGAACAGAATGTTTCAGAATTTGAACTGATTTAGTGATTCAGACCAGTTACTTTTCAAAAAGGTTAGAAAGTCGTTAAAAAGCATTTGCGAGACTAAAGCCATGCATAATGAGATTGACGTTGAGAGTTCTTCAGTAGTGGTTGTACACTCACTGTTAGCACTTCTTATTATCTCTTTTGGAACATTCTAGTATTTGAATGGTTTTCAAAAAAAATTTTCTTGTTGTTTTTGTTTTCGGAAGAAGAATCCCACAACAATTTTTAGAAAAACTGGTAAGGTCTATGAGGGCAGTTGAAAGCTGGCAATCGCGAAGTGCGCGCTATAATTTTGAGACGACATACTGACGACGAGCAACGAAAGTCGCTTAATGCATATTTGTGCACTCATCCTTACGACGCCTATCATCTTTCTTCAGCGGAGGAATCGCGCCTCAGTCAAACCAGCTAATCCTATGCTAATTTTTTCGCTTTGTAGGCTGCCCTGACCTCAAAGAGCGGCGGCTCGAAGCGCTACTTGACAGTAGCGATCCGGTGCGGTCAACCTCTATACACGACGGCTAGATGATAATTCCGTGATAATGAAAGGAGCTCCAGAGACCTTCAAATAATATACACATTTAATAGAAGCTGCTGAAGAAACAATATGGCACAACGTGATTAATATCCCTATCCTAGATGAGATAAAAGCAATTTAAACTCCCAAATCTAACGTAACTTAAGCGTTTGTGGATTTGTGGAGTAGTGAAAGACAAGGATGTGACGGTTGTCAGCATGAATCTGCATAAATATGAACTATCTCTGAACAATGACGAGTTTACAGTGATGGGATGAGAGGACAAAGATTTATTGCCTTTCCGTAAGCAGAGTAGAACTTGCCGAGCTTTAACAATTCTTAATGTTATTTTACAAACAGTGAATGTGATGCTCTAGCTGAACGACATTGTTTTCAATGACAATCTTAAGACCGCTTTGAAGCACGGCCTAACATCAAATATAAAGCGTTGCTAGTGCTCTAAATAGTTGGGTCTAAAGAGTTTTTAACTTGTTTAGGAGTGATTTCTGACGCATGCCATACCAATATGTTTTCTTTGTGTTGTAAGATGAACTGAAAGAATTATGTTCCAAGAGAGCCAAGTAATTTCTTATTCACGCGTCGACAAAAGTATTTTGCACTACTCGGTTCTTCGCGTTGATCGTCCTCGGACTAACCAGCTACCGTATCCTTGAGCATCATCGTCGTGCCTTTGTTTTATTGTTTTCGAAATGGCATCTCTCGCACCGCTTTGTTTGCACTTCGGCGCGAAACTCGCGCGCGTACTGTAGCGTTGCAGCTTTGACGCTGACTTGAAGCCATCGGCTGTAGCTGCTGTAGCACCTGCAGCGATTTCAGTAACCTATGGACATACCGCAAGTTCTCCTAGACTTCTGCGTAGTAGTCGCACCGCCTGCGGATATTTATCAGAGTTTTGGCGGTAGAAATATCAGCACTATCACTTGAGAACAGGTGCGCAACAAAAGATGCTGAGCAGAAAGAAAGCAAAGCAAGCACTTATTTTTTAAGGTTTTTTATACAACGCAAAAGTTTCATCAAAAGCCTTTAAACAAAGATCGCTGAAATAATTAAGTAGTATTAATACGAGCAGAATTTGCGAGGTTAGTTTTGACCGATGAGACGTCAAGGCAAGCTGCTACTTTTCTGCGACCACTACCTCAAGCAGCGCTGTGCACAAATTGAGTCTCCTATAAGCTCTAGTTCTTAAAAATTCTTCAATTTTTTAATCCTAAATTTTAGAGCACAAGTGAGATCTGTCTTTTTTTTCAAAGAGAGATTCCTTCTTATTCATCAATTCGTTGAGTGCTTTTCTAAAACCAGTGATTGATGGTGTACCTTTTAGTGCAATAAATTCTCTACTCTGTTCTACTTCTAATAAAACTAATTGGTTTTCTTACAGGGACCGTCTATGAACTACCCGCTACCCTCACAGCCGGGGCACCCTTTAGCGATGGGCGGGACGTCACCCTCGGCGGCTGGGACGTCCCAAACCCTACCCATGCAAGTCGTCAATAGTCCTAGCAGGTGCGCCTTAATGAAATATTCAAGAACAAAAATAGATGATTTACTGGACTGTTCGAATATAATTCATTTCTGCACGAGGCCCCAGTGTGAAACGTGTGTATTGATAATCGACACGATTCAGTCAATATGCACATTTTGCACAGTGCGATGCTATACGAACGTCTGGCCGTGTTAAAGAATTTAGATATGAAAATGGATAAGAAATGATTTACAGTTCAACATGTCTACTAAATGACGTTGCTTCGCAGTCCGTGAATGAAACTCCTGTCCAGCCTAGCAATAATGGTAATCCACCAAGTCTGGATTCGATCTCAGAGGCCGGTTAGTCATTTTTCTTAATAAATGCTAGAGACTTTCTATTAGCAAACAATAATTTAACTGTTTTTTAATTTCAATGCAATTTTCAGTCCTGCCTGATCGCTTGCTTAGCAACCCATCCTTACACACATTCTCTATCCTCTCATATAACATACATTTCCTTTCTTTTCCCTTACCTCGCTTCCCGGTTTTTCAGCTTCAATAATGATTTCCGATTCTGAGTGTTATCCGTGAACCTTTCTGAAAGTGACGTCTTTTTTCTATCGTTTATGTTAAAAGTGGGTTGTAGCGTAGTTCTTATTTATCTCTTCAGAATGATTGGATAGTATTTCTGTGATACAACGGCGGTAAAAACAGTGCTCTTCCATACTAGGTGTCCATGAATGCTTTCCAGGTGTCCTGTCCGAGTCGTTTTTGTATTGTCAAAAGTGTGCATGCGTTCAAATGATAACGTCGACTTTATAACCTTGTTCAACCGAATTCCTCAAACATCCTGACCAGCTATGAGCATGTTACAGTTGGCGCCACCTAAACAAGGAGGCCAGATGTCTCCGAATAGGCGGTTCATGCTAAGAATAACATTTATGAGTGCTTCGTGAATATCACTGATTTCGCGCTCGAATGCGTTTGCCTAATGAGCTTTCAATGTTGTCCGTCGACAGCTTTCAGAGCTTTATATGTCTACGGCAGGCAGTAGCGGCGGTAGCGATCTAATGGATGAGTGCCTTCTGCATCCTGGACTGCTTGTGAACTGCACTGGCTACGCCGGTACCTCAGAACAGCATCCACTGTACGATATGTACGAGTACTCTCAGCAAGCTGCGGTCTACCCACAACACCCCTCCGATCCGCCACAAGCCGGTCGCGACACACCGCTCCGACCAAGCAAGACATCTCAAGCACAAGCGAAGAAGCGCGGAATATTTCCGAAGCCGGCAACAAACATCCTTCGAGCGTGGCTTTTTCAACATTTGACGGTAATTGTATCATCTAACAGCTTTTACTCACGCTTTTGTCTCTACCGAGTTCTTTTTCATCGTCGTCGTTGTCGTGGTCGCGACACTTGGCTGCGATTGACACATGTCTCACATGCGTTTTCTTTGTGTGTGCACTTTTTCTGTTAAAATAATAATAGACGGTTGGCTGAAATTTCAGTCAGACGTTTGGCTCTACGCGCTCACACGCGTAGCGTCGTGTACTCACGACATTTTGCGGTTTTTACATTGTCACTCATCCTTATCAATTTTTTTCCATATTAGTATAGAAGGTGAATTTGAGTAAAGTACAAAAACGCTCATGCGAAGCAAGCGAATCAGTGCGGGACCATCTTGTCGGGAGCGTTTCCTAATCCGATGGCGAGTTTGCAGGCGATGAACTGTTATCGCTGTGCGGTTCTAATGAGGATGGTCGCGAAAGTGTACTGAGCGACGGTCAGAACGGATCTATAAACGGACACAAACGTAAAGTGCCGAAGGTGTTCTCGAAAGAGGCAATCACCAAATTTCGCGCGTGGCTATTCCAAAATCTCACGGTACGGTTGATTATTAACTGGTTTCATTTGTGCTTTTAGTACTGGATCCATACTAAGCCAGTTCATCTACTCTCTTCAGGGCTATTTGCTAGCTCTATGCTCTACATTGTCGGACTCATAGTGCTAATAAGATACCGAAACACTAGAAACTTTTTTATTTAATGGTATTATATCGTCTGCTTGCGATATTGTATACTCTAACTACAGCTCCGATTGATATTTCTTTCTATAAGAGTTAATATTCGTTTATTCTCGCGGATTACTGTAATTGCGTTTTTGTGTCGCCGGGAAGTCGTTACGTGACGATTCGCTAATAACTGCACGCGAGACAGGAAATTGGCATGTGTAGATTTCCAGGAGACTATGCGAACAAAGATACGGTAGTATAAAATTGTTGTATGCGCAATTTGTTAGAACCGATTTATCGATGTGCAGTTTTCGAAGTTTTGATATCGAAAAGAATATAGATAAACTAAAATCACTCCTCATTCTTTCGATACCGGATATTAGTTAACAGCGTCATTGAGCCAATGGGTTCAATACAGTGGCGAGTTTTAGAAAACCTACAGTAACCGCCTTTAGCGACAAATTCCCGACACGAGACAGCTTCGCATTCTGAAATATGTTACTCGGATTCGGAACCTTACACTCTAAGATCAACTATTTAGCGCACTTTGTCCGACTTATTGCAAGGAAGTGATGGGACATCCTCAGTGCTAATTCCCTGATCGACAACGATCTTAGATGGCCATCTGCTAAATTTTGCGCTTTCTTTGCTTTCGCGCTAATCGAACTAAACTTTATCAGCCAATCTTGCTCGCTATAAGCAACAAAAGTATGCGTCGTGTCAAACGAAGATGCTTGTTTCTATCTAATTCAATGTATCAAATACTAACTTCCAAAACAGCATCTTTAACTATTGCACGTAAAACATGACTCTGTTGTGCATTTCTCCTCTGTTTCCTTTTTCTTCAAAATAAAATGACCACACGCTGGAACATCACATAATCGGAAAAGTGCACCATACAACACTAGTGTCTAAAGTCAATCGTAAGCTATGGGTCGTAGACGATTTGCACAACGCTTAGCGGTGATTTTCCGAGAATCAAAAAAAAGCGTGACTGTACTCAATCGCAGATTTTTGCTAAACTTGCAGTCGCTTTGCAAATGATGACATTTTCAATTCTTATGAACGACGAGCTTAAGAATTATTGTATCGCTCTACCATGACTGAACGTTCGTCATTGGTTTTCTCTTCATCGTCACTACTGTTTAAAATTTTTAGCATCCATATCCGTCAGAGGAGCAGAAAAAGCAGCTCGCTAACGACACGGGTCTCACTATACTACAGGTTAATAACTGGTGAGTTCACCTTTCTTTCGTATTACCACATTTCTCCTATATTTATATGCAACATGTCAATGCCTTAATTATTGCTCTGTCGGAAGACTTGCTCACCTTTAAAAATTTTGTATCACTTAGCACTAACTCTCAGAACCTCAATTTATGGTTTTAGTCATGCAGTAAAGACTTACTATATAAAATCAATCAAATGCCTACTGAAGACTCCAGATTTGTTCTGTATAGGAAAATCCTTATTTATTCTAGAGTTTTTTTTGTTATATCGTATCTGTTTGTTCTGGACTCCGTCAGGGATTGTGTTTGTAGTAGACGACTTGGCTTTGGTGTTGAGTGGATACTAGCAATCTCCGACCGTTCGGAGGTGGAGGTAGCGATTATGCAAGCGTGGTGCTGAAATGTGAACCGCAGCACATTGAAAAGTCGGACCGTATGGCGCGATACTGGCCACGATAATGGGCGATGATCTCACAATTATTCAGGCATGACCTAACACGAATATAACGCGCTAAAGTGAATAATTACCGTAAAATCATCGCTTACGCGTTAGGAACATGGACGGTTGATGGGGACACTTTAAAAGGGACCAATGACGTCAGTCTGACCGTTGAAAGCACAGCGAAAGCAATTCGGCAATAAGTATGGTGATGCTAGCGGCGGTTAGTGAGCTGAGTAGCCTGTTTTTCTTGTCCGAAACATTACCCGGTTCTTCTTCTGCTCGATTTCGTCTGCCATCTACCCATCAATGGCGGAGGTTAATTACAGTATAGTCAAACTACCTTTGTTCGCTTCACATGCGCACATCCCAAAAGAATGGCTGGCTGTCCAACGTTTACGTCTCGGGGACCGTTTAGACGAATACGATCATCTGAAAGATTGCACTGATAATTCCCTAGTTTCAACATAGTGTTTTGATATGTTGGGCTAACAGGATTCCTGGAACAGACTTTTATTTTTCTAGGAAACTTCTAATGTGTTTTGCACAAACAAAAGAGTGAAGATATCTCTTGGATCTGATATTGTGAGCTGAAATCTTCACACTGCTTTTTTTTGCTTTTACGCAATATTGATTGAAAGCTTAGGGAATGAGAAGCAGTGTTTCTTGGAAGACTACAAGCCGTTCGTCAGCGAAACGCAGTCTATCAGCAGTTTCTTTTTTTGAAGAATTGAACTGGTATTTAGTGACACGGTGTTTCACTCTACTATTCAATTAGTGTTGAGTAATATATTTGAACGAGGATGCAATGAATTTACAATGAGTAGTGCTTGTGCCTAGCCGCCACAGCAACCGCCGACTTTGTAAATACACACCAGTCAGTAATTGCTGGAACACGTGAGCGAAAAGAGGCTGTAAATAGTCACTTAGCGCTCCACTTCCTATTCTCCTCTTTTAAATTTTCTCTCCCAAATTGCCATTCGCCTTGTTTTGCTCTGTACACGATGTCGTTTCGCGTACAATCATTTCTCCGCTCATAGCCAGCCGGCGCGTGGTGCGATGCGGTCTGGGTCCTGCCGCGATTGCCACGCATCTTTTCATTCCTTGTTGACCCCGTATGGGATCGTGTTCATTTCGAAAACGTCAATTTCGGACGCGGCACCGCTGAGAAGCGGGCCGACGGTGGTCGACGGTGTTTCGGCCTGACACCTCTCCCTTTCCCCGATCGAATTGATAACGGAGGTGATCAATCAAGTGCCTCTCTCCTTTTTTGCTGCACAGCAGCCGCTCATCGCGGCCACGCAACGCGCTGTGTTTGAATCGTCCGTCGCCTGCTAAGCGCGCACGCATCGCTGTTGTCGAGAGGTTCTCCTTATGAACTTCTACGTTTGGTTAAATGCAACAGCTGAAAATCTTAGGATCGTGGTCTAAGCCTTACATGAGTCAATAACGACACGATGCTAGTATCTAACTCAGCTCTAATTATGTGTACTGATTTTTCAACGCATCAACAAAGCAGGGACATAAGAGTCAAATCGTCCTTATCGGTTTAAATAAAATAGTTACAGCAGAGCCTTTAGAGGTCTTTTATGGTATTTCTTGGTTTTGTATGTTTATTCTTTCGTACAGAGTAAGTAGACTGGTTTTCATAGCCGGTGAGATATATTAAAGAAACTGCAAAATCTGCCTATATATGCTTTATAAAAAAGCACGATATGATTGAGAATTCGAAAAGTCCTAACTGAGGAAAGGAACCAAAGATAAGAGTGAGGTTCTTACTGAGTTGCCTTCCTCACAGCGTTTCTACATAACTCATTTACCGGCGTAGTGTCGCTCTTCTTTTTATAAAGCCATTAGGGATTAACAGACCGATTGTGATAATGTTAATACTACGAAATACGATATTGTGCAAATCTGACGCAGAAATCGCAGCCAACAGTGTCCGTCCGCGGCGCCCGTGCGTTCCCTCGCCGATTACCGTAACCGCGGGCCTTGACGACAAGGTAGCCCGTTGCTGTTGGAGGACCCAGAGACTGAGAATGGGGAGGAAATGTGCCAACGGAGGAGCCTGGAGACGACAGGGACACCGCCAGCCTTGGCAGTGATGGATGATGGCAGCTGGCCGCGCTGACAACACGGAGAGAGGCGTAGAGAGGGCAGGCACTAGAAGATATGAGGCGAACGACAGCCCTCGGCTCGGCAAAAGTGGGGATATTCACCGTGGTATAGAGCGGAACCTGTAGTTATGTAGTAGTTTGTGTCACGGTCTCATAGCATGCGACATATGACGACAGTGAGCTGCTAGCCACATCGATCGCAGGCGACGTGATGCGGAGTGATTGATGGTTGCCGAAGTTTTCCGACAACGCGCTCGTCTTCGCTCGACTGCAACTGAGCACTATTGCTACATTAAATGATAAAAGGGGTGATCACGTCGTCACCACTTGACGGCATGATTGAGGTCGTTGTCACTGTTGGTCAGTCATCTGGGTCCAATCAACGCCTTGAAATGATAAACACGCGTTGCTACTTTCTACGTACGAAGAATCGCTTGTCAGACCCACTAGCACTTGTGACAGAATAGATTTATTCCCTGTTGTTACGATATATCGACCCCTCTGCTCGTCACATGATGTAGAAATGTTCGCAAAATCTTCAAAAAACAGTTTCATACACTCTATGGTTGTAAAGTCGTTTCACGTGGTCATAGTGAGTGGTTCCATGTGCCAGCAAAATGGATGAGAACGTGATTTGTATCGTGGAGTCTCTTCCAACACTTTTTGCATTCAACTTAGGGCTTTCCACTTTATTTCGTTTAATTTTGCTGTTTTGCATTTTGTAGAAGCCATTCCTCAACTCACAGCTTCGTACTGATTTATATACTGTAATAAAGGATAAAGGATAAAGCTCTTGGTGCTGATCAATCCTGAAGGGATGCGCCGTGCATTCGACTTCATTAAGCATCGTTTGGAGGTGATTGAATGCATATTTGGCCTTTACAATGACTCGCAGTGGCCTACCGATGTATCGAGCCAGTGTTGCTATCCCACCAGATAAGTCTGGTACCAATTTGCCTACTGCGGAGGGATGGAAGGCTTGGTGGACTATGGACGTGGGGATCTGATTCCACGTGTGTGTTACAGAGCGCCTCCGACCACTGCGCCACACGTGCCCATATCTAACGAAACACAGTTCTACCCACTGTGCTACATTACACATGTATTGACTTGAACGTAGTTGCGTTGATTATCTTGTCTTACATTTGGCTTAGATTGCAGCTAATAAATCATTAGAAAAATAACACATCATCGTATTCTAAAGATTTCTGCCTTATAGCTCTAGAATATTACGTCTTCGAAGAAGAAGCTTTTACAATATTACACCATTCCGTTGCTAACCTCATCGCCATAAAGAACTCATAAAAAATATTTACGACGCTTACGACGCCAAGTTGTTGCGTACGACGCTGATATCGCAACACTTTACGGTTTCCGCGATGTGGGTGAACTGTCATAAAAAGAATTTATGCTCGATTTATGAAGTGAGTTAGTGGGAGAGGAGTGCTGGAGTTATTGGGCGTTGGTTGAGAGAAGATTTTATCGCCCGACGAGACCAGAAATCAGACAACGATCGGAGACGAAGCCAACAGTCAGCTAAAATTCAACGACAGCACTCCACAGCGAGTTCCTTGTGGATTGATTTTGAACGTGGAATGAACAGTGAACGACTTAATCTCATGTACGGCAGCGTAAACGCACGTCCTCCAGAAATTCTTAGATGTTATTTTATTGCGCAAAAAATCCAAAATATTTAATATGTCTTGTAGATTGACTGAGTCCTGAAACCAAAGTAAAATACTGGGCTTAGTAAAAATGCTTTTATTTCAATTCTTCGAAAGTCTGCAGTGGTTCACGCAATAGAACACAACATACGTTGATAAATGTACAGTTTTCTACTAGATTACCATCATTTCCATTTCTAATGGAATGCATTCAATCTTCATAGAATTCAATTATAGGTTCATCAACGCACGACGTCGCATCGTACAACCGATGATAGATCAAAGTAATCGGGCCGGCCGAGCTCCAGCCGTGAGCGTATTCAAGAACCGAAGGAGGAACAGGAGCGACCAGAGCCCTGGACCCAGCCCAGGTATCGAATTCGGTATTCAGCTAGAAGACAATGATCGTCGTTAATTTGTATTCAATGCTAGAGATCACCACCACTTGTCTTGTCTGAAATCCTCTTCCCTACGTCGGTTACCTTCTGCTCCATCCGATACCAATTTTTTACAGGAACTAAACATCTGACTATTTTATTTCTAAAAGCTTGTCTCACGTAAATGTTATGAACGGAGTGAAGTATTTGCAATACTTGAAATAGGCTAAGGAGCAAGGTTTGCTCTTAATGGAAGCTATTTCGGGATTATTTAGCGTCGTAGAAACTCCACAATACAAATTAAAATTCCAATAGTTCTATTTGTTATTTGAGTTCTCCCCGAAACCAACTAGAAGTTGAGAGTTTCAGAAAGAATACACCGGTTTAATTCTGTTTGTTATTGTCGGCATTTCGAACTTTCACGTTTCAAAACGTGATCTCGGAACTAATGCCGTGATAGTTTTACTTTATAAATTTCGTTAAGAGCTTGGCTTCGGATAGCTAATTTTGTTTTGTTACGATGTCTTTATAAGTTGTCAAGAGTAACTAAGCGAAGCCTAGTTTCTGAGGTGGGAAAATTACCGTTTCTAAACGAAGTCTGCTGAAAGCAATAGGATACCGGATGTTCACAAGTCTCGCAACGCATGTGTTTTGAAGATCTCGGCGCTGGCTACTCCCCGGACGCGGCTGCCGCCGTCACGATGCCGATGGCGTATCCTGGAGCCGACATTTACAACATGCAGCGGACTATGTTCCCTGCGGCACCATACAGCGCCTTTCCGAACCCGTAAGTTTGTTTTTCATTATAAATCAGTATTGAATCATTGTAAAATAGCAGAGTGGGCATCTCTCAGACAATTATCTGTAGATTTTAAAGCTTTTTATTTAAATTGGTAAATTTTAATAGAAGCTAACATACATTCGTTTAGGTTTGAAAGTGGTCAATGTATTTGTGCCGCACGCATTGAAATCAGCGCGGATTTTGACGATATTTCACCGTTTGCATTTTCTGGACAAATATTCCCTCAAGTCCTCAAAACATTAACTTCTCTTTTTCTCTAATCAAAGTTCCACTTTCAAAGACTCCTCAAAATTCAAAACGTCGAGTTCTACTGGTCCTAGCAATTCTTTCATGGTATCATCAGAAAACGACTGCATTTACGTGTTTATTAATTGAACACGACGAGTATAACAGGTCTTTAGGAAATTGTTCAACACCGCTAACTAGCTTGAAAGACATTATTTGTTTACTTTGCTTTATTTACTTCTTAGTTACTTATGTGGAAGTCGTTGTTTATGACATCGACCGAGCGCATTAAGTTGTTTGAAAGGAGCAAAGCAGTGTGCATAATTCGCTATCAAGTTCATAAGAATTTATGGAGCAATTCCACACATAAAAAGAGGAATATTAGCAAAATCACAATCAAAACAATGATAGTGTAGATTCTAGATAAAATCACTGTGCATGACTTTCATGAATTGTTGACCAAAAGGGATTCGCCTACAACAGTGTGCTTAAGTGGTTAGATGTTGGAGCTTTATTTCAAGTTCCTTTAAAGCTCTCACCTGTTCAGTGACCCAAAAAAATGTGACCGCTTTATTGGGGTCGCGTATGGTGTAGTGGTTAGAGTTGCCCTGCAATCCACACGTGGTCCTTGGTTCAATCTTGTGCCCTGTGCCCGTCAAGCCTTAATCACACAAGACTACTTTGCAATGCACGTATCGGATAACAAATCAAACTGCCACGTGCATCTAAGTGAAACACTTGCAACTCGTTCTTTGATTCGTCACATTTCAGAGCAATGGCGAATCCGTTCATGCCTCAAATGAGTATGATGGGTTTCCCGCCAGCAGGCGCTGCACCATGGATGGATCCAAGCATATTGTCGTCTACGCACGGCATGGAGGGCTAAAACACGGTAACTGAACTGCTTAGAAGGGTCTGCTATCACATCCGCCTAGGTCATTGATGTTGTAAGCTGTCTTAGATTTCAAATCAGAGCGTTAATGGCATGGTTGCGTCACATTATATAGTTTAGTAACGTCTTTCTTTTTCTCATCTTCGTTTTCTGCTTTCCTCATTTCTCGTTTTAAACTTGCTTATATATATATATATATATATATATATATATATATATATATAGCGTAAGCATGCTAATGAACATTACACTATCAACGCAACTGCTCAGTTTTCGTCGATCTGAGAACATCAGTAATCTAATCGATCATTTAAATGCCGTCCACGACTTAATCTTCATGACATATTCTAGTTTTATGTGTGTATTGATTGATATAGTTGTTCGATTGTTCTTAGGTTCATTGTTTTAGGTTCTACACACCGTCTCACCAACATTTTTTGACATACAGGGTCATTTTGTTTGTCTTTTACATTGAGTGGTTCATTTGTATCTACTTTATCATAGCTTCAGTGGATTTCGTTTGCTCTCGAATTCTACGCGTCTTCGTGTCGCCGCACGCCGCAATTGGGGCTAGGAGCCGATCCGTAAGTAGTTCCAAAAGACGCTCGTCTCCTAGCCCTTCATCTGTACGCTGTCATTCGTTGGCGTATAAGTGTTAATTTTTCTTCTTGAATTGAATATTCTTGTACTTTGATGGAAATCGTAAAGATTATATATATATATATGTTCGACGCAATAAAAACAGAACTATAGCATTTTTTTCTTATAGGAAAAGCTAACAAGTTTTTTAAAGTACGCAGAGACTTAGCGTCTTCATGGAAACAGTGGGCCAATGAGAGACATATTTAGCGCCTACTCGAAAGTACTAAACAAAATTGGTTACAGAATAAGCAGAAAGACTAGGTATTGAAAGAAATATGAGCAGATTGAACTGTAATATTAGAGTAGCTCAAAAAAGAACCTCGAATTAGAAGCGGTGGGTGTCACCGCGTTACTGTAAGGCTCTTTTTTTTAAATAACTAAGCGGAATGCGAACGACTACGAAGGACGAGATCTTCGCAAACTCACTTGATTCTCAGGGAAATACTCTCTCGGATAGAGGGTAAAGTTAATGCTGCTCTACATATTACAAAAAAAAATAAAAGAGCACGATTGACGGGTTGATCTACATCCAGTTCTTGTCCAGTCCGAAATTTTTAAGATTGATCCGAAATTTCTAAGATTTTCATTTAAATTGCTTTGAAGTATAGAAGAGAGATCATTTAAATTTTTGGCATACATAATCTTCCCAGTTGTTCAAACCGCCTTTACATTCCATGTCTTGCGCTTTTTCATGGTAAGGCACTGTAAAAAAGGAACTATGTGAGATTTCTGAAACCACTATTTGTCCAGTTCAATATTAGTTCTACTTTGTCCCATAATGTAGCTCCAAAATCAATAAATGCAGTTTTGATTTGCTGAGCAAGCAATGGACGTTGCTTATGATTGAGACAGTTCTACAACATGAACAGAAATGCTTAAAAAGTTGGAGAACACCTTCCACAGAGAACATAAATAAAATTGAAACGATGAAGACAATAACTCGTTGACCACACTTAAAGGTGAAGAATGCAAATTCGAAGAAGGGGAAGAAAGAGAAGAGACCACGAGAAGAAATACCATAAATGTGGTTACAATGAAAAATGATGCACATTGAATTTTGCAGTTCTTTGATGAATCTGACATCCCTTCATTGGTCCCTACACACCACTGACGTTTTGTTTTTTTCTTTCTCCTCGAAATCTTGAAATCCACCTGAGTTTTTTCCAATGTCGTCAGTACTCGCCAGCTATTCTCCTGCCAAGGTGCTAATGAGTCCTGGAAATCATTCACTATTAACTTAGACTTCCTCATGGAGAGGTGCAAATCATTTTCAGCTCGGAAGACGCTACTGTAAAATGAAACCAATATCCTACGCAGCCGGCCGACACCTACGGTGTCCT
Organism: Angiostrongylus costaricensis; assembly: GCA_900624975.1. Classification (NCBI taxonomy): domain Eukaryota; kingdom Metazoa; phylum Nematoda; class Chromadorea; order Rhabditida; family Metastrongylidae; genus Angiostrongylus; species Angiostrongylus costaricensis. Next base: position 56,264 of record UYYA01003850.1, read on the forward strand.
TTCACCACGATATAGAGTTAAATCACTGGAGAGAAGAGCGGGCATATGAATATGGTATCGTGGACTACCTGGTTACTTAGATGAACGTTCTCCACATGTCATGCGGATGCTACCTCTGCTTACTTTTATTCTTTTATAATTTTCTTCCACAGAGGGTGTGAAACTCGTATGTGAATTCGGAGGTAATTTAAAACTCTTTGATTGATTTATTTATTTATTTACTTTGATACATTGAATACACGGCTGTAATTACTGAAAATGGCAGAGCTAGGCAAACGAGTGCTGCCACAGAAATTTGCTGTCGTTCGACTCAGATTCTTCCAGGACAACAATGATTCCTGTGAAGCAGCGAATCCTTCGACTGGAAGAGCGACCGCACATGGGCGGTGTAATATGCCCAATCTTGCCGTGAATTATGATGCGAAGTCCTCCCTGCGGTGATTTTGAAGACGATTTGGTGAAAATGTGACTACAAACTTGTCTTCACTTATATCTCCTACGTCTAGTGTGCTTTTTACATTCCACGGAGTGGAGTACTTCGTCGAGGGCTTTTTGTTGAGTTGAAATAAGGACTTTTCAAGCAATTAGCTTCATACAGAAACGATTCTCATGTTCAGTCTATTCGGAAACATTTGGCACACTTCTAGAAAATTGGAGCTGTGATTGAAATCTGGGTTTAGTTGTGATTTTAAAGGTGACTCCTTGATGAAAAACAATAGAGAGAATGGCAATATGGATATGTCCGAATTTATTTACTGCCCAAAGAATATTGGGCTTCATTCCTTTCCTGTAAAAACTTTAATTGTCCAATGACAAGGCTCCTAGCTCGTCTTCGAAAAAGCTTCAGATTCGAGGCTACCGTACTCTACGTGTCTCTGGTCTGCTATCCAATTCGTTTCGCTTCCACCGATCTTTTCTCTCTCCGACGCAGTCGGCTCTCTTGTCTGTATGCGCACGGCCCTGTCATTCATAGCCGATGTCCGGCTGTCACTCAAAAGTCGCCGAAATTAAGCCCAGAAAAAGGCAATTCGCGCCAAAATTGGAGCACGATCCGAGCAATAGAGTGCTGTGATCGACTGACTTAAGACACTTGCACATACATATTAGTTTCCAGTGAAACTCACTATAAAACTTCACACAAAATAATTCTAATTGTAGGGAACGAAACAGTTTTAGGGGCTCTTCATATCCTTTGAATAAAACGCGACCCAACGATTCGAAGTTTGGGTGCAGAATCAATAGTGGCGTAGCGGGGCGACCGTGTGTTTCTTCGCAACTACGGAGTAGAAATGTATACTATCACCACCACTATCGTAACCGTTGAAGAAATCACGCTCTATGTTGCATAGGAGTCATGCGCATCCGATTTTACACAGGCCCAATTCCCGCTGAAGGCTGACTGTGAGTGCAAAAGTGGTTAATTCGAGCCAGTTATGGCTATTATGAGGGGTGTTGGAGGATCAGTCTTCATCGCGCGACGCTGTTAACTATTTACTACAACTTAATATTTACCGCTTTATGAGAAAAATCTTGCAGAAGAAAGCATGTGAAACGTTATTAGCTGGCATGAACAATAATCTAATGGGAAAGATTACACATGAAATAAGAAGAGTGCGGCATCGCTCATTTTCGCATGGAAGAGGGTTCTCCTGATAGAATATATATATACGTATGTATAAATACTTTGTAATAGATGAAGACCTTCTTCATACTTTTCTCTTGAGTTCGAAATATAATCTTTGCCCTAATGAAGTTAGAAAGAAAGGTCGCAAGGGCTCTAGGTTTTCAGAACTTCATCCTGGTGGGAAAAGGAGACTTGTAACTTGTTGGCTTAGATATAATAATTCTGATAACCTTTATTTCAATTAATAAAATAGTTGTAAGCTGAGATAACTTGGTATAAACTTGGAGCAACCACTATTTCCAAGCCACGTTCTGTGAAATCAATGCATGTCGCACTCTCGAGAATTTTTCTTTTATATTCCTCCATTTCACAAAAGGAAATAACCAAAAGCTTCTTCAAAAAAGTATGAACTTGCAAAGAGTATTGTAAAGTGCTGCAATGCTAATAATTCCTAGGAAGCTGCTTACGATCACCCCACGTACAATTTGCAACGGTAATGAAGCCATGCCTGCAAAATTAACCTAATGACGATCAACCGCAAAGGTGCTGAGTTATTTGCAAAACTCCTAACTGCAGGTGTCTGCGGTGGAGAATGAACGCGCTATTACCTTTATTGTATAACACGTTACACCCTGCCGTGAAAAATTGTAATCGGCAGCAAATAAAAAGTTAATATTGTGATTTCAACTGCAGCCTCAGCTTAACTGGGTTCAACGCCGATTTGTTGCTCTCCAGGTCAATCCCGCTGAAGTGTGATTGCTGATGGCACTGATCGACAGAACTAGCTGAAGGACACGTGAAGCGAAAAACCCGCATAGTGTGGTGGTGAACACGTTAGCTCCCGAAAAGGGTAATAGCGCGTTCGTTTCCCGTTCGGAGTTTTGGAAATATCTCAGCACTATTGTGGTTGTATTTCGCATGATACCCTACCATAAAAAATTGTGGTTGACAGCAACTAAAAAGTTAACATAATGATAATGAGTTGGAGAGGAATTAAACTCGTCCCTTGACGGGTTTGAATTAATATAATTCTAACCATTCGGTACCGTTCGCCTATACTTAAGCGATTCGTTTGAATTGAATTAACCACTACGACATGCTTATTTCTTGAATAAAGATTTCCAAAAAAAAGACTGAATGCCTAATGCCAAAAAACCCAAAAATTCCGGATTCGTAGCAAACAAGCATGCCTTTTTTCAAGAACTAGTTAATTTGCAGGTTAGTTTAGTAACAATTGAACCACCACACCCCAAGAGTTTAGCCAAAGCAAGGAGTCATGAGATTTTGTTGAGGTGGATTAAATTATTATAAAATTATTGATTTAAAAACAATTTAAACTTATTAAAAAAAGATAAAGCTTTTAGGGTGGATCAATCCCTGAGGGATGCGCCATGCATTCGACTTCATTAAGCATCGTTTGGAGGTGATCGAATACACATCTGGCCTTTACAATGACTCGCGGTGGCCTACCGATGTATCGAGCCAGTGCTGTTAGCCTCCCAGACAAGCCTGGTACCAATTTGCCGAACCCGGAATAATGGAAGGCTTGGTAGGCCATGGGCTCGGAGATCGATTCCGAATGTGTGATGCAGGGCGCGTCCGATCTCCGCGCCACACGCAACTCTATTCCGCCTATTACAAAAATTTTTACGTATTTCATGTCTAAAACTGTGAGCCTTCAATGCACCGTAGCTCATAAAACACAACTCGTACTAGAAAGCTTCAATCTATTGCTACTGTAAGCCGACGTTCATTTAACTTCGGTGTGAATGACAAAAGTGCGGTATTCCATTGACAGGCTAGCACGAGGCTCTTACCGAATATTTATTCGAGCAAAGTTTGGACCTCTTCGTCTTCATTAGAGCCGAGGAGTCGATTGTCCGCAGTCGTTTATCCTTTCGATATAGTATTATGTCCTTCGTGTCGACTCGAATCTTCTTCATTGGAGCAGACGAAGGAGGAAGTGGAGGAAGAAGACGTCGAAACGTTACTTGAATAAATGTTTGGTAACAATCTCGTGTTAACTTATTAATGAACCAAGGCACTCTAATAAATTATCGTCAAAATCCCGTAAGCATCATTTTTTATAACATTAACTTTTTAAAGATTTAATTTTTAATCAAATTTATAATCCAATGCCGAAGTTAATGAAAAGTCGATCGTGGGAAATGAATTTTTATTAACAAATAAAACCTCAGTGCTTCTATGTCACAGTGTATACGTGATACTTGACACTTGAATGGCCCGTCCTCACTAGTTGTGCGGGCTCCAACATAATCTCCATTTTTTGGAGATTTGCTATCACACGGCAAAGCGATTGTGGTTCCTTAGAATCCCGAGGTCGGTCTGGCCAGAGTCTGCGCAGTCGCAGCCCTTGTGGATCAGAGGGAGGTTTGCCACCATGCGACTTGGATACCAGGACGGTGGTGGATCGTGGTATATTAGTATTGGATTACACTTAGCTAGGCTTCCTGGTGGAAACACCGAACTCTTTCTCAGCTTAGGAGACCCTTCCGGTGGAATGAATCCCCTCTGTAACTCGCAGTCCGACACCCAGGAACGCCGCCCAGTCACGATGAGGTGGTAAACCGTTAAGAGGGTCACAGTATATTTCCAAACTAAAAAATAATACTGAACCGGTTTGACAAGAACTTTTTTTTAAATGTTTGAAAAAATTCCGGGCAGGACGTGCTAAGAAGAGCCCTACCCTTGCGATTCGAAAAAACGTCTAGAGATAAGAGGATGCAAATCTGAATTTTACAGCGACTTGTGGTGGACAACTGTCCATCCAGGCTAGTTTCATCCTCCCAAACAATTCTGGTGCCGGTTTTCTGATACCGGATAGACGGAAACACACCCACCGCTTAGCTCTACTTCTTCGGGCTAGAAACATACTACTCTTTGCCTTAGGTTATACGGTTGTGCGAAGATCCCTCCCTGCTATACAATCAAGTCTCACACCCGCCACTATTCACCGGCTACGACGAGAAGAAAAATTATCAATTATTTGTATTTTAACCATTTTAAAGCGGAGATTTCGATTGGGACCATGGGAACCAAGAGGAAAAAAGCATATATGATCATTCTTGTATGAATAGAAGCCTCGGAAATTTGCGGTAACACCTGCATTAGAAGAGCATTACAAAGTGATGACTTCCTCGTGCTCAAAACAGGTCAAATAATTTATTGAATGCTATAGACATCAGTAACCGAGAATATTATTTTTAAAAAGTCTACTTTTCAATTTCAAAGGTTCCGAACGAGAACGACCCTATTTAGCACATTCAGCAGATCTGTTTGCAAATGATCACCGCTTGAACTACTCCAAGTTGGTGGAATCTCTAATAACCAAGCCGATGCCGCAAATTCTTACAGAAAATTCTGGTTGCCTCCTTATCATCTAGCGTCAGCTGGATGTACACGAGAATACGAACAGCTTGGTGGATGATGGATGCGCTGAACGGAATCGAACGAAAGAAGTGCCTATGCACAATATGTGATTTTGGGATGCGTAAGAAATAAACAAGCAAGCAGAGATTAAGCTTCCTTCTCTGAAATTCTGGTCTTTTTGGATTTGTTGTTTTCCTTCCTCAAGCGATTTTGTAGGTTCATTGCGCGACTAAACGTACGCTAGTCCTAATGTTCGTAGTAGGATAACCATCAATCACAATTGGTTCTTCTTCAGACCAGACTTTTTTTTCGACGAAATGGGACTTTGAACTTATTTGCAGACCTACATTCCGTCTCTTTCGCCGAACTTTTCACAAATTGTTTCTGCTGAAGGGATGACATTGTTGATAGCAAAAAGGACGCCTAGAAATACCTTCTAACGATCTTCTGGTGAGTGACCCATTCGTTTTCAGCTTTAATATACGATGCAGTGCATCGATTGAATTTATTATGTTCTATGAAACAAAGTTTCTCTTGCAGTCCGTGTAGTTGAATCAGTCGAGCGTCATCTAGGAACTTCGACATGTACGTGAAAGCGATCTTCAGAAATTAGCGCTAAGCACAAAGTAAACAAGCAATGATTCCCTCGGTATTCCCTCATTGGAAAAAAATAGTGCCATAGCTCAACTATTGTGATGATGTCCTTTGCTTATGCTAGGGCATGGAGTGTAATAATTATTTTCTATTTGTGAGTTACTTGGTTTGGAAGGAATCGGCCGTAACATCATGTTGATGTACAGCTTTTTCATCTCTCATTTTGATCGCATTTCGGACTTCTAAAATGAAGGTTCGTCTTCTTCAGTGTAGCAATCTGGAACGAAGACTGGATTGGAAAGTTTAGAAATAGATTGGTGTAGAACTTCTCCATCTTTGATTTAGAACTAAACCGTGCGGGAGTAGGAACCCCGTTTTCGCTCTACCACATGTTGCGTCGACGCATATTTTGGGATAGCTGCCGCGGCGGAGACGTCTGATTCCCTACCGTTACGGACTTGTTGGCATTTCTGACCATAAACGATAATTTTTCGACAATTAGACGATGTAAGGGGCTGTGAATATGATGGAATCGCAGCAGTGACTTTATTGTTTCGCTTTACGGGTATCACTAGTATGTGTGCTGTCATGTATACCACTGTAATTCGATAACTCGTGAAATTCGACATGATTTCAAGTGGATAGGAAAAGCTCTAGACAACGAGCTTTTCACAACAACGTCGTTTTTCGTCGATAACGATATTTTCATTAACTTACCGAGTACCGATCTTTCTGCTCGTAGTTTCCAGCAGCATGATTACGTAGCTTTCCATTTGAAATAGATCCTGAAGAATGGGGTAGACTAGTGTCTGACGAGATCATTCTGGAGAAATAAATTTAGTGCTTCAAACATACTCTATAGAGAAAACAACACCGTCTTTTAAAAGCTTAGATATAATTCATTCTTATTGCGCAATAAGAGTAAGGAAATTGAAAGTCGAGATGTCATTCTGAGCATGAGATGACTACTGCCTAAGTTTACAACAACATAAAACCTGTTTTGCATATCCTCTCCCATCAGGCTCTGGCACAACACATGATTACTCTGAACAAGGCTTCCGGACGACAATTCCACACCCCTTCGTTGTTTTTGGCTTTTTCATGGGAATGTGCTTCCTCCAAGACGACACCCAGAAGCATTCCCTATATCAAGATAATGTGACAAACCACTAAGCGATTTATGGCTCTATAAAAGGAAAAGATAAATTCAACGATTTCTGCCAGCACTCATCCTTTTTAATTGAGATAGCACTCTTAAGGAAAGTGAAAAAAAATTCTTTCAAAGTAATTCGGATTTTGACTCTCTCTCATAATTTTGTGGGAAAACCTGGCAACTACTTGCAATAATCGTGTTCGCTGACGCTTCTGTTGAGCTAAGAAGTTAGTTTCCATCAGCACATGAAAAAGACATCGCTTATCCTCCTGCTAATCGACAATTGCCAGAAATATTGCCATTCGTATCAGCCACATGCCAACGTTGCCCATTTGGTTGTGATCGCCCGGAATGGAGTATCATGCACTTCGTTGAGTGCCTTCAGAATTATGAGCAACATACCGGTGGTGACTGCATTGTATGTTTAATATCGCATGTTAGTTTATCTATAACAGTTCTTGCCGAAATACTGTTGTTAACACGTACCACATTTTCGTTCCAACTGATTTTTGACTCATCTTGGTATGTAACACTGCGTCTATGCTTTTTCGTATTTGAGGTAGTTCAGAACTTCGGACTCTCGCTATAGGATACTTCCAACACTTCCATCACCATAACGGACTGAACAACACTGACAGATCTTTCATCTTTCTTATCAAAAGCACACGCTTCTGAGGCGTACGCTGAGGTCGAAGAGATCGTTAGAACGAGGAAGTAGCTAAGAAATGCTGTATACATTGTTTTTACTAATTCACACCTGCGGTCTTCTAATTTACCTAAGGTGCCGATTTCTCATGGTCAGCTCTGCAGCTTAGTTGTTAATATTTCGACTTCTCTAGCAAGATACGCATAACCAAGATGGTGGTAAAATATTTACAAAACTCGGAACCCCTGGTCAATTTTGAACCTGCGATTACCCTCTCCGGAGCCTCACGTATTACACACTGCACTGTTGAAGTCCAAACTACATATGATTGGAAAACCCGGAGACATACGTTCTACGGAGCATCAGAAAAAAGAGAAGAAGAAAACGACTATCATATTTATGTGGGAAGAATTCGTTTCTGATGTTCAACGCTCGATCAGCGCTGCAGACATATCCAGCTGTGTTGTATCTGGCATCTGAAGTTAACGTGATGAGCAACTTGAGATGGAGATGTGAGGAGCCTCCCGTATGACACGAATGATTGAGGGAGAGTGAGAAAATCAGATTTCGCTAACGATCAGAGAATGAAGACATCACTATACATGGGGAGATGTCACAATTCACATGGAACATACACCTGATCTTTGTGAATGTAATCCAGTGACAGGTGACCACTCTGGACAAAGTCCGTTGTCAACTGGATATCACGGGTGTCCAGTGCAAAGTGAGAAGAGGACATACGTGATAGTTGGCCGTATTTACGAATATTCTAGAAGGAAAATAGAAGGCTCTTTGAGTTCGTAAAGTGAAAAAACCCACTACCCGACTCCTACAGATCTGTTCTTTAAAACAGACCCGAAGAACAAAGTGAAATAGGTGTCTAGACGGCGCATATTCCTCCTAAACAATCAGATAAAAATTTTATCCATGACAAGGTTGAAACGGAGCTGGTACACCTTGGCTTTAAATGAAAGCACTTTACGATTGAAAACTGTGCAATAGGTTTTCAAACGACTATCATTTAACCTCGGCATTAATAACCAATAGGGTGCAGTAGACTTTAATTTCAAAAGCGGCTTGGCTTCGTGTTTGCGTATAAGCGCTTTCATTTCTGCTTTTCTTTGCATTGATTTTCTACTATCTACTGAAATAAAAGAATTAGAAGACCAGATTCTGAGCAAATTTCGAAGTTCTCTGTAAGAATAAAAAGGATAGAGCTCTCGACGTTGATCAATCCCTTGGTGATGCGCCATACATTCCACTTCACTAAACACCGTTAGAGGTGATTGAATGCATATCTGGCCTTTACGAAGACTCGCGGTGGCCTACCGATGTATCGAGCCAGTGCTGCTATCTTCCCATAGAAGTCTGATACCAATCTGCCGACCTTGGAGGGATGGAAGGCTTGATGAGCATTGAGAGAGGGGATTGCCTCATGTGTATCGCAGGGCGCATCCGACCACTGCGCCATAAACGTCCCGTTCTTCATAAAGTCACAGAGATGGTCCACAATATCATCGCCCCATACGGGCAAAAACTGTTGATGACAATACTGTAAAACGTTGCTTCAAAGAGACCACCCGCTACAACCAACAACTTTTTTTCTTGAAGATGTTTATCAGTGTGAAATAATGGAGAACGGTCCAACACTCGGCTGAATAACCAAAACTAAGTGAAAGAAAACATCTTTGAAGACCTTTAATACATTAAGAATAATTGGTGAAGATAAACACTGTGTTGTGTGCTTCTTCTGCACAGCAAGACAACTTCTTTTTCCGCAGTGTGACCTGTGACCATCCTGTACCCCATCTGACGACACTATGTGCAACCTTCGAGAAAAACGAAGCACCAGGTGACTTCATAAAGTCGAGTTTATGTTTAGGAAAAGGTTATGAGTCTTTCTGTACTCGTATGATGAAACTACCAAAGTTAACAAAGCAGAAAAGTGTTGTCGAGAAGTCGATAAAGTTCACCAAGGACCACAATGTCTGCCACTGGCAGAGAAAGGACCAACGACAATGGCTCACACGTCCAGTGAATAGTTTAGAAGCTCAAAGCTCTGAACGTTGATCAATCCCCGAGGGAAACGCCTTGCATTCGACTCCACCTGAGCATCGTATGGAATCTGCCAATGTCGCAGTAGGTTATTCTTTCCTCCCTCGAAGACAAGTCTGGAACGAATTTGCTGATGGTGAAAGAATGACGGTTTTAACTCTTTTATTTACTGCCTTTTTTCTTCTTAATGGCAGGTTATGTTGCGAAATATAACTCGTATGAAATGCTGAGACATTTGCAAAACTCCTGACCAAAGGTGTCTGCGGTGGGGAACGAAGGCGCTATTGTCCTTTCCGGGGAGTAACGCGTTCACCACCACACCATGCGGGTCCTACTCTTGGATACTTGGATGGCCCTTTTTCGCTGGTTGTGCGGAGCCCCATCACAATTTCCATTTTTTCGGAGTTTTGCTAGTTTAGCCACTGTGATTCCTTGGAGTCCTAAGGTCAGCCTCATGTCTTACCTCCACAAACAGCAGCGGCTCTTTTAGATCAAAGTCGGATTTGCTACCATGAGACTAGTTCGATACCAGGACGGTGGTGGACCCTGGCATTGGTTTACACTCAGCTGGGCCTCCCGATGGAAACTCCGGACTCCTTCTCAGCTTGTGAGATCTTGCTGGGGGGAAAAAATCACTCCGCTGTACATCGCAGGGCGACACTCAGGAACACCTCCGAGCCACGATAAGGCGGTAAAGCGATAGGAGGATCGGTACTCTTTAAAGGAAATATTTGAATGTAAAGCCTATATTAAACTTCCATTCACATATCCACTGCAAAGAGAAAGTCGTATCGACGAATACTATAGTAAAACTGCAGATCTAGCGAGACCCATAGTTATTGCGGCACCATTAGCATCGATCGCAACGTTTAGTCGTGGGAGCATTGACGACCGCAAATGCAGAACAGAGGGCCAGTTTGTCGCACTATTGTGCCAGTTTCACAACAGTTTTGTTCGATGCTAACATGTGTGACTCAAAGGGCAATAAGTTTAAGAGGAAACAAGGTTTGTGACGTGGTTTATGTTAGTGTTTAAGGTTTAAAGTTTATTCTTTTGAGCCATTGCAATGTGTTCGGATGATAAAATTTGCGAATGACAACTTTCAGATGGTCTGCTTGGCCAAGATGGCCAAGAACTGCCAATGTCGAGGATGAGGTTGAAGAAGGTCTAGATCATTTTACTGCAATAATTGAAGTCTCCTTATCTAACGACTGAAGACTGTGTCTCAACTATGTCTTATAGGATATCGCAAATAGGACGCACTTGCCCATTCACGATGTGGAATATCAGATCATGGAGAGCATCCACAACAACGACACCGTGATACTCGTTGGAGAAACTGGCTGCGGGAAGAGCACGCAAGTGCCACAGGTATGTGAAACCGCTGTGTCTTTGGATAAATCCTATTCATTTAGTGTTTTGATGAAATGTCATATTAGCGCTTAGGCGCAAAGCTAAAGGGTTTTGTGTCATGTGTGTGGTGTTAATAACTCAAAAAACCGACTTTCTATAAGCCTCAGCATAGATAGTTGATATATTTATTAGCTAATGCGAGGTTAGTATAGGTCTTCGTTGTCATTGTCGTTGTTGTCGTTGTCGTTGTCGTTGTTGTTTTTGTTGTTGTTGTTGTTGTTGTTGTTGTTGTTGTTGTTGTTATTGTTGTTATTGCTGTTGTTCTTGTTGGTGGACGGCTGACGTTTCGGCGATTACGCCTTCCTCAGAGCCGTGATGTTACGAGTGGGACTCTCGTAACAGCATAGCACCAACAGCAACGACAACGAAGACCTGTACCAACCTCGCATCATCTTAAGAAGACCAGTTTATACATTTAGCACTTGACCGGCCCGTCCTCACTGGTTGTGCGGGCCTCAGCATAGTCACCATTTATCGGAGATTTACTCAAGCCATTATGGTTTCCTGAAATCCCGAGGTAGCCTGGCCAAAGTCTGCCCCTGGTCTTCACCACCATGGGCAGTCGCGGCTGTTGTGGATCAGAGGGAGATTTGCCACCACGCGACTTTGATACCAAGATGGTGGTGGATCATAGTATTGGTTTACTCTTAGCTAGGCTTCGTGATGGGAACGGCGGACTCCTCAGCTTGGGAGACTCTGCCATGGGGACGAATCACGTCGCTGTACATCGCCGTCCGAGAGCTAGAAACACCTCCCAGCCACGAGGCGGTAAACCGTTGGGAAGGACCAGTTCGTGAAATTACGTAAATAAATATTTCTTTTTACTTTTATATGACCCATCATCACGTCTGATCCTAATACTTCTCACATTCGATTTCGATTCCTTGCCTCGCATCCGTTATCCACGAAGGTCTTCGAACTTTTACGTGTGGCTTCCGTTGCTGCTTGAGGATTTCCATTCCATCTTGAATGTCGTGGAATGTTGGTCGAATGATTCCGTCTAGAGGCCCGAGATAGTTAATCTGGAGCGTTCCCAGTTCGATTGCAGATTGATTTTTTTCTCTAGACAAGTTCTGTACCAATGTCCCGATTCCGGAAAGATGAGAGGCTTGGCGTACCCGGAGCAGCATCGAACTAACACGATGGTCGTGACGACGTGCAGCACTACCACCGTGCTATTCCCCTCTAAATGTACATATATGTACGTATATATATATATATATATATATATACACGTATATATATATATATTACATGTAAATATATGCGTATGTATGTGTTTGTGCGTGAGAAATCTGCAAATTTAAAAAGCTAAATATTTGTTTTCATAATTGGCCTAAATGACCGTCTTTACTGTCATGTTATGTTATACTCCACGGTTAAAGTTTCAATAACTTCTATATTTTTGGAAGTGCTCGATTTTCCATCAAAATTCGCCCAGAGCGTTCCTTTGTTTTCCTAGTTTTTTGTTTTGATAATGTTATTTTCATCGCATGGAAACAAGATCACTAATTCGTACTCTTCACGGTTTCAGTATTGCGTTCGCATTGGGCTGGCTAGAAACGGCCGTATTGGGGTTACACAGCCCCGTCGTTTAGCAGCCGTCTCCTTGGCAGATAGGGTAGCTAGGGAGATGAATACTTCAGTGGGACAACAAGTAAGTAGCTTCTTTGTCAAAATAGAAATTACATTACATTTTGTTCTCGTTCGAAGTTTATCAAGGTGACTCAGCCTAAGCTTGACTGGGTTCAATGCCGATTTGTGCTTCCCACAATTCCGCTGACGGGTGATTGCTGATTGCAGCATTAGGTAGAAAACTAGCTGAGGGAAACACAAACAAAGAGCCTCCGTGATGTGCAATGTGTAATACGTGAGCCCCCGTAGAAGGAAATCTTGGTTTGATCTGGCCCAGAGTCCAGGCTTTGCGAATATCTCAGCTTCATTGTGGTTGCATTTCACATCATACCCAACAGTGAAAAATTTCAGTAGGCTGCAAATAAAAGGTTAACATTTTGAATTGTTTTTTATACACTCCAACATTTTGTATAAGTATTTGTCGTATAGGTCGGATATCATGTTCGATTTGAGAAGCAGATGTCGAAGACTACGCAGATTTCTTATCTTACCGATGGTATTCTACTCAGAGAAGCTATTCATGATCCTTTTTTGAAGGAGTACAACACTATAATTGTGGATGAGGCGCATGAACGTAGCCTTCACACTGACGTTTTGTTAAGTGAGGATGTTTTAGTTTATGTTTCTAGCTTTTAAAGTTTAATTTTGGTTTCGAGGTTTTAGTTTTGTTCTAATAACTGTGTTTTGTAATTTTTTTAATGGACGCATGTGGCGCAGTAGTCGGAGTCACCCTCCAATACACAGATTGATTCCTGCGTCCCTGGTCCACCAAGCCTTCCATCGCTCCGTGGTGGGCAAATTGGCACCAGACTTGTTTGGGTGCGTAACAGCTTTGACTCGATACATCGGTAGGCCACCGCGAGTTATTGTAAAGGCCAAGAATGCATACAATCACCTCCAACTATACTTAGTGAAGTCTAATATATAGTGCATCCCTAAGGGATTAGTCAACGTAGAGAGCTTTGTCTTTTATCATTTTTTAAATATGTTTTCGCTTCGAAAACTTTTGAGTGTTTATAACTTTTTTCGATGTGTTACGTTTGTGCCAACGTCAGCGAAATGAGTCTAATCTACATAAACTTCGTATTATCATAATGTCTGCTACATTGGAAGCCAAATTGTTTTCTTGGTATTTTAATGATGCTCCAGTTTTCATAGTAAAAGGGCGAACGTTCCCTGTTGAGGTATGTGTCTAGAAGAAGTAAGTTTTGCGACTCTGTAATGTTAATCAATGTTCTTACTGTATTCTTTGATACAGGTTTTCCACGCGCAGCTTAATCCTGAAAACTCGGACTATGTCTTCAATAGCCTTGTATGCATCAAGGATCTTCATCAACAGGAGCCACTTTGGTATGCTGCCCTAAATCTTCTTTCTTGCTGAATAGTGGGCCGTGTGTAGCGTAGTAGTCGGAGGTGCCCTATAGTACACATGGGATCGATCGCGCCCAAGGCTCACCAAGCCTCCTATCCCCCCGGGGTCGGCAAATTGGTACCATACTTGTCTGCAAGGATATCCCCACTGGCTCGATATATCGGTAGGTCACCGCGAGTCATGTTAAAGCCAAATATGCATTCATTCTCCAAACGATTCTTAATGAAATCGAATGCATGGCACATCCCTCACGGATTGGTCAACGCCGAGAGCTCTATCCTTTTTTTTAGAGCTAAATAGCTGTACTTGCGATTTGCATTTATCTAATTCACTTTCTTTGTTTCGACAGCGCACTAAACTTGTGCTCTAAATGGAATATGTGAGTTTTTTTTTTTACTACATTCCAGTATCTAATTATAGTGATCATTTCCTTGTGTTTCTAACTGGAAGAGAAGAAATCGAGTGTGCTACAAAAAAACTTCGAGAGCTGAACCGGCATTTTGAGAATCCTATCTATCCTGTTCCTCTATTTGCTGCATTGAGCAGCGTGGCACAATTGAAGGCTTTCGAACCGCCACCAGTGGTTTGTTCTTCAGCATTTCCTTACAATTTTTTGAAAGCCGATATCTTTACTTAAAAGACCATTACTATTAGGAAAACATACTCGGGTTTTCGCTTGAGCGTTTTTAATTTCCACTTCCGGAATGTACTATAGCGAATAATATCCAGGTATTCAGAGCATTTCGAAACAACATTTTTCATCCAAGTGGGTTATTTATAGGGTCATCGAAAGGTCGTCCTAGCTACAAATATTGCGGAAACTTCACTTACTATACCTGGAGTACGTGTGGTGATTGATTCTGGCAAAGTTAAAACAAGGTAGCGTTTGAAATAATTCCTCCATACTATTTGCTAGTAAATACGTATCCATTGATTGGTTAAAATGCTCATTTACTTGGGTACTTGAATGGCCCTTCTTCACTGGTTTTTTCAGGCCTCAGCATAATCACCGTTTATCGGAGATTTGCTAGTTAAGCCATTATGCCATTTCTGGAGTTCCTAGGTCAGCCTACCTAAAGTTTGCCTCATATGATCACCAGCACAAGCATTCGCTGCCCTTATTGATCAGAGGGAGGTTTGCCACCATGCGACTAGTTCGATACCAGGACGGTCCTGGATCCTGGTATTGGTTTACTCTTAGCTGGGCTTCCTGGTGGAAACAGCGAACTCCTCAGTTTACGAGACCTTGCCGGGGTATGATTTTCCGCGCTGTACATAACAGCTCGACACCCTAGAACACCTCCCAGCCACAACGAGGCGGTTAACCGTTAGGAGGACTGGCTTACATAGTGCCTATAATTATTTTCTTTGCGGCGAAATTATAATAGGCAGAAAATAAAAAGGTATAACAGTGTATTTTCTTTGCTTTGTAAAGCTGCAAAAGACAATTATTCAGTCGTTTTTCCGATTCTTCCAGTGTTACTAAACATGAATGTTTTCATGGTTGGGGCTTTTCATATTTTTAAAGCTGTTTGTTTCGATTTCAACCATGTTTTTGAAATGATCGATTTCAACCATGTTTCTTCTCTATCTGCAGTGTTTAAGGTATTTTACTGCTAGCGATCGCATAGATGTGTTGCGAGTTCATGATGTGAGCAAAGCACAAGCGATACAGAGAACTGGTCGAGCAGGACGGGAAGCTCCTGGAAAGTGCTACCGGTACTGACGTTGTGGCGCTGCTCATTTTTATTAAATCTTCTAGCTTCTGTTGTGATATTTTTTGCATTTTGAGATTTTCTGTTTTAAATAGCATTTTTAGCCTTTATCCACTCGAGCACTTCGAAAAACTGCAACTTTGTAGTGTTCCTGAAATTCTTCGAAGTAATTTGTCAGCAGTAGGTTTGAATATTTTCCATTCAGTGTGTTTTTCTTAGTTTTTTCCTTCGCATGGTTTTCTTTGCAATGTTTAACATTAACAGAATTTGTCTTGATTATGGGATTAAGTGTAGTAAACTTGTCCAGGTGCTACTGGATATGTTGGCGTTAGGACTTCGACGACCACGAAAGCTGAAGCTTATCCAACAACCCGACCAAGAGAGCTTAGTGGCTGCGGAAAAGGAGCTTATGGTAAGCTTCTTCATCTATCTCGTTTAGAATGGGTATTTGCAATACCAACTTAAATTTCCAGGCTAACATTGTCATTGGTGATCGGTATATTAGTTTATTCGTAAATATACACCAGGTTATTATTGGTATAAAGGTTTTTTGCGGCTAGTTTGTGTTGATTTGAATTCAGTGTTTACAGCAGTTTTTCCTACGATATGAGCGCGTGTAGCGCAGTGGCTGGAGGCTCCTGCAATACACGCATGGGATCGATCCTCGTGGCTCGTGGCTCACCAAGCCTTCCTTCACTCCGGAGTCGTCAAATTGGTACCAGACTTGTCTGAGAGGGTAGCACTATTGGGTCGATAGATCTATAGGCCACCGCGAGTCATTGTAAAGGACAGATATGCATTAAATGTTCTCCAACGATGCTCAGTGAAGTGGATTGCACGGCGTATCCCTCACAGATTGACCAACGCCGAGAGCTTTACTCTTCTACTTTTTATTTCATACGATGTAGGTTTTCGCATAATTGGGTGAATTCGAATTGATTAAAAACTGTGCGGTGATCGGTTTCTGTCGACAATATTGTGGAAACTTTAACCGCAATAAAAATCTCTTGTTATAATCTCTTGTGTTCTCAGCAGTAACACTAAATATTGATCACCACACCATTTGGAATCAATTAGTTTTATTTAGCATTCTAATGAGTACGTATTTTCTGTCATTATTTAGTTTTTCATTGCAGTCATTTAATTTAGGCTCTTGGAGCTGCAACCATAGAAGGAAAAAATATGGTATTGACTCACGTAGGAAGAACGTTATGCAAATTTCCTATTCCTCCTGATCAAGCAAGGTATATTTCCTGTTCTTCTGCGAAGCTTATAAAATCGCCTGAAGTAGTATTTTTACTTTTTCAAAAGTCGGCTTTCCTTTAAGGTCGGTTTGACAAGCCAGCATGTATTTTTTCACTTACAAACTAACACGACGTTGATAAAGAGCTTTATCCGGCAAACGTTTCGGCACCCTGCTTAGTTCCGGATTGATCCTATAGATCGGTGTTTCATTGGATTTGACTCCATGATATCGCGAAAACGCACATCAGAAAAAGCAAGAACTGTAGACAATCGAATGGTAGCAATTCGGGTCTCAGAAAGGCGAAGGCGCCGAAGCGTTAACAGAGTAAAGTTGTTCATCAACTTTGTGTTAACGTATCAATGAAAGAAGGCGTATTTGCTTCTATTTGCATTCTGTGCTTAAGTGCTACCGGATTTTTGCTTTAATTGAGTTCCAATCTAGGGTTTTGATAGTCGCTAATGAATTGTCGTGTTTGGAGGAAGCCTTAACAGTTATTGCTTCATTGTCTTGTGAAACCGTTTTTGATCAATCTAATCAGGGAGAGGCCGAAGAAATTGAACGAATACGGGCTCGGTAAGTGAGGGAAATATTTGTCTCTTATCACATTATGCATCAATTGCATTTTATGAAGTGGAACTCTGTAGAGTATCCAGAAGTAGGTTACTGATTTGTTGCAGTCATTATTTGGAGTTGTTTTTTAGCGTGTAATTAGAGTTTAGCACCGAATTCTTGGTACAACTCCACCCTTCATTTGAATAAATGAAAATGCTTATCTTTCCTAGGTATTTCTAAAGTGCTGAACAAGGTTTGTTGAAACCAAAGGGTCTCTATATAGGAATGTTAGAGGCAACCCACCAGTAAATATGTTTTATTCTGGCATAAATGCGTGCATATCTCACAACACCATACAACGCTTTTTTTCTTCATACGCAATACCTAGAATGGCCATCTTGACTGGTTGTGCGGGCCCCAGCATAATCTCCATCTTTTTGGAGTTTTTCAGGCTTAGTCATTGTGGTTCCCTGGAGTCCCGAGGTCAGCCTGGCCAAAGTCCGCCTCAAGTCGTCATCACCACAGGTAGTCGTCGCCGTTGCGGATCAAAGAGAGATTTTCAACAATGTTAGTTTGACACCAGGACGGTGCTGGATACTGGTATTGGTTTACTTTTAGCTAGGCTTCCTCATGGAAACGCCGAACCCCTCATCTTGGGAGACCTTGTCGGGTATGAATCCCCCTCGCTGTATATTGCAGCGCGATACTCAGGAAGTTCTTGCGGTCACAATGAGGGAGTTAACCGCTTGGAGGTTTTGGTTACCAACAAAAGTTTTCCGGTCTGCGGGCTATACGAGAGTGGATCTGATTCTTTTTCAGCAATATGTAGATTTTTTTTATATCTAGTAACTTCAAAATCTCTAATGCTATCCAAAACTATGCCAAAGTTTTCGCTAACGTTGATTTTTTTTTTGTTTGATTGGCAAGATGTTTTGCCGTGAGAGGGATATTCGTTAGGAAAAATTTGCTAAGATGCGTTGTTTTAAAATATCTAGGGCTTTTTATCTTGAAACTTCTATGTCAAATTTTGTGTTGATGACACATTCCTGTTCAATTCCATGATAAGTTTTATCTGGTAGGAATATGCTAATATTTGGATTCTATCTATGATTCCTATGCTCTTAACATTTTTCTCATATCAGGTTTTCTGTAAGCGCTAGTGATCATCTCTCAGTGCTGAACGCTATACAGGCATTCAGAAGGGAGCAGAAGAAAAATAACCATATTGTAAAGGTACGAAGCTTGCCAGTTTAAAGTGCTTATGAGCTTTGCAATTTACACTCTTTGGATTTTTAGGAGTGGTGTCAGCATAATTGCCTTAACTTCAAAAACCTTGTAATGGTGCTGAAGGTGCGCAAGCAACTGCGTGAAATCGCCCAAGAATGCGGCATGCGTGTGGTTTCGTGTGGAGCGCAACGAGAAAAGTTGCGGTAAGTTCCATTTACGTCTATTCTGCATGCCATGAAGTAATACACGATAAAGCTGCCGGCGTTGGTCAATCTCCTTTAGGGATGCGCCATACACTTCGCTAGGCATCGTTGGAGGTGATCGAATGCATATCTGGTCTTTACAATGACTCGCGTTGGCCTACCGATCTATCAACCCAGTGGTGCTACCCTCCGGAGAGTTCTGATACCAATTTGCTGACCCCGGAGTGATGGAAGGCTTGATGCCCGCCAGCTTAGGTGTATTGCATCCACCATCCATCCTCGAAGCCACGTGTGTATTGCAGGGCGTTTCCGGCCACCGTGCCACACGCACCTCTACGTCCCATAGGCATCGCAAAATACCTTTAAGCGCTACGGTACATTCCTGCTGTCCACTTCCTCCTTCTGAGTTGGTGCTTCAATTTTATCGATTCCTCTATTTTCAGGCAAGCTTTGGCATGTGGATTATTTATGAACGTTTGTGAGTATGATCGGCAAGAGGACCGATATCGATTACTGGTTAAGCCAAGTACGACTCTGAAAGTTCATCCTTCTTCAGGACTTTCACGCGTAGGTCTTTTTTCCTCCTGCCATCGAGTATACTATAACGTGGGAGATGTGTTAGTGTGCATAGCAATACTGTTTAGAAATGAACTTGATCTTTTGCCTGTCATATATACGTAGCGCAGTCCACCGTAGTTAACCTAAGTTTAAAAATTCAGTTCTGGAATATAAACGGTGCTTGGAAAATATGGAAGCATCATTTGCGTTCCTCCTTCTTGTGTCCGTTTTAATTCGTCTCGTTTTTTGTTTATTTTTAGTGTTTGCGCCGTTTGTTCTTTCTGTCCGAATTTATTTGGCTTTGTCTCTTCGATGTGAGAAAGCATGTTCACATAGTCGCTTAAAACAATTGAGAACTGTCCAGAAGGTTATTGTGCTGGAAACACGGAGGAAATATTGGGAAGCGGAAATATAGTCGTTTGTAAACGTTGAATATCTGGAGGATCCATTGATTTCTCAGGAACGGGATTAAACAGAAATGACATATAAGCCTTGACGGCGTTGATAAATGTCTTCAGTAGCAGACTCCTTTGTCCAATGGGTAGTAAAAGAGCGCTTCGACGCAGGGTATTTGGTCTGCTTTGGGGAGAACAGTTGGACCATAGAGCTAAAGCAAATCGACTGGAGAAATGCAAGAGATTGCCGAAAATCTTCAAAGTACACTGAAGATGTCAGATGTCATAGTCAGATGAGAGACTTTTTAAAGTTGAAAATGCTCAAAGTTCCTAAGACGAAAACCACCATCACCAAGTTAATCTGATGCTGAAACATTTCCGAAGAAAAAAGCTTGTTGTAAAGCTACTGTTTCCGATGCAGTAATGGTCTAAAGTGGAGTTACTGCAAATGAAAGATTGGTTTCAACCATTGGAAGGTTAAAGTGGGCACTCAATTCTGCCAATATGAGATCTCAAATTGAGACTTGTGTGAAGGCCGTGAGAGTATATTTTTAACATTTAATCTAAATTCTATTTTTGTTGACGTTGTTGTTGAGTTGCAGGAGTAGACCATCTTAAAAAATGTGTAAAAAGTAAGGCACAATCCCGCGATCTTAATGCTTCTCGTTCAACATAAATTCATTTTTGGCTAGTGGTTGGCTCTATCGTAATTTGGGGTTCACACATCAATTCCGTTAACGGGTGATTGCTAATGGAACTGGTGGATAGAAAACCAGCTGAGAGAAATGCTAAATGAAGGACGTGCATGGTGTGGTGGTGGACGCGTTAGCCTCGGAAGGGTAAAAGCCTGTTCGATCCCCACTGCAGACACCTGCTGTCCAGAGTTTTGCAAGTACCTCAGCTTAATAGTGCTTGTATCGTAATTGATGAGTGGAAATTTGTTCTACAGCATATTCGTTTTCAGTCGTGTGCTCGACATATCGTGTTCACAGATCTCGTCCGAACTACGGATCTGTATGCGCGGTAAGATTTGTATGTTTTGGTGTTGTGGTTGAATAATCGATATCAGTGAAACTGATTGGATCCGTTGGGGTAGTTTTTGTAATCGTTTGTACTTTATACTTTAATAATGCTTTCCTATAGTCCATTACCTTATGTTTTGCAATTGTCTTAGACAGTTTATCTTGGACTTCGACGTTTACTTTATTTACTGTGGTTTTTTATTCATTTAGAAGCTTGCCTGTTAAATTGGAGAACTTTTGAAAATAGCATCCGTTGTGAACTATTATTGCACTTGGTGGTGTAGGTAAGCCCTCTACTGGACAGTTTCGTTTTTGTGGCTGAATGGAAATGAAATATTACTGCTTTTAAATTGCGCACCTGATAGTATAGATGGAAATAAGTGGAAAAAGCGAATTATGATACAGAATGAAAAATACCACGCCTAAAATTGTCCAGGTTAAAATCGCTCTTCTTTTAGTTGTTCTCGGAGAGTATGGTGAAATTAGAAAAAAGTGGTAAAAGTGGAAGTAAAACAATCGACTTGTTCCAGCGATGTGTCAATAATTGATTATGGGTGGGTGCAACCAGTGATAGAGGAGTACAAAAGTAACGTGAGAATGCTCGCCTAAGACAGCAATATGTGAAGATTTCTGCATCTTGAGTCATTCATGAGGTGACGATGTGTGCTTTCTTATCTTTAGTGATCTTATCTTTATATCATCGTGTTGTTGCTTTGCTTTGTTGTTGTTGTTGTTGTTCAGCTGTTGTTAAGAAAGGTGGTTTTGAATATTTTACTGTTTCTATTTTCGGCACATCGGCTGCCAACCAGTTTTTTTCTTGTTATGAGTGGTATGACTCAGAATACGATATGTTCTATTTGTAGTTATGTGATTAATGATAGATGTAATGATAATGTAGAGATTCGTAATATTGCTTTCATGTTTCCTCCCTCCACACTATAGATGACTACCGTTTTGACAGTAGTAAGAAAGATGTCCCGAATTCAAAATTCTCGCCACATGATCGAGTGGATTCTGATGTGCGAAGGAGATAAATGAGGTTTCATCGATTCCCACTCGACTTTCTTTTAGGTATTACTGCATTACGAGTGAAACATAATTTTATTATATTGCGGTGCACTCAGTATTCTGAATCCTTACGGGGCCATGTGCATTGATTCCGATATGTACGCTACAGTATGTTCCATATCGCATACCTTTATTTCAGTGCGCACGGTATTTGTTGGTTTATTTTGCCGCAAAGCGGTTCTTAGTGGACTTTTAGTAGTCAGTCGATAGTTTATCAAACGCAGATTTTATGCTGGGGCGAAGCCATGGGTAGGTGTTCTTAATACGCTGTACTTGAGAAAAGCTATTTTCGCACGGTGGATTTGAAAAACTATAGGAAAGACAAATATGTACTTCAAATATCGTGCAAAACCATGCTCAAGACGTACAATACCTAATAACACAATGGTTAGGGAGTGAACTGAGTTTTTTCATTACATGCAAGTGGTGTTCAAGAAAATAAGAACTTTCACAGAGGGACATACCGAATAAGTAGCAGTTAGAGAGACAGAAAACGTATAACGTAACCGAGTGATAGGACGATGGCCTTAAGAAACCGGTACACTGTGCTCTTTGACAGGACTGACGCACAGTACATCTTGATTTCAACGTGCGCTTCGAGCGCACTCAAATGACACTCGGTCTGGTGGATTTGCCAACGAAATAGGCCACACTGGCGTAAGGGTTAAAGTGTTTAAAATTTTTTCTTGGAGTGTGCATCAGCGTACAATATTCTTTAGTATACTGAGAATTAATCTTTATTGGCAAATTATGAAGGTAAACTTATATTTGAGGAAATCCATCAAATCCTCATTGTTTTGTTAGTATCTCAGTGCAGTCTTAGCGCTGATCTAGGTGGTTGCGTCTGGTTGATGTCGTTATGAGGAAAGAATGGATGGCCGAAGGCGCTGAATTGTGATTATATTCATCATAAGAGTGTTAAAACAAAGCACAGTGCTATATTTCAAATAGTAT
The DNA here is from genome assembly GCA_900624975.1 of Angiostrongylus costaricensis. Taxonomy (NCBI): domain Eukaryota; kingdom Metazoa; phylum Nematoda; class Chromadorea; order Rhabditida; family Metastrongylidae; genus Angiostrongylus; species Angiostrongylus costaricensis. The sequence goes on from UYYA01003850.1 coordinate 79,086, forward strand.
GAGAAGTGAATACAATGGGCATTCGATTTTAAAGGCTGATTAGTACTATACATCCTATTTCACGATGGAATTCAGACAAAATTCAAAACTTACAAATCGAATACGAATAGCCTTATCCTAGTTTTGACGTCGTCGAGTTCCTTCATTTCTTCAGGACTTAGCTTGAAATTGAATATAGATATATTTTCGACCACCCTGGAAATATATTCTTGTGCAAATTCGATATCCTTGCACCACTTCCTATTCCAGGTCTAAATTTTTATGGATCACAGGAATAAAGGACAAGCGATAAAGCTCTCGGCGTTGATCAATCCTTGAGGGATGCGCCATGTGTTCGACTTCATTAAGGATCATTGCAGGTGATTGAATGCCTATCTGGCCTTTACAATGACTCACGGTGGCCTAACGACGTATCGAGCCACTGCTGCTATCCTCCCAGACAAGTCTGGTACCAATTTACCGGAGGGATGGAGGCTTGGCGGGCCATGGGCGCAGGAATCGATTCCACATGTGTCTTGCAGGGCGCCTCGAACCACTGCGCCACACGGGTTACAGGAATATTCATGAAAATGTGGATGTCAGATATCCCACGTGTATTTTCTGTTGTCTTGTTTGTTTTATGGAAGAGATTTTATGTTTCACGCAACCTACCGATCAGGACTAATGCTTTTTGGGATTGCCGAGATTCCGTGCTGTGTAAGATGCCTTAGAAGAACCTGGAAATGGAACACGTTCCTATAAATGGTACAAATTTGCTTTACAACGCTTCGATATTGGACAACAGAGTCGTGAATTATTCTACCAACTTGCAACTGACAACAAAAAATTAGACTACGAAAAGTATAGCTGATGTCTTTCGTCTCAAGCAGAACCTCTGCATTAGCCCAGAATCCTGTATACGAACGTGAGATCTGGTCACGTCTTTTAAAAAAGTCTTCATTATCAAGTTTACGGAGTGTCTTGATATGAAAGAAAAGGATTTTGGTGGCATGAAATTTCAATAACTATGTCATATATTGAAAACCAACTAAGTGGAGTCACAAAAGCCCTTAGTGTATTCGAAGAATCGCCACTATATTGGTATTGGAAGCTCTAACGAGTCATAGTTTCCTCCGTAGACTATTTTCTAAACGCAATAAGTTCTATACTATGGGTCCTGTGCGCCATTACTAACGCAAATGTGCTATACCAACAAGGGGCACCTTAGAAAGTAGACACATAGATAGAACAGTTACGTGCCGTTAGGACCCTTTTCACTATACCTTTAATCACCAATCTCGATACCATTCGTTTTCTTGCATATTCGATAAAATAGGATTTTGTTGCTGTTTTCACTTCAAATTCAAACTCTTTAGCTAGTCAACTCCTTTACAATCATTTAACTTCGCAAAGTCCATTAGTAAACATAAAATGGCACACCTGGGCTGCAGTTATCTTGTGTTTAGCAGCAATCTTCTTTACTATCGGCTCTGTCATCGGATCGCCCTCGGGCCATACACCATCAGGATGAGCGGCCCAAAATAAATCTGATCACTAGATAGCGATCTATGATTAATTACAATTCTACTAACTTTTGCTGTTCATATATATATCATATATTCATATATCTACCTGATGAAGGATCGGCATTTCTATCCTACTTCAATATAGCTCCATTTGAAAAAAAATCTTATGGAATTCATAAGTGGTGAGAAAGAACGCATAAAATAATATCACCTTTCTACCGGGTGATCCCAAAGGTGCATAGGCAGTGAATGAAATATTGAGCTTCTTACAAAGATTACGCAGTTCATCCTGAGGCCAGTAGAGGTGACATTCTACCTAAATATCAGAAATTAATGTGTAACTGAGAAATAGCCTAGGGCAAAAAGATTTTAGTAGATACAATATGACATGTACACAATGTGTATACAATATAAACAGATACATATCTGTGGCGGATTTTAGATTTGAATGACAACATAAGAATAGCTTCTGGATATTTGAAATCGAAGTGTAGAAGCAAGTTCAGACTTTTGCTTCCTAAACAATTTTGAAAATAATCGTCACATCTCACCTGAAGGTTTGCCGGTTTTACGCGTGCTTGTCTATAGAGTAGCTCAACCTGTTCAGCATTAAAGTTCGAAAATCCCAAAGCCTTAAAAACGAGCACCGAAGTTGTGAAGATGTGATATACGTGTTCATGAAAGCTTTCGACGGAATATGAATTTAGGCAACAAAGTGAGTTATGGTAAAACAGTGCTTCGCAAGCCGACCGTCATTTAACCTCGGTAGTAAAATAATTAACGCTTGTATTTAACTTGTTGAGTTTACAAGAAATTGATAAATTGGTTTTATTGGGCTACCATTTCGACCCATCTTCATCAGAGCCGATGATCCGAGCCGATCAATCATTTGTCTTGATGAAGACGAAGACGTCGAAAAGTTAGCCGAATAAAGCTAATTTAAGTTAGAATATAGTTTAAGTATAGTTGAGAGATAGGCGAAACGAAGGACCCACATGGTGTGGTGGTGAACGCGTTACTCCCCGGAAAGGACAATAGCGCGTTCGTTCCTTACTGCAGGCACCTGTAATCCGGAGTTTTGCAAATATCTCAGCATCATTTACGTTAAGTTAGAGTAATTCTTCGCATTCTTGTTGAGCAAACGCGAGGTGTTATTTTTATTCTTTATTCACGAATAAGCTGACATTTCGGCTTTTGCCTTTCTCAGAGTCTGGAAAGCTCAAATTGACAGCAATCTATTCGGCCAAACACCTCCATAACCAAACAGAGAAAATGCTGAACCAAGTTTTCAATCACACTAAACACAGCTTTGCACAGCCACCACTTTCCTGCGGTTCATTTTCGGATTTCTGGAATTAATAGAGAATGCCACGAGAGTTTTGCGCGCTTATGTTCTCGAATCTTGCGCGAGGATCGTGACACGTACTTCAAAGTCGTCCCCCTTACGTCTTTGGGTCCTATGCGTGCTTAGTGGGGTATTTGGTTTACATTTGCCGACTTGGTGTTCTATTATGCGGACACGGAGGGGACTGCCCATTTCGCCAATGTATTCGCCTCCTCACGTCTCACAGGAGATCAGATAAACTGTACCCGAGCTCATGCAATCATCGTCTCTACCATTAGGGCAAATTAATCTCAAATCTCGATTGTCCATTTCCTCTTGTGTTGAGCAAAGCACAAAACAGTTATCTATATATCTACAGTATAGTAGCGGCCCGAGATCGGCCTCCGGTGCTTCCACCTTAGACATAAGCGCAATGACAAGACTTCGTGCCCGTCGTTGACCCATTGTCAACCCTCTTATTTGAGCGCAGTACTTTCCAGACCATTTGAAGATTGAGCAGCTCAAGCATTCTTTTAAGAGTGCCATCAACTGCTCTACCTTAAAGCCATACATGTTTATTTTTCCTTCGTGTTGTATAAGGAGTTCGAACATGGCTGTCATTGCGGAGTCATTCGACACGTTTGTGTAAAGGACGGTAACGTCGAAGGACTCCATCACGTACGCGCTGCTGGGCTATGCAGTACGTAGACGATCCAGAAACATCTGGTATTCGTAAAGTGGGCTGAAATGTGTTTCGAGAACCGGTTAAATATTAGGGTTAAAAGCCGTGTTTTCCTATCAGTTGGCCCATCTACACAGCTAATGATAGGTCTAACCTTAAACAGTGATGGATCGGTAGACGCAAGATCATCGCTGGATACTAGCTTATAAGTTTTCATGAGCAAGTACAAGACGGGGCACGTTAGTAAGTCAACTTTTAGTTGTAAGATAACTGATGGTTTCAAACCAGCAGTCCTTGCCATTTTAGCCCAATCGTGGTTTAATTTTCGGTATTTACTTTTAAACTCCTTCTCAGATGATGGGCGATAAAGTGAAGCATCTTGAAGATGCTTTTTCGTTATCTCAACATCTCACTGATGGAGAATTACAATAAATTCTCCACACTTATCACTAACGGATAATCTTATGTTTTCAACCCTATCAGCTCTCGTACCTCTCGCATACCACGTTTTTGCACTGGAGTGAGGTTTGAGCTGTATCTTTTCGTGCGATAGTGATTAAGGACTTTGAGAGTTTTATTCGCAAACATCCGAAAATTAACATCAACTTCATTATTGGGCTCTTGTTGTCTAGAGAACGGCGGGGGAAATGGTGCTATTTGTAGGGCCCCCACTTAGTGTTGTTCGCACCTATTTAGCGTTTCACCTCTTGCTTTTTTGCGGAGTCTGTCTTGAAGTTCGTGTAAACTACACGCGATCCTACGCAAGGCTATCTTAGAAATGGGTTCAGATGGTGAGGAACTCGGTTCCAATTCTAATAACGAGCGCACCTTCAGGAAGACTCATGCCTTCTAACACGGCTAGCCTTGAATTTTAAAAATACAAACGTGTTGAATGACTCCGCAATTCAAACCATGTTCGAACTCCTTATACAACACGAAGGAAAAATAAACATGTATGGCTTTAAGATAGAGCAGTTGATGGCACTCTTAAAAGAACGCTTGAGCTGCACAATCTTCAAATGGTCTGGAAAGTACTACGCTCAAATAAGAGGGTTGACAATGGGACAACGACTGGCACGAAGTCTTGTCATTGCGCTTATGTCTAAGGTGGAAGCACCGGAGGCCGATCTCGGGCCGCTACTCTACTGTAGATATATAGATAACTGTTTTATCCTTTACTTACCACAAGAGGAAATGGACAAATGTTTTGAGTTACTGAATGAACAGTCAGAGTATATCAAGTTCACCCGAGAGAAACGGAAAGAGAATTAGTTTCCATTCCTGAACGTTCAAATTAACCTGTCAGAAAATGGCTACATTACGAAGTGGTATCGAAATCGAAGTAGTAAAAACATCTTGGTTCATTACCTCTCCTCTCACCCCTCTCACACGAAAAGGGCGTTTGTAAGAAACATGTTTCGAACAGCAAGCAAGGGCAACGTGTGCACGGGAAGAGAGCAGAGAGAGGACTCCCAGAACTTGGCGCGGTAAATAGCCATTTCTCAGGGCTACGAAACTATCTCTCAGGATAGGTGTAGGAAAAGCCTTAGGCCTCCAAACGACAACTCTGGCGATGAAAAGGTTCCGTTTATCTTACCCTTCATCTCAAAAGATCTAAGTGCAGCTATAAAACGTTGTTTGAGGAGGGCCGGTCTAGAAAATTCGGTAACGATAATTGAAATGCCACCGAGTAATCTAAGGCGCCAGCTAGTTCTTAACCGCCTGTACGACCGTCTATGTGCAACGCAAAATTGCATAATTTGTCCTAATAGTAGAGACGGTGATTGCATAAGCTCGGGTACAGTTTATCTGATCCCCTGTGTGGCGTGCGGAGACGAATACAATGGCGAAACGGGTAGACCATTCTGCGTCTATATAAAAGAACACCTAGTCGGCAAACGTAAGCCAAATATTCCACTAAGCACGCATAGGACGTAGACACATAAGGGAGAAAATTTTGAAGTAAGGGTTACGATCATCGCGTAGGAATCGAGAACACAAGCGCGCGAAACTCTGGAGGCATTCTAGATTAATTCCAAAAATCCGAAAACCGCAAGGAGGAATGCTTCATTATCACGCGTGATATTGGACAGTATATAAAGCTGTTATTCTGATGAGAGGGGCGCATTGTGCTTCCATGTGATTTCTGTGCGGTTAGTCTTCACGCGACATACTTAGTGGAGACCTCATAGAAAGCGGTGAGTGTGCAAAGCTGTGTTCAATGTGATTGAAATCTTGGTTTAGCGTTTTCATTGTTTGGTTATGGAGGTGTTTGGCCGAATAGATTGCTGTCAACTTGACCTTACCAGGTTCTGAGAAAGGTTAAATCGGCCGAAACGCCAGTTTATTTGTGAATAAAAAATAAAAGTAACACCTTGTGTTCGCACAACAAGAATACGAAAAGTTACTTCATCACTGCCGAGGTTAATAGAAAGTCGGTGGTGGGAGTTGAGTTAGAGTGTCTAATGAATGGGAGCAAAAATGAAGGATACGGAGGACTAACAGAGACTGGTGTATGTATGTTCGATTACTTGTTTTCGTCCTATTCTATCACGATGAGAATCTAAGTTACTCGAATCCATGAATTGCTTGCTGTTTTCTTTTATCCTTTACTTTTTGCCCACTGTTTCCTTTTCTTTATTCGTTCTAGTCCATTACTTTGTAGATGAACCGCATGTCTCGTTGCGAAGTAACTGAAGAAACAAGATTTTGCTCAGTAGGACATCGAATGTGTTACTGATTTTGGCGTTCTATCAGATTCTCAAAATTTCAGGTCTAACTGTCGAAAAATTATCGGGCAACATAACTGCATTTGTCAACTGTTTAAAGCCACTAAACAGTAAATATGGATTCGGACTACGGAATGACTTTGTTGACCCAACCAACAAACATGATACGTTCTATCTTTTGCTGAAGAATTCCCTGTAAATTCGCAGACTCAAGGTGATGCGGCCTTGTTCAGAGGAGTTGGAACTGATGATATACCAAGGATCGTGTGGTTGACGATAACTCCTTGTTGCTCTTGTCGTTTCCGTTTTTCTCTCAATAAGATCCGTAGGAAGTTTTACAGAAAGTCTCTCTGATGAAGTGACATAAAAAAAAAATTATTCACTGGACACAGAAGCGGATTTTAGACGATTTTAGACGAACATTAGGAACAGAAGCGTAGGGTTGATTGGCATAAATGTAATTAATGTATAGTTAAAACGAGTGAGTGGACAAGCACGGAAACTTTTTGTAGGTTTGTGGGATGTGTCTCGTTTCTCCCATTAATAAAGAAATAAAGGATAAAGCTCTCAGCGTTGATGAACGCCTGATGGATGCGCCATGCATTCGACTTCACTAGGCATCGTTGGAGGTGATTGAATACACATCTGGGCTTTAAAATGACTCCCAGTTGCTTATCGATCCATCGAGCCAGTGCCACTATCCTCCCAGTTAGGTCTGGTACCAATTTTCTGACCCCGGAGCAATGGAGGGCTAGGTGAGCCTCGAGGATTGATCCCATGTTTACTGTAGGGTGCCTCTGACCACTGCGCTATACGCGCCCTTTCTTTCATTAGATTTCGAAAATATCTAAGTTGATTCGTAAGATCGATGTGGATGAACTTTTAGAAAGTCAAATATATCAAATATATTAGGTATTAAAAATATGCTTTGCAAAAACTGAGGATCTCTCAAATACTCAGGATTTCTTTACCTCACATGACCACTCATCATATCAATATCTGATGGGTCCGGTTTACTGTTCCTGATTATTGAGACATGGAAAAACATGATTTGGAGCAAGCTAAGTCTTTAAAAATCTATAATAGCAAAATTTTGTAGGATTTACGCTCGCCAGATTTTTGGTAACACAAAAATCTACACAGACCTTGAGCTTTCCTTCGCTATGGAGTTTCTCCAGGGCTCGCCATGTCTCCATGTGCTCCACTGTAGTCGGTACGAATGCGCCGTTGACAATGCTTGGTAGAAAGCTATCGCTCTTGCGCTGAAATCAAATGAATAGTCACTTAGCTGTTGTGCTACGACTAAAGTCACTCAAAATTCCCATTTTCGAATAGTTTTTGTTTATTTAACTTTACTTTACTACTAATAAGTACCAGTTTTCCAGATTTATACGTTATTGCTTTTCATGAAAGAGAACACGATGTCAGAGCCCTGACAATCTCAACATGGCTCAAACCAATTCGTAACTCACGTCGACCTATATCATGGAGTAGTGTAGTTTGATGAAATAAGTGCCTCTTTAAGAAAGTTTCTGCAGTTTCCAGAGATTTTTCATGAAACTGGCAAGTTATTGGCCACGTGAGCTTCATTATTCCCACAATCCCGAATATTCGTGCCTTGGCATTCCAAGGTTGTCGGCAGAGGTAGTCGACGCACATTAATGCAAAGAATTCCGTCAACTCCCAGCTAGTTTGTTTTAGGACATATTTGGGAGTAGTTTTACTCTTAACTGGGATTTCGGGCGGAAGATGTAAAGAGGGAGAAATAGTTCGGTGTCGATGGTTTTTTGAGAAATGCGCTAAGCATTAGACTTCACCAACCATCGCTGAGGGTGACTGGATGCTCTGACCTCTATAACGCTTTGCGGTAGCCTGCCGATGTATGAAGTGAGTGCTATTGTCCTCCCAGACAAGGCTAACACTGTTATACTGAGCGTAGAGAGACGGAAAGCTTGAGCCCGGGGCAATGAAGCCCTTGTTTTCAATCACTGCTCGTCTGGGACACTCATCTGCTAGAGTGATTGGTTAAATTAATGAGAGGATAATATTTAAGATTTTAATGTATTTTCCGACGTATTCGCAATATTCAGGCCTTCAGTGGATGTCTAAGTACCTCTTGTATTCCTGTTTTTGAAAGAATTCAAAACACGATTGGTGTAATATTATCTCTCTAATATTTAAGAGGCTTTCCTTGGGTTTATAAGAATAGAAAAAGGTGGTTATTAACGTCGAAGTTAACAAAAATCCGATTCTGAGAAATTACAACCCGTGCTGCTACTTTGTGAGTGTACGTGAAGAATTCACTGTTCTTCTTCATTAAGCAAACACGAGGTTAATATTACAGAATGTCTTGGCACACAATAGCTGACGTGTCGGCGGTTTCGCCTTCTTCAGAGCCGTTTTATTCTTTACAAACACTCCGATTAATTAATTAAGTGAATGACAGCCCTTGCCTACGTAAAACTCTGTGCGGTTGCTGTCCTCCGAGTAATTGGAGTATTTACAAAGAATAAAACGGCTCTGAAGGCGAAACCGCCGTCACGTCAACTATTATATGCTAATAAATTCTATAATATTAACATCGTATTTGCTTAATGAAGAAACTGTGAACTATCAATCAATCCCGAGACTGATAGAAAGTCGGTCTTGGGAAATGCTATGTACAAAGTGTATATTCTACCTGCATGAACAGTTTGATGCGTCTTCAAGTACCACCAAGAGTTATGTGAATCCCACAAAAATTTCCATTAGATTCATTGGTTGGGAAACGTTTTAACCATCTGGAATCTCGAAACCAGTGCTAGGGCTTTCCGAGGTGCGGAATGAACTTCACTGTACATCTCATTTCGATACTCAGGAACATCCCCCAGTCATGATAAGGTGGTAAGCCAAGGGAGGATTAATAAAAAGGATAAAGGATGCGACGTTGATCATTCTTTGAGTGATAAGCCGTGCATTCGACTTCATTAAGCATCGTCTGGAGGTCATTGAATGACATCTGGCCTTTAGAATGATTCGCGGTGGCGAACCGTTGTATCGAGCCAGTGCTGCTGTCCTCCCAGACAACTCTGGTACCAATTTGCCTACCTTGGAGGGATGGAATGCTTGGTAAGCCACGGGTACGGGGATCGATTACACGTGTGTTGCACAGCGCCTCCGACCATTGCGCCACACACCCATCAATGGAGGAATATTGTTGCATAGATATTCTATTTTTGCATAATATTATGAAAGTACGGGTATGTACAAGATATGTAAAAAGATAAAGGTTAAAGCTCTTGTCGTTCACCAAACGGTGAGGGATGCACTATGTATTCGACTTCATCTGGTCTATACAATAACTCGCGGTGATCTCCCAATGTAAAGCTAGTTTGTGCAAATTATTAGTGGATTTCGTTGTTGCGAATTCAACAAGGGCATTTTTTTCTTATATTGTTCCTGCATGCCATTTTGAAGCTTATTTGTTGCAGAACCATTTTTTCTACAAATAATGTTTGTATAACCTAATTTACAGCAATGTTGGACTGGTTCGAATGGTGCTCGTAACTCAGAGAAAAGTGTTTTGTTTATGAGTTTAAACGTGAAAGTGTGGCAGGGTAGCAACCTGAAGTGTCACCAACGCACAATTCTGAATGCCCAAAACATAAATGGCTCGAAAATTTCCATACCGAAGATATGAGTATTCATGACCGAAGGTGTTGCGGACGCCTTGCCGCAGTTGATGACGACCAGATGAAACTCACAATCTTAGTCGAAGGTCTAAAAACTACGGGACATATTGTGCAAAAACTTAAAAGCCATTCGAGAACCGGTTGTAACTAAGGAAGCAATGGAAAGATGAGGAAGCTCGATAACTAATCGATGGACGAACTGAATGAGAATGAGATCACCGTTATGAAGCCTGCTCTTCGTTTTTTTTACGCAGCAAAAGCGAACCGTTTTTCGATAGCTTTGTGATGAGCGACGAATGGTCTTTATAGGACGATACCCGAGTTTCAGCACAATGGCTGCTCAGGCGTCGATCTCTTAAATAGTTTTCAAAGCCGAATTTTTTACCCAAAGAAGGTTGCAGTGGTTGTTTAAGTGCGTTAAGCAATTAAGCACAATTCTTTACATCCTGAACAAGATATGTAAAAAGATAAAGGTTAAAGCTCTTGTCGTTCACCAAACGGTGAGGGATGCACTATGTATTCGACTTCATCTGGTCTATACAATAACTCGCGGTGATCTCCCAATGTATCGAGTCATTGCTGCTATCCCTCCATATAGGTCTGATACCAATTTCCCAACTTCGGAGAGAGAAGTTTTGGTGACCCTAGAGTGCGAGATCGACCCCATGTGTATTGTAGTGCGCCTCTAACCAGTTCGCTACCTGCGCTCCTAGGAAATTATGTATCCATCACTAATTAAAAGATAGGTTTAGTTATTCCGAATAAATTGCACGAACCCAGGTTGTATAAATAACCCTGCAGGTGTGAACAGGTTGGTTTACAAAACTGTGTCTCACCTATCATGTTTCATCGTCGGAACTCTCGCCAAGCGACTACAACTTATTATGCATGTCGAAAATTACTTGTTGGAAAAATGTTCACTAATAAAGCTGAGTTCTTTAGGCAGGTCTACAAAACTTCTGCGATTTTGTTCCTCTTCTGTCTCAGTTTCGATATCTTTTTTCCTTCTCCATTTTTCAAAATTGAACTCCACAAGCGCCTACAATTGCCTTCTATGGCCGCGCATTGCTACCTGAAACGGCGTCTTTAAAATATTAGGCATAAAAAATAAGCATTTGTAACAGCATGTCAGGTTAGAATTCAATGACAATTTTTTTATAAATTAATCGCTTTCGCTGGCCTGAACAGACAGTAGTTGTGTAAGCCCAGTCTGACCAGTCGATGTATCCATAGGTGAAACAACACAGTGCAGTAAATTGTCAAAAGGCTTAGCGATTTGTGATAAGTTAAATGTGACTGATAAGATTCACCGGTATCACTTTGTTTGACTTCTAGTTTAAAGGGTTTTACGAAGCCTTTTAAATTCAGCATAAAGACAGAGCGTTCATTCCGAGTTAACTGGAAGAACGAAAGGGAACGACCGAAACTTCGGCCGACAGCATACCTCGAATGGGCAGGGACAGTGGATGAGATAGAGGTCGATGTATTTTAGCTGAAGCGCTTGAAGCTGTATCTCCACACATTTCGCTACATCATCTGCAGCATGTGCAGTGAACGGTAACTGAAAAAAGAAACCATTCTGTTACATGTTCTCAAGTTATCTCACATTATGTCGTGTGCAAAAGGAGCATTCTAATTCGTCATCTGACTCGTAGAGTTAACAATTTCCTATCGCATAACAATCATATTCGCTTCCATAAATTCTAAGTGGTCCGATCCACCGGACAAGCGGAAATGAAACTGACGGACACCTGCTTCAATATTTACAGATCTTCGACTGGTGCCGACATTCTTGGTGTTGAATCATATACTATTCATGCGAATCATCGATTTTGTATTTTTCGAACCATTAAAGTTAGTCATTACCTTTGTGGTAATGAAGAGATCTTCTCGCTTAATTTTGCCGCTGGAGATATATTCATTCAACACTCTGCCGATGATCGCTTCGTTTTGATATAAGAACGCAGTATCTATAAAGGAAAACGTGAACGTCGTTGCTGGTTGCTGACAAGATGCGGTCTAAAGGAACGTATCCGAATAAACATTGCTTAGACTATGGTCATTATGTGCTATAATATGTTACCTATCAATCGATATCCATGGTCAAGAGCAGTTTTTAGCGAAATTGTTAGCTCGTGTTCGTCCTTGGCCTAAATTTCTGCGTAAACTAAGCATAAGCTTTCATCAGGAACGTTCGAAACAGCTACTGTTATCAAGGGAAACAGAAAACTTCTCGTTATCGTAATGTATTGGATGCGATGAGAATAATAGTGCATTGAAACCCGTTCCACTAAAACGACTATCGATTACTTTTTGCTATGTTGGAAAAAGTAGAGAACCTTGACAAGTGAGTGTTTCACTATCTGGGGCACACAGGCGCTAGTTGTTTTCTTCTACTTTGTTTTCAAAAGTTCAGCACAGATTCTCGATTGAGTCGTAAAATACAATGAGGGACAGATTTGTTAAAGCAATCGAAACCCTTCATTGTCGGAGACTCTTAACTCTTAAAGTTGAGGACGCCTCGAAAAGAAAAGTTCAAACTCCACAAGACAAGGCTAGCTATGGTGGTTGATTGGTATTCCTTTGCTATAAAGTGATTCATTGGTATTCCATGCAATAACGTGGCTGATTGGTATTCTCATGCTGATTATACTTGTTGGTTGGTATACCTATGTGGAGTATTTGCTGATTGTAATTCCTATGCTTTAGGGTGGCTAATTGGTATTGTTGTGCTGCAGTATTCTGTTCAAAACGAAGCACTGATATCTCTTTCTTTTCAACCTTCAAGAGAACTATTCCATCAGATCCGTACCCTTACTAGCGAGAAAACACAGACTCGAAACTCATGCATGTGCAGTCGACAGTGAGTAGCCTTGACATTTCTGTACTACGGTTATGCATGATAACGCCCCATCCAGACACATTACGGATCGTTTGGAAGTTAAATATGCTTAAGTTTGATCCCCTATTCTTCGTTTCCACCTAGTCTTGAACTGAATACAAACCAGTTTTGCAAAGCTCTCTATTATACCCTGCCATTCATAACCACAAAATACCGACGCACACAGATGTTTTTGAAACTGGATCGTCGCTTCTTGTAAGCAAAACATTCGAAGATCAACATAAAGTTAAAGATGTTTCTCAAAACTTTGTCAGATTAAAGAACTCAAACATCGCAGTGGGCTAACGATGTACGGAGTCAGTGCTGCTATCTTTCCAGATAGAACTGCTACCAATTTGGCCACCCTGAAGAGTTGGAAGACTTGGTAAATCTGGGCCGCCAGCTCGAATTCATGTGTATTGCAAGGCGCCTCTAATAACTGCGCAATAATACTAAGAAATAATACCACGTAAAAATAAGATAAACCTCATTGCGTCCTCCTAACAGATCAAAATAATATGCTTGTTGGAATTGGACATTCCGGTATACATGTATGTATTAGTTGCAATAAACCTTTCTCGGGAATGTAGTAGGAATAAAAAAATTCTATAGGATAGATTTCTCCAGGCAGACAAGAATAGTGCACATGTTTTATTAGGATGTTCAAGTATTTTTCCACTTTTAGTAAGTTAAAAATCGTTGTTCAGGAGGAAATCGCTGTTCAGGGAAAATCGTTGCTAAGGAGAAAATTCAGCGTTCCTTAAATGCACACATGGGAACCTACTGACCTGCCATGTTCCAAGGCCCAGCAGGGGCATACTGGCACCATTGGAGAGTGTTGTTGTTTCAACAGCCATCTGAAATCACTTAAAGAGACCACAAAAGTGGGCAGCGTAGCCGAAATAACAGGCGCTAAAAAATTCGTCGAAGTATAGATAGTCGATCAATACTTATCAATACAGACCATGAAGTTCAACAAAAAGAAAAATGAAACAGAACAGTTCTAAAACTCGAATATGCTGTAAAATCCAAGCAACAGACTGCCACGAGGATGAAATGCTAGAGAAGGACTGTAGCTTCAGAATGTTCTTAGACAGAACAAAAATATTTTAGACCCACAATGAAGTTCACAATAGCAGAATGAACTAGTACACATCCAAAAGTACATAATGTGCTTTTAAGATTTTTATTGCTCAGTTGCATGATGTATTCATCTACGAACCCGTTAGCTGTCGAATGACTCTTGTGGGCACCACTGTATCTCAATACACGACATCGTGCGCCTAGATTCCGAAATAGGCGGGATCATTCAAGGAGGAGCATAACGCTCCTTGTATAAAGCTCTTCAATTCTGCTGCTTTTGACCAGAGGTAATCGAGCAGTGCCCTGTCGTGGTGATGGACTCCCGAATGGGAATGTTGGACTTGAGTTCAAATAATCTCGGTGTGAGATGAAACTCCTGTTGCAAGTCACAACTGCACATATAGGAACACAAAGCTTGCCGAATATGACGACTCCTAAGAATCCAAATGAGAAATCACCTTCGTCACAATAACTCAGGCAACTCTGTTTCACTGATTTCATGGGCATCAATAACAAGGAAAAACAAAGAAACCAGCTTTTATTGACACGAGGATTTTGTCTCAACGAAGGTCGCAAATCGCATGAGGAATGGAAGTAAATATCATGCATTATAAACATCAGTAATTCATCCATTTATCTCTCATATGCTCCAGATTATGCGCTTGACATTATGTGGGCTCCAATTGTGTCCACTTGCTGTTGTTAATCATGTCGGCGATCGACCGCTTCAAGTACACGGTCGCACGTTCTCTATTTTGGTGTACACGATGTCGCTACTGATTGATCGTGGCTTGGACCGGAATTGCAGATTCCTATTCTGAAAGGCGTGATACGGATATCGTCCTCTCGATAGCGCTTTTGATTACGCTAAATGATCTTTAATTTTGCTTATGTTGCATTCAAGTTTTCGAGGTATAGGGAAATTCAAGGAAAAGTATTTCAGAGCTAAAAGGATGAACACAATGGCATTTCACCTGACTTTTCCGTTATATCCTCAACAGTTCTGTAAACTTTTGGTGCCACCATCCGCTCTTCTTTCTTCTTAACCTTGAAGATAGGGCACTCATCAAGGCTAATTCTCCGGCAAGACATGCATGCCTGGAGTAATTTGAGACTTTTGTATCGGTGAAAATAAAGGAGGCCGATGTTGGGCAGCAGTGGTTCCATATAAAAAATGATTGATATTATTTGATATCATAGGAGGTAGACGTAATCAGATAAATGAACGTGCATCTGTCAGCCGTCGGCGCGCATTCCCGTGTTATCGCATTCCATTTACTACACAACGTTCGTGAAAGTGGTGCCGAATAATTTTGGCGTGACTGTGTGCCTTACTGTAGCCCACTCCATCTCTCTGATGCTATTGTAGATTGGCGAAATTCTGATTATGAAAGTGCTGCATAACTTGTAAAGGCTACTTGAGCAGTGGGTAGAGGTATTACGGTTTTCAAATGCCTTTACGACTTTCTTCGTCTCAAACAACGGTTTTCCAAAGTCTGTAAAAATAGCTCGTAACTTTTTCCAAAACGCCGTTCCTTACGTTCATCTTCAGATTGGCATCAAACGCCGCTTGACCCTTCTATGGGCGACCGAAAGCATGAAAAAAAGAAATGAGCCAAGTAGCTGGATGTGAAATGTTAGTGGCGCAGGCCTTATGGTAGTTCTATCTGCGAATCACTACGTCTACACATATAAGATCCGATCACTTCAATTGGCAGTCTTTCATCTTCAATGTTCGTATCAAAAAAAAAATCATGCGTGATTAAAAAGCCTTTTTCGCTTCACTTCATATTTGAATCTTTGCAGTTGATTTAACTCATTAACACACAAGTTGGTACCGTACCTAAGAATGTTACTTGCTCCAATCGAGTTCATTTCTCAATCCATAATAATTCGACGATGACAAATTTGTTCATGAATTCAAACGATTCCCACTTGTCGGCCTTTAACTGGACGTATGCAAGAATTCCATTCGACTGCCATTGTAATAGACCACAACAATATAGTTCTTTCATCGATCCCCCTATTATGCGATGTTAAAGTGATCTGCCGAGGTGACACGATCCCGTCGAAGCTGTGTATCATGCATAGCAATAGGCAATAAAGTAGCTCGATTTGGACAAAAGAGTACAGGCATTGATGGTAAATTCCCATCAAAGCTCCGTCCCGCCAACAACACTGCCGTTTTTAATGAACTATAAAGTAAAGTGTTTTAGGAGCTCAAAAACTTGGGTAAAAAGCGGTGCTGTGAATAAAGCGAAACCAGTTTATCAATATCTCGTATCGCTCTAGAAAACTACGTGAAGAACAAGTCGAGGTGAACTGCTCTTTGATTATAAAGTCGACAATTTATGTGTACATAGAGCGTTCAACAAACATTGAGAACGAAATGAAAGAGGAATGACACAGAAGAACGACGGCGGCAGTTCCTGGCCCCTGAAATGCGATCAATTAACACGTTCTCTGATACATCATCCAGGTCAGGAATTCAGCTCACCACCTTCAGAACGCTTGAATGGTCCATTCTAGAATACAGCCGCCACAAATAGTTTCAAGCCAGGGTGGAGGACGCAGGCCGAAAATCACCTCATCTTCAAAATCGAAGCAAAGGACGGGTGGTCACACCACGAAAAAGGTTCGAGTAAAAAAACGGTAAAAACGGAGTTCTTGAAAGCAACCAATTATAATATAATATGTGTGATCATGTTTATCACCTAGCTGTATTCGTTGCTAAATTTGCTTAACGGACCACAAGATGGACGATACCTCGAAGAGTCGAAGACAACGGTTGCAAGGGCACAAAATTAGTTGAAAATGTGACGCAGTCGAAGTGTCATGAAAACGCCGCATTCAAGAACATGTAGTCCGGACGTGCACGAGCCCAATTCTGTGTGTTGATGACAGCGCACGATATATTTCTTAAATTTTCTGATTTCATCAATTTGGAAGCAGGTACTACACGATTTCTGACTGCCATTACCGAATGATGGACATCGAGAAAAAAATTATTGGGAGGAAATATCCATGGCTCCGTGGCTGTTAAGACGTCGGAGTACAAGTCCTGGTTAACAGCAGTAACCTTTCCGAAGGTAGTGACTACGCTGATCTCCAGAAGTCGATTGCTCTGTGTATACAATATAATTTTAGCAATTGAATGGATGTGAAGAAAGATATTGCTTAACTGATTGATATAAACTAACGAGCACGTTTTAGAAAAAAAAAACAAGACGAATGTTTCAGAGGCTGCAGGTGTAGCTCAAAGCTTCGCAGATATAATTTTGCACAAGAGTAAGACGAAAAGTTGACCAGTTAGTATGCAACTGTAAGGTTTTATTCGGCTATTACGGAATACATTGGGAAAAAGCGACTGGAAGGCAATATGAATGCCCAAAACATTGGCGAATATTCGCCATGCAGCACGTGGATATGTGGCTGGCTGATAGTGTGGAAATCTGAAGTTAATAAAAACCCTGAAGCGTTAGGCAAATATACTTTAATCGAGCGGGAGCAAATCATCGGTTCCACCGAAATGAACATCCTTTTCGGAGAAGTTAAATGCTAGCGGTAACTAGTGCTGATTCGAGTAAACGCCTCCGAAACACAAAAAGTGTTGTTTTTATGGGAAGCTTTGTGACATTCGTAAAAGAGCGCAGCGAATTTAGATGTTTGAGGATCTATCCATTTTTATTGTAGTAGGCAGCAAATAAAAAGAGTAAACAATGTGATTTCCACTGCGATCTCAACCGTGTTCATTGCCGATTTGTGTTCCCAGATCAATCCCGCTGACGGAGATTGCTGATGGCACTGCTAGATCTAAAAACTAGCTGAGAGAAATCCAGAGCAAGGGCCTCCGGACACAGTGTGTAATGCGCGAGCCCGCCCCGAAAAGGGAAATCGTGGTTCGATCTGGTGCGGGATCCAGGTTTTGCGAATGTCTCAGTATTGCTGTGGTTGATTTCGCATAATTCACTGTCGTCAAAATTGTAATAGGCAGTAGATAAAGAAGTGAACATTATATATTTATAAATTCACTAAAGTCATGAATACAAGCTTAACATATATAACGATATACCTAAACCGATCAAGGACAACTTGAATGAGAAGACAAAGTGTATTCTACCTTCAGTGAGCTATGGGATGAGAGAACCTTTAGTTTTTGGGATCTAAACAATACATACGTGTGATGTATTATTGCACCGAACCATCTCAACCTGCATAACAATAACTATAAGTGCTCTCGGCGTTGGACATTCCCTGAGTGATGATCCATGCATAAGACTTCCTTAAGTACACGAAGAAGTGACTGAAGCATATCTGGCCTGTATATTGACATGTGGTGGCCTACCGATGCACAAATCAGCGCTGCTATCCTCTCAGACAAGTCTGGAAGCAGTTGGCTGACTCCGAACTGGTGGAAGGCGCCGCTGGTTGAGGGGGTGAGGACTAACCATCGACCACGTGTCTATTGCGCGGCGCCTCTAAATACTGCTTTGCATGCTCCCGGTAATAACTATATACATAACAAAAACAACTTCATAGAGGGCAAAGATCAATTAACATATGAAGTAAATAGTTGAAGGAGGTTCGAAAGTAAGACGAGTCAGCGGAAAAGACATGGAATGATTACATTGTTTTAAAGAACAGTTGCGAAAAATAACAAACAAAACTCTTCACAATCAGAACCAGTCAGCAAACTGAGCCACCGGAAACTCTTTTTTGCTGACGTCACATAACGCACTGCTACGGCACATTACAGACGCCAGCGACACTCCATCACATCAAACAACAGATAAGATGGCAAATACGGACACAATACCCCCTGCCAGATCAGTCTACCTAGCATCGATCGAATCGTGCAGCACTTTGACGCCATTCTTTTTCCAAAGTGCAAATTCCTTCTAATGGTGAAGAGACAGGCGGTCTGGCTGATGACGACTTACTGCGCATGACAGTGAACCCACGCTGGAAGAGCGAAGGGCAGAGAAAACACGCACTATCTCTCTCCCTCGTTTACCATTTGAAGTAATATATTTAGTGGGCAATAATTTTAGAGAAAACAATATTAGAACGAAATTGCAAACGAAAATGAAAAGGAAAAAATGACCCGACCACGATAATAGAAACTGAATCCTAGAAAACTGGTTGCCTTTCCTTCTAAAATAGCCCATTCTTGAAAGTGAGCGCTCTCACCAACCTTCTATGATGACTTCGAAGGCAGTGCAAAGGAAAGAAAAAACAACGACAAGTATCTTTTCAACACAGTTAAAAAGCATTAAATGCGAGTCGAACACTAATTGGGACCTTTCTGGACAGGATAAAGATGAAGACTGTACACTTTAAGAAGATCGTTTAATGGTGAACGCTGTTCATCGGCACTTAGGTCCCATAACACTCAGCTTAATCATATCGACGTGTTTGTGAGAATTACAGATAACGTACTTACGTACTGCAAGTCCATGAGACTAACACAAGTTAGACAACATGAAATAAACAATAACGTAACTGGGGTTTCCACTGTTTGTTCGTTTCATGGACCGGTCTGTCGACAATTGACGGACGACTGGCGGTGGTAGGAGGAATATATGACAGGCACGTGAATGAAGCTTATTCAGCTCGTGACATTAGCCTCAAAATTTCCTCTTCTTTCCATATAATTGCTCCACAAGTTTACATCAGCTTGATTTACTACACATCCGTGTTCACCAGTTGAAAATAGCTTAGATTTGGCAAAACTGAACTTTTTCGAGCACTTGCATATACAATCTCTCAGCGTTAACTCACTTATCTATAGGAAAGGTGCGCATTCGGTGTGTAAATGCAATGCAAATTCTTAAGGCAGTAAACACTCGAGCTGAGAACAAATTCGACGAATATTTTCAATGAACAGTCCAAATATAGGTGAATAGAGCAAAGAAATGCCACTATTCTGTGAAGGAATTTGTCGACGGGACAGAAAAAAGCTCTTCCTCGGTATGATCCACTACGACTGGCGATTATAACGATGACAATAGAAATGCCGTCGCTTAGGTACCTAAGAAGAAAGTAGCTTGGTCGGAAACTTATCAGTCGAGTGAAAATTGTTGCGGTGTTAACGCAGTGCGAGATGATGGGTTGTTAAAGTACTCACGTATATAGCACAACAGATAATATTTTCAGTAAAAAAGAGAAATGGCAAGACATTCTTTTAAACTAATGGAACAGTTCAAAAAGCTACTTATGATTTATTGCCACATCTTCTTCTTCTTCAGGGAGTGCGTGGCATAGTGGTCGGAGGTTCCCTACAATACACACGAGGTCGATCACCGCGCGCCTAGCCCACCGAGCCTTCCATCCATCCGGGGTTGGCAAATTGGTATCAGACTTGTCTGGGAGGACAGCAGCACTGGTTCGATATATCGGTAGGCTACAGCGAGTCATTACTAAGGCCACATGTGCATTCAATCACCTTTAACGAAGCTTAATGAAGTCCAATGCATGGCGTATACTTTTACCTTCTTCTTCTCACTCACCAAGATACCACTACATCGCTTATTTTATGGGATTTCATAAATGACAACTAAAATCATTCTACTTCTGTTTATCAAACACGAGGTGTTGTTTTATTTCTCCATTTACGTACAAGTTGATGTTTCGACGGATTTCGTCTTTCTCAGAGTCAGAGCCTGGAAGAGTCAAGTTGACTGCAATCTACACGACCAAACATCTCCATAACCAAACAGAGAAAATGCTCAACCAAAATTTCAATCACATTGAACACAGCTTTGTACACTCACCGCTTTCTATAAGTCTTCCACTAAACATGTCACGTAGAGACCAACCGAACAGATTTCACATGGAAGCATAATGTGCCCCTCCCATCAGAATAACAGGCTTATATACTACCCAATATCACACGTGATAATGAGGCATTCCTCACTGCGGTTCATTTTCGGACTCTCGGAATTAATCCAGGATGCAATTAATCCAATTAATCCAATTATTTAAAGTTAGAGTTATCATTAGTTGCGTGGACGGGCCAACGGATAGAATAACGCATTTGATAACCCTAATACTTACTCAGTTGTTGAAGTACATTCCGGCCCATCTAAAGAACACCCAAATGTTTCTGGATCGTCTACGTAACGCGCGACCCAACAGCGCGTACGTGATGGAGTCCTTCGACGTCACTGCCCTCTATAGAAACGTGACAAATCTCATAGTGAAAACCGGTTGGCAACTTCGACGATATTTTTCGGGAAACCCGTTACTTGTGAGAATTATAAATCATTACAGAACATTATATTCACCTTGCGAACCATGGAAGTACAGTGTAGTAGCAAAACCAACCTAACTACCTCGTATTTAGGATCAGAGATACTTCGCCTAAATGCCGTTAGGGAACTCAACATTGTTCAACGGAAAACGCCGAGCTGCAAGTGTCTGCGTTGAGGAACGAACGGTCTATTACACTTTCCGACGGCTAACGCGCTCGTTAAGGGCGAGTGTGGCGTAGTGGTCGGAGGTGCCCTGCAGCACACTCATAGGATCGATTGCGCGCCCATGGCTCACCAAGCTTTCCATCCCTCCGAGGTCAGAAAACTGGTATCAGACTTATCTGGAAGGATAACAGTACTGGCTTAATAGATCGCTAGGCCACCGCGAGTCATTGTAAAGGCTAGATATGCATTCGATCACCTCCAAACGTTTCTTAATGAAGTCGAATGCATGGCGCATCCGTCAAGGATTGATCAACGCGGAAAGTATTATCCTTTCAACCTTCATCGCGTTCACCACCAAACCATGCGGTTTCTTCGCTTCGCCTGTCTCTCAGATAGTTTTTGAGAGGGGATTGCTGAAGGCAGTGGTAGATAGCAAAGCAAGCTGAGAGACAGGCGAAACGATGAACCCGCATGATGTGAAGGTGAACGCGCTAGCCCCGGAACGTGTAATACCTTGTTCGTTCCCCACCGCAGACTCTTGCCGTCCGGAGTTTTGTGGACATCTCAGCATCACTATGGTTGTATTTCACATTGTTCAGTGTTTAAAATCACATCATAGGAGAACGGGTTTGCGAAGGAGTTCAAAAATGCAAAAGGAAAGAAATTAGTGTTTCTATCTTGTCCCATTTAAAATAGAATAAGAGTGAACCTCGAGAAAGAAAAAGAAAGAAACTCGTCCTACAAGGATTGGATGAACTGAATTGCTCGCACTAAAAATAGTACTTGGTGTTAAACGAGCGAATAGTGAATAGGAACTCGATATTTTTCTTCAATAAGCATACACGACAACGGAGAAGATTTTGAAGTAGGAGTCACTAACCTCACGCACGAATCGAAAACATCAGCGCTTAAAACTCTTGAAGTGTTTTGGACCAATTTCAAAAATTCAAAAATGAACCACAAGGAGGAGTGTCTTGTTATCACGTGTGACCTGGCGCCATACCTCGGGCTAATCCAATTACCTGACACAAATTAACGACCATGTATCACTCTGGCGGCTGCTATCCACCAATTAACTTAAATACTTACAACAAGTAAACGGTAGGTGTTTAAATGAAGCTGTTTCTTATGCGAATAGAAAGTTATTTGTTAAGTTTTATCTGCTGAGGTTATGAAAGTGTTTGGCTGAGCAGATCGCATCTCAATTTGACCTTTCCAGGAAAAGAAAACCGCCGAAACGTCAGCTATTGTATCCCAATAAATACTGTAGTAACAACCTCGTGTCTGCTTATTGAAGAAAAACACCGAATTATCAATCAATGCCGAGGTTAAAAGGAAGTCGGTCATGAGAAGTGAATAGGAACGTTTGAAAAGGCTACATGCTCGTCAGCACTTCAAAGCGATAGGCAATTACTTCTATTGATTGTGACGGAGACGTGATGTGAACTGATCGAAACAGCTTTTTATCGATGGTCATTCTTCATTTCATGAAGATCGCTTTTTAATTTGAAGAAAAATCAGTCCCCACGACTTCTGTTACTCGCTTTAGTGTTTTGTAAGGAGCGTAGTGCTGTGGTTTTTTTCACACATAAGAATAGCTCAAATCCACTAGGTTTATTCTGAAATAACCGCTGCTTTTGTTGTCGGGAAATATTTTGTATAAATTCTGCAATGTATATTCGTTGCATAAGCTTTTAAGGTATGTCGTTTCAAGCTTATTTTTTCCTTAACAAGATAATAATAATATTTTTCCCAGATGTTTCGTCCGTAATCATTTCAGGCTGACTGCAATAATGCTCACCACACGAATTAATATGCAACGCCGCACGCTCCAGTTTGGGCCGCTACTGCGTGCGACGACGCCTAACATTTTGTGCAGCTGCACAAACGGGAAAACTCGTCCGCGTTAAAACACCGCAAATAACGAATAATTCTGCTTTTTCAGCACGTGTTGTAAGCATCACCGATTTATAAAAAAAGGATTGTTTTACCGATTTAGAGTTAAATGCGTAACTACAGAGACACGTATGCCGCGGTGGTCGGAGGCACCTTGCAATACGAATGAGATTGATCCCTGTACTCCAGGCTCACCAAGCCCTCCACCCTTTCGGGGTCGAGAAATTGGTACCAGACTTGCCTGAGAAAATATCAGCACTGACTGGATACATCTGTAGGCCACCATGAGTTATTGTATAGACCAGATATGCATTCAAGCTCCTCTAACGACGCTTAATGAAGTCGAATGCTTGGCGCATCCATCAGGGATTGATGAATGCCGAGGGCATTCCCCCAATGAATCAAATTGCTGTCTGTATTTTGAAGCGCTTCGTAACTTATGTTGAGTGTATTTCAGTATTTCCTATGTTCCACGCGATAAAACCATACCCATAAAAACAACAGGAGGTAGGAAAACCATAAATTGTTGACCAAGAATATAACCTTGTACGCCTCATATAGTGGACGATGTTCCTGAACCCTTTCTCATAAGTTCCATGCTGTTTCGGTAAAGAAAGGACTCGAGAAATTTGCAAATTGACATCTTCACGAAACGGCCTTTTTCTGGCACTGTAAAGAAATATGTTAATCTCCCAAGGGTGTTATCTGCATTTCAAATTTGTGTAAAAATAAATCTTTGTGAAAGACTCTGTTTTGTACTATTAGAGCAGGAAAGTGAGATCAACCAAATTATTACAAACAAGAGATGATGCCTACTTATTCATCGGTAGCCCTATCATTTTTACCGATTCCGATAACCGTCCTCTTCGATCATCTTTGTCGCGCGAGGATTCGATTCAGTCGTAAGCTGGACAATGACAACAACATTTTGAAGGAAATTGTATTCAAAACATGACTGGCAGATTGAAGAAGACTCAACCGAAAACTAAAAGCTGCTTCTAGAACAACTTAGAAGGTTTAAGATAAATTTGCCTCACTTCTTCAGGCAAAAAGTTTATACCGAATCTTTATTATCACTGCGGAGTAGCTCAAGAACAGAAGAGCATTGAATCGTTATCCTAAAGATGAAATTCTCAGCCGAGGATCTCCCGCGATGACGATGACGATGACGCTTCCACATTCACGTCCTTTCAAATCGCAAACCAATCACCATGTGATACAGTACCATCCTACCACAAAATTGCTTATAAGGTGGCAAAACTCTCCGACTAATAGGATTCGATGATCTCCTTCGATGACTACTTAGTCTTAGACCATTGCTAACTCCATAGTGCCCGTGAAAATGAAATTCTTTTCGGACCTCCACGGTTGTTAACGCAAATGAGGCTCCAGATATTCAGGTTGGGAGTAAGTTTTCAAGTAAACTGTTTTGCTCACAAAATCTTTAATGTCGTTAGCAAAAGCCTTTAGGATTGCAAGTAAACTGTTCTGGATCGTCAATTTTTTCTTTCAAACATCATTACGAAAACATTGAGAACCTATAATACGCCGAAGAAAGAGCAAAACTAGGCAGTAAACCTATGTATTTCTTCCAATATTAAATCTTCTCTCTCTTAAAGCGCATTAGCCTTCCGAAAGAACTTTGCACAATATCTTACAGCGAAAGTGGTGAACACTACATTTATAAGGTATGATTTTGCTCCATCCTAGTTTTGCTTTGTATAATATAATAGTACCTCGGAACATAAAATAAGCACTAGATTCTCACTTCATGGTGAGGAAACTTTGAAGAGGATTTGATTAAGTTACGAAAATACGGTGGTGCCCTGTGGTGGGAGAACATGCTCTAGACAGTCTTTTTCCTTCCTTAATGACAGTGTTTCTTTTATAGCCATGTAAAAATTTACGATTTATAATCGCTTACCGTGTTAGGATGGAGGGCTCTCTCTATCAAGACGCGCACTCTGTTAGAATTGGGTCCAACCTTCTCGTCATTTAAACCAATTTTGAGGTATCATTGCGTAAGGTCACATGTAATTAGCATGAACTTCAAGATAGGGTGTGTTACGAAGCCAGATTTGAAGCAGCAAGTGGTAGTGAACAACATCAAGTAGGGAGATTACCTTCACCGCCATTTGCTCAAACATTCCTTAGTGAACAAATCTTCAACAATAAAGTTATTAGGAAATTTTGGATAATTGCGGACGAAACATTTAAAGTCCTTATTCATTACTGCACCAAGAAGTTTCGCTTCAACCTCACAAAAGCGAAAATGTGGAATGTGAAAAGTTTCAGAGCTCATCAGGTTAAAAACTTTTTAGAGAGACTGTGTTTCCAGATCTCTGGAGCCTGGCTGTATCTGAAAGGCGTTATGTCACATTATCGCCATTGCCAGCTTTCTCAGTGACACGGAATTGTTTTCAATGAATCATGACACATATTTTGCCACAGTATAACAATCTTGGCACACAGAAAACCATACATACTTCGAGGTCATCATTGTAGACTTTATCGCCGACACTGGAACAAAAAGAACGTCTGAAGAACGTCATATTGGGATTCAGGGATTAGAATGGAATAAGCAGGACGAGCGGCTCTCCGAGTTTATCACGATGACCAAGATCATGGTAACTCGCTATTGCAGATGCCCCACCCCCGGACATGGCAGTCTCCTAGTGGAGACCACCATAACGAAATAGACATCATAGTAAGCCGAACGTTTTGCCTAACCGTTGTAGTTGTTGCCCCAAAATTCTAGACGGGGTGGTCAGACCATCGTCTCCTTCGTGAAAAATTCTATTACTCGCGGAAAGGAGAAAAAGCCGCTAAATTCCAAAACCGAAGTCCCAGAACCACCGTAAACTGGGATTTATTCAATTCATTAGTCTGCTGTTGGGAAGATGCCATTGTGAATAACAACGACGAAGAATGCGATCGGCTCATTTAACATCTTCACGTAAGCGCTATGAAAGCTGAGAGTTCGAAAGTCACTAAGAGATGTGTCTTGTCTGTGTCTCCAGAAACACTCGAGCTGATACGCCAGCGTGGAATCGCACGAGCTGCAGGCGACTGCGAACTAAAGTTCGAACATGCAAAGCAATGCAGACAAGCGATAAAGGATGGTCGTAAAGAGAGAAGGGCAGCAGTTATGGTCGAAGCTACAGAGACGGGGAAAGGCACTGGCAAAGCCGGCCGAAACTCCGCCAAATACAAGACCAAGGTGATTGCACTCCGGCGCCCAGACGGAACATTTACTGCATCCAGAAAGGCAATGGAGAAAATCATTCGCGAATACTACTCGGTTCTCTTCGATAGCCACGTCCACCTTCCGTCATTTGAAATAAAGGAGGATGGATATGTTGTACCACCGGTTCTGCCTTACGAAATCCGACATGCCATTTCGTCTGTGAAAAATCGAACAGCACCAGGTCCGGACAGGATAAAATCAGAACACCTGAAGAACCTTCCGCCAGTCCTCGTAAACACACTGGCTCGGCTCTTCACATGTTACCTGTCTAAATGCAAGGTCTCTACTCAATGGAAGACCAGCAAGGCCGTGCTAATGTTCAAAGGGGTAAGCACCATATCGGCAACTGTCGCCAAATCTGCTTGCTGTCTCTCGTCTACAAACTGCTCGCTCGAGTCATCTTAAACAGGATTGACAGAACACTGGACGAAGGACAGCCATGTAGCAAGCAGGGTTTCGAAAAGGATTTAGTACAATGGACCACATCCACTCGATAAAAAGACTTATTGGCATAACGCGTGAGTACAAGAGACCGCATTGACTAACTTTCATCGATTTAAAGAAGGGTTTTAACTCAAATGTGACTCAAGTGGTAATGGAGACCTTGGACAGTCAGGGAGTCCCTGCTCAGTATATAGAGATTCTTCGTGAGCTGTACAAAAATTTCACAGCCGAGGTATCAACATTCTACGATGATATCAACATTGACATCAAGAGAGGGGTTAGGTAAGGCGATGCCATCTCGCCAAAATTATTCACTGCCACCCTCCTGAACGTCATGCGAGCACTGGAATGAGATATGGGAGTGAAAATCGATTGTCGGCAATTACACCATCTTCGCTTTGCTGATGTTATCGTCCTTATAACACCAAACATTAACCAAGCGGAACCAATTCTTGCCGATTTTATAAAGCTATAGAAAGATTGGTCTTTGACTAATTCTCACAAAAACGATGAGGAAGAAACTGGTTTGGTATTCTCCATTTGCGCTCAACGGAATGAATATCTCCGGATGCTCCAGTTATGTCTGTTTAAGTCCCGAAATCAACATGATGAATGACTTAGCTCCAGAGTTGAGCAGAAGGTAATGAGTGGGTTGGGAAGCTTACAGGAGCATCGAGGGTGTAGTGAAGAAAACAAAGAACAGCCGACTCCGTGCCCATCTTTTCCAATCAACGGTATCCTTCGTTAACATATGCGTCAAAAGCCTGGTCGCTGCGTAAACTGTATAAAAGATCAGTCATCGTTATTGAACGCGCAGTCGAAATGGAAGATTTACTGGCGCCCGCTCAAATCACTCGACGATCTACGGGGCGACAGGTGATACAGGTGACACAATTTAATGCAAACTGAACAATCTAAAAAACCATAATTTATTGAGATGCCCAAATTCGAGTACGATAGTTGATGTTCAAACTCCGGACTGGAAGTTTCAGCTACCTGTAGAAAAAGATCCGTAATTGCTTTTGTAACGGTGTGCTTCCTAATTAACCTATTTATATGAGACGAGTTCCATATTTTGCAGATCACAATGCATTTCATTTCACTCACCTTCTCGAATTCAGTGGTTTGACTTTTTAATGCGATCTGTACCTACTTGTGGGTGAACAAAATGTGTCAAGAAAGATGAATAAATCTGATGACGCCTCTCTTTACCTACCAGGATTTCCATGCAGGAATTTCACCCAACAAATTTGAAAACTTTGCCGAATGTCGGTATCTTTGTTAAAGAATGTTCAGGCATTCTGTTGTAAATACCCACTAGTAATCTTTCTTGGAAACACGTCTTTGCCCCTTCGAGTGCCTGGCACGCGTTTGGAGAAACCATGTCTATCTTTTCCCTTACAAAAATTTGCACAAGCGCTGCAGTATTAATTTAATTGCGGCAGTAAGTAGGTTGAAAAGTTTTATATGTTTTTACTTTTGGTTTTTTCTTGTTTTCAGTGGATTTTTAATTTCAGTCTTCGTAGCTTGAACATGATAACTCTATAGTGCATAATAACCTTCTTTTATTGTAAGAAGTTTCGATTCCTTCAAAGCTCTTCACAGTAACCAGTGCTGACGTGTTTTTCTAGTAGTAAATCACCACAAGATGTAAAGATGGAACACGATTCTGACGAGGAACCCAGTAAGGACGGACGTTCTTGTAATTCAGCAAAAAAAGTTAAACCAATTGACTTTCGTCAGAAAAGGAACAGTGTGGAATGAACATCTGAGTATATAGCAGGTAGTATCTTTACTAGGCTTTTTTCGCATTTAAAAGTTGGACGATGGAATAACATGGTGGCACATGTTTGAAAATCTGACGAAACCACCAACAGGCTCAGGTGTAGGTACTCGTTTAGTTTTGCTGATCCTGTCAGTGAAATCCTCTGTTATTGGTCAGATTGTTGTCATTACCTGCTGAGTAGATGGAACACGAATATCGATGCCATTTTCATGTCCTAGCAACCAATAGGTTTGCATAGTTCCTTTTCCCTTAATGAAAAAATTTTCGAGCGACCATGCTGATTACAGATGCAACTTATGTGATGTAATAACTGCGATAAATATCGCAAATCGTATACGATTAAAGTTTAAATGCCTTGATGATAATTTCTCCTCGGGGTTCCGTGATGTAGCCATTATGGGTGCTGTTCAATAATTCACAAGCATTTGATGACATGTGGATACATGCAGCTGAAAAATGATGCTTATACTTCATGACACGGTGACACGACTTGGGATTACGAGAATCGATCGTCAGATCGGTCATGGGATCGGGAGATTTTTTGATTTTTATGGGGTAGCTGTACTTGATTTCCTTACGTTTTCCATTGCTTTCCATTCGACTTGCAGTGTTCACTGTATCACCGAATAGGCCATATCGTGGCATTTTAAGACCGACGACACCAGCAACCACAGGTCCTGAATACTTAAAAACTATGGTGAGCCCAAGAACTGGTGTTCGTTTGCAACCTCACAACTTCCGTTCCATGGCACTACTATCTACGAGCTCCTTACATAGTCATCTTAGTTATACATGGACTTACCGCTGTGTATTCCGACGCGGATATTCACTTTCTGTGATGAAAGATACGGAACACAGAAATTTCTAAAAGTGTGTGTAAAATTCGAGACGGTACAATGAAGAATTTTTTAAAGTCTGATAAACCACAACGATCGAAGCTGGTTTATTTTTCGATAACTAGATGTATTAAACATTGAAAACGCTATGGGCTCATAAAAACCTTTGCATTTGCGTCGGAGGATTAAATATAGTTTTTGAAAGGTTTTATTTGGTTTTTAAGGCAACAGATAATTAAGTAAGCAGAACCCAGTGGCCTATACGTGCACGCTACAGTGAAAAACCGAGGGTTTACTGACGCCCGTTCGAGTCACTCACTCTACGATTAACGGGACGATAGGGTGACATAGATGGTAATGAAGACTTCCAAAATGAACGGAAGCAGAATTTATATTTTCAAAATTTCAAACGAAATTTGGGAAATCATAAATATCAGCACCGTGCTAGGAAACATCATACTCTTGTAATGGAAGAAATACCACTGGTTTAATTGCTTTCATTTTTAAATATTAGCCTCCACAAAAAAGTGCATAAACGTTCAATTTCTGGGCTCTATCGAACCGGGTTTCCATCTTATTAGAAGGCGATAATGTCTAGATTTTAATTCCCTTTGTTTCAAATAATATAGTTTGCAGCGCAATGAGATATGTTGGCCTAAACTTGAAGGCGACCGCTATTCTCGCGACGTGTGAGTGGCATCTCATGGCAGACCCTAATTGTTAATTTCGGGAATCACAATTATAAGGGTTATAAAGGTGCACAAGTTAGGCTTTTTTATCATTTTGAGTAAAACGTAGATTTTACCTTAATCCAGCAACAAGTTCCAGGGATAAATCACAAATTTCTTTGATGTGCTGCAGACCGTTTCGAATCGGTAGACCGGATACGCATAGATAACCATCGCCAATCGTTTCAACCTGCGATTGAGAACTCTGTTAGCAGAAGGAAAGGCGTCATGGAACTATGAGCAATTCTTATAAATTATATAGTATTTGACTGGTAGAATTTACCTTGTAGACATCATGTTCTTCAATGGCACTATCGAACAATGTGTACAAATCATTAAGAAGGGTAACGACCTTAAAATTGATTATGCACTGTTAACACATTTATTTACTCATAAAATTATTTCAAAAGTGTCATTCAAAATATTTTTGCTTTTTCTTTGTTTATTTCATCGTGTTCCACAAGGCCATGTCTGGTTTTTCTGCGTATCATCCTCTGAGATCCGGGTGTCCAATAATTCCATGGCCAACTTCCTGTGGTTCGGGCACGGTCTACCTAATCTCTCGTAAAGCATGCGGGAGCGAATACAGTGGTACAACGGGTAGACCACTGTGTGTCTGTATAAAAGAACATCTAGTCGGTAAATTTAATGTTAAACCAAATATTCAACTAGGCGTGCGTGTAGGACACAGGAACACAACGGAGAAGGTTTTGAAGTAAAAATCACTTTTCTCGCGCAGAAATCAAAAATGGCAGCGCCTAAAGCTCTTTAAGCGTTTTGGATTAATTCGAAAAATCCAAAAATGGACCGCAAGGAGAAGTGTTTTGTGATGACCTAGCACCATACATCAGGCCGATTCCTTGACCTGAGCCATGAGCCGAGGTACAGCCAAGGTTGCATTAATAAATATTCTAATACAACAACGTGCTTGCTCATCAAGAAAAATATTGAATTAATGTCCAATAATTCTTAAGAAACCCCATATTGTAAAGTTTATTGTTCTCGTCTAATACGTCGGCCAGTTAGCACCCGGTCGCTCGACGAGTGAAATTTTCTAGCGATAATCGATGCGTAGTGGTACCAGGTGCTTTTGGGGCGATCATGGTAGCTGTGGTTCGGTACGTATCGTTCAGACTGCCAAGAGCTTTCCACATCTGTTTCATTTTGTTTATTGTTACTATTTTGGTTGCTTTAATTTGTTTCTGATTGAAATAATATCTTTGTAAACCAACTTGCATTGGTGAACCCTTACTGGCAATGGTAGTGAAGCCCACAACATCCGAAAAGAATACCGTAACACTGTCGTAGCTCTCCGGCTCAACGTTCTCGCCCAATTTCAGACGTTCAGCCACCTGTCTATATATGAAAAAGTGCAAGAAAATTGATCTGTTCACCATCTAAGAAGTTGTATAAAAACGCACTTAGGTAACATTCGATACAGAAGTATATCGCATTTCTTTTTTTCCTCTTTTAATTCAAGCAATCGTTTTTCCACTTCTGTTTCCAGTGAACTTGCATAATTTTCAAGTGTTATCATTACATGGTCCATCAGATTCTGCTGTCTGAAAACTATTTACTTATTCGAACCATAAATTTCTCTATTCTATTGTGAGACTTCTTTACTTTCCACTTCGAAGAGATCCAAGGAGCTCTCTGACTCTTTTGATCGGCAATCGGCGGCTCGGATTTTCAGAACAGCATTGTTGAATTAAGTCCACCTGAATTTTTCTCTTTTCCCACTTGTAATGAAAAAAAAGTTTCGCAACAATTTGTTGTAAAAATTATAGAGGCTTCGGTTTCGAGAATTTCGTGATTTATTCCTTCTCAGATTTACAAGAATACAAAAAGTATCTTTTTAAGTGCATTATGGAGCTCTGAACAGCAACTATTCCTCGAATAGGCCCTATTTTCTATGCCATGGCATGTTTTCTATGCAAACTGTTCACTAGTAGTTATCCTACACTTATTCTTGCACTTTCTGCAAACTGCTTCTTAGAGCCCACCTCACCCAACTGCCTTGTAGCTGACTCAAAAGGGATTTTGTAACTACTTTGTAAGAACTGTTCTTCTTAGTCCAATATTTCGAGCACTGAATGAGTAGCTGCCAGCTGCAAGCCCTTTCCATTATCCGCCGTCCTAATCAACTATTTATATAAGCTCCTACATCGCTGTATACATAGCTGTCACATGTTCTTTCCGCAAAAGCTATTGTGTAGCCTTTACGAACTTTATGCGCAAGCAGCACTATCAGATTGTACTAACTAAGAAACTTTGTAGAAGCTCTCTTTGAGCAATAACTCTCTTTCTGTCAAAAAATCGCCCACTACAGAAAGAATATGCGGAGCATTATGAGTCATCCTAGTTAGTTTCCTGCCATTTTTTCAACTCATTTGCCCAGTTAATTCCCCCACCAGTTGTCCTTACCTTTCTGGATATCGTCGCATTGTTAATATTGTATTGCCACTATTCCTACGAACGCTTATGATCCAAGCTTAAAAAGCAGTCGTCCTATCTTTCCTCGAATCTTTTTCACGTGAGGGATTTCAAAGCGATTTCAAACCAGTTAGCAGTCGCAAGCTGATAAGGCGTTTCCTCATGTAGCAGTGGATGAATGGACACTAAGGGTGGCAATAGATTTGACGCGTGCTAGGTTGAGAAACACGTCCGTCTCTACAGCAGAGGTCTTTCTAACTACTATGGCAAAAAGTGACCAAATTCGTTTCTTTAGTTTCATGGCAACCTGAGAAAATGATGTGTATGGAATAGTGCTCCTAATCGTGAAAGGCATAAATGCTGAATTAGAAAGAAGAATGGAGACCTAAATCTTGTTGGAAATGAAAAATGAATAACAGTGACAGATGAAAGCAGCATATACTCACAAGTTCTGCTGACACATCTATTTGATGATGTTCCTTCTCCAGTGCTAAGCGAACGGGCACGGCCGCTATCTGAGCAGCCTGTTCCACCAATTCTAAAATTTCACTTACTAATTCTCAAAAAGGGTAACAAATAGTTTCTTCACTGTTATTTGAATCCTAACCTTTTTTATTTACTGCCTATTCTTTTTAACGGCAGGGTATGTTGCGAAATATAACTTCTATGATACTGGGATATTTGCAATACTCCGGACCGCAGGTGTCTGCGGTGGGGAACGAACGCACTATTGTCCTTTCCAGGGAGCAACGCGTTAACCACCACACCATGCGGGTTCTTCGTTTCCCCTCTCTCAGCTAGTTCTATCGATAACGCGTTACTCCCAGAAAAGGACAGTTGCGGCTATCTCAGCAATCTTGTAGTTGTATTTCACTTAGTACCCTGCCATAAAAATGATAGAAGGCAAAAAATAAAAAAGTAAACATTGTGAATTCAACTACAGCCTCAGCTTAACTGGGTTCAATGCTGATTTGGGCTTCCCAGATCAATCCCGTTGACGGGTGATTGTTGATGGCAAATAGATCAATATAACTAGTTGAGAAACAGGGAAAACGAATAACCCGCATGGTGTGGTGGTGAACGCGGTACACCCAGGAAAGGACAATAGCGCGTTCGTTCCCCACCGCAGACACCTGCCGTTGGGAGTTTTGCAAATATCTCACCATTACAGAGTGTTATTTGAATTATTTCTTGTGACCATGTGTTACGGCACATATGTGATGAGGATTTCTTCTGCTGTAGAATGATTTATTTCGTCAGAATATCCTTGCTGTCGTGCTCACCTTTAGCTGCTTCGCTCCGATTCGCGAGATCACAAGCTGCTTTCTGTGTGATGAGTTCGCTTGCTATTATAGCAAAACTGAAATTAATCCATCAAATACATTGCACAGCAGCTGTCTTTATGAGAAACGAAAGACCAGCTTTGTAACAATATTAATGATTACCTATATACGTCACCTTCCTGTGTACCCAACGGATCTGCTTCGCCTCGAATGATCTCAGGAGCAGTCCAAAGCAAATCTGCAAATTGATCATATGAGAAGGAAGTATTTTGGCCAAAGAAAGTGAACTGCTTTTCAATGGAGTATTAACCAAATAAATTAATCAATAAGAAGATTTTCTGGGCGAAACCACTCCGACACATACCACTTTTCGACCTGTTGTCCATTTTTTTTAGATGACTTAGACCATAATAAGAGATTTTTGTCTGCCATCGATCGTCTACAACGCATACCTATAAAGTTACTAAAACGGGTTTTAATATAGCAATTGATTAAGCTTTAAAGAAAAGTGCCACAACGGTATTCTGTAGTTAAATTGATAATGAGCAAAGAATTGTAGTAGAACTTACAAGTGACGACAGTCGTCCATGTCTTTTTAAAAACGAGTTGTGAATGAACGAAAGACCCTACAACGTTGACATACTTAGGACGTACACACTAAGGATGTTAGGTTGAAATAAATCAGTCTACCGTGGTCAGATCGAAGAGAATGGATTCAATGAACACTATGTCCATCGGCAGCGAACCACGAGTGATAACATCCTGAATATTTTTAAAGTTGGCATGCAAGCTAAGTAACAAACTAAGTCATCAATGTTTCTATTAGACATCAAATGACTTGAATTTGTGTAAAGATGCGATCTTAGTTTTTTTCACTTTCAAGCAAAACATGTTCAATATGCTGCGTTACTGGCACAAAGGCGAATCAGTGGGTGGGGACTGCCCAGCAATGCAGCAATAAAAAATAGAAATAGTAATAAAATACTCGTATATACGAAAACATAATTCTGAAGGTTGCTGTAGACAGAATGGCGCTTGTGGCGCATTAGTCGGAGACGCCTTGCAACACACACATGGGATCGATCCCTACGCCCGTGGCTCGCCAAGCCTTCCATCCTTCCGGGGTCGGCAAATTGGTACCAGACTTGTCTGGGAAGATACCAGCACTGGCTAGTTACATCGGCAGACCACCACGAGTCCTCGTAAAGGCCAGATATGCATTAAATCACCTCCAACGATGCGGATCAGCGTCGAGAGCTTTATTCTTCATTTTTTGAAGACAGGCGGCTAGTAGCATCACAACTAATTATCAAGTTTAAACAATAAGAAACGTAAGACATTCGTTGCTATTATTCAAATTTTCGTACTTGAAAGACATTCAGGAACCATGAAGCCTTACACGCCTAAAATTCTTTCCCATCGAAAAGCTTTACTTACTTCTATACTGAATCCAAAATGACGCAACTGCAGCTGATAACTTACTACTTCGGTTAGGTGATTTTATTGGGAACAGCTATTCCGCTGTTCGCTTTTTTAAAATGTCTTAAGTTTTTGCCACTGAACAGTTTAAGCTGACCATTAGTAGGTGATAAAAGAATCAGGCAGACATTGACGAAACACAAAACAAAACTGCTTGGTCTATGTCTAAACATAGAGTAATTGGCCAAATTGCAAGTGCTCTACAATTTTAAGATTTGCATTTTCGAAAACATGATTAGCATAACTGGATGTTGTATTAGAAACTCTTTATGGACGGTTAAGGATGCAACGATTGCGGCTCAAATACCGGACTCAAGTGTTTGGTACAGGACTTGTCTGGAAAAAAAAATCACTCTCTGCAATTCAGTTGAGAATGCCCTGGCCCGGCTATCTCAGGACTTCAGGAAGAATTGCTCGATCAGCACTGTAGGTCCTTCAAGATGGAATGAAAATCCTCAAGCAGCAACAGCAGCTACACGCAATAGTTCGAAGGTCTTCGTGGACAGTGAATGCCAGGAATGGAATCGGATGTGAAAGGTGCTGGGATCTGCACAGTAGACGTGAAGATAGGTCATTTAAAGATAAAGAAAAATATTTGTTTACGTGATCTTATAGACCGGTCTTGTTAAGCTGACGCGAGGTTGGTATAGGTCTTCGTTGTTGTTGTTGTTCTTGTCGCTGTTGGTGCTGTGCTGATTACGAAAATCCCACTCGTAATATCGCGGCTCTGAGGAAGGCGAAATCGCCGAAACGTTAGCCAACGACAAACAACACCAACAGCGACAACAACAACGACGACTACGACAACGAAGACCTATACCAACCTTCCATCAACTTAAGAATATCAGTTTATAAGGTCATATAAATTAATATATCAACTATATGCGGTCAACCAGAGGGCAGCCAACAAATGCGAGGCATCGAAATGGAACTACTTCGAGCTGCACTACGAAGCAAGCAAAACGATATGTTTTCCAGAATGAAGAAGTGTGTAACGAAGGAACATTTTTGTGCTTTGTATTTGGAGGATCGTCTTTGGAGGAGGATAGTTGGCGGGTCAATATTGATATGCGACTTTATTAAATCTAATGCCAAAATAACCTTACAACAAAAATTCGAAAATCTTTTGGGTGATTCACATGTTTCATTTTTAAGAAACAACCGCAAACGAATTTCTTACGCTTCTGATAATAGTCAAAATGAGGTTGATAATGGACCAAGAAAATCTAGGGTCACCGTGATTGGGGGCATAACAATACCTAAGAATGCGCGCTCACTATTAGAATTGGGCCCAAGTTTTTCACCATCACAGCCCATTTCTAAAACGACCCTGCGTAGGATAGCATGCAACCTTTATGAGCTTCAAGATCGACTCCACTATCAGGCCAAGCAGAAAACATCAAATACAGATAAAAATTAAGAGGCGGCGGCACTACCACCATCACCTTTCCCTAAAACGTTTTTTAGACAGCAGGACCCTAACGATGGAGTTGACACAAAATTCCGCGTGTTTTCGGACGGCGTTCTCAAGACCCTTGATCACTACCGCGATAGGAAGTTTATCTCTAACCTTACAGCTGCACAAAAATGTGGCATGCGAGAAATTAGAGAATTAATAGACTCGAAAACAATAAGATTGTCTGTTAGTGACAAGTGGGAGAGTTCGTAGTTATCCCTCGCCATCTCGATGTTGAGATAACAGCGGAACATCTTAGTGATGCTACTCTCTATCGCCCATCCTCTGAAAAGGAATATAAAAGTCAATACCGAAAGCTAAACAATCAATGGGTCAGCGTGGCAAAGGCTGCGGGTTTAAAATCATCGGTGATTTCGCACTTTAAAATCGATAGACCAACATGTCCCGTCCTATAGCTACTTATTAAAACACATAAGTTGGTATCACCTGATGATCATGCGTCAACCAAACCGTCATTATCTAAGGTTAGACCGATCATCAGCTGTGTAGACGGGCTAACGGGTAGAATAACCTGGTTTTTAAGCCTGATACTTACCCAGTTGCTCAACCACATTCCAGCTCACCTCACAAACACCCAAATGTTCCTAGAACGTCTACTTAACGCGTCTCCTAATAACGCGTACGTGATGGAGTCTTTCGACGTTACCGCACTGTACACCAACGTATCGAATGGCTCCGCAATGCAAGCCATCTTCGAACTTCTTGTTGAACATGAAGGAAGAAAAAATATGCATAGCTCGTCCATCCAGCAGCTAATGGCTCTCTTAAAGGAGTGCCTAAACTGCTCGATTTTCAGATGGTCTGGGAAATATTTCGCGCAAATAAGGGGGTTGGCAATGGGACAGCGATTGGCACCAAGCCTTGCCATTGTGTTTATGTCTAAGATAGAACCCCCTGTTCTCGATCTCCGGCCACTACTCTTCTGCAGATATGTAGATGATTGTTTTGTCGTCTTCTCTACGCAGGAGGAGATGGACAAATGCTTTGAATTATTAAACGAGCAGTCTGAGTNTCCATCCAGCAGCTAATGGCTCTCTTAAAGGAGTGCCTAAACTGCTCGATTTTCAGATGGTCTGGGAAATATTTCGCGCAAATAAGGGGGTTGGCAATGGGACAGCGATTGGCACCAAGCCTTGCCATTGTGTTTATGTCTAAGATAGAACCCCCTGTTCTCGATCTCCGGCCACTACTCTTCTGCAGATATGTAGATGATTGTTTTGTCGTCTTCTCTACGCAGGAGGAGATGGACAAATGCTTTGAATTATTAAACGAGCAGTCTGAGTCCGTCAAGATCTCCTGGGACAAACCCAAAAAAATCTGGTTTCCATTTCTAAACGTTCAAGTAAACCTTTCGAGTAGCGGTTACATGATAAAGTGGTACCGGAAACCAAGTAATAAAGACATCCTTGCTCATTTCTTTTCTTCTCACCCTTCACACACAAAGAGGGCGCTTGTTAGAAACGTGTTTCGAACAGCCACCTCTGTGTGCACTACCAACGAACTAAAGGAAGAATCGCGCGACTTGGCTCGGCAAATAGCCATCTCCAATGGCTACGAAATAGTGACCCCACGAAATAAGTTTACAAGGAGAACGACGCGCCCACGCGAAACATGGCCAAAAGAAAATCCCGTTTATGTTGCCTTTAAAAGCGATGAAGTAAGCGTAGCTATAAAACGATGCTTAAGAAGGGCAAGTCCAGAGGAATTGGTAGCGATAGTTGAAATACCACCGGCTACTCTACGTCGCCAATTAGTTCGTAACCACCTGTATGACCGTCTGTGTGAAACAACATATTGCGTAATTTGCCCTTCCGGAAGGGACGGTAATTGCATGAATTCAGGTACGATATACCTGATCTCGTGTAACAATTGCGGAGATGAATATATTGGCGAAACGGGCAGACCTTTGTGTATCCGTATAAAAGAACACCTAGATGGCAAACGAAAACTAAGACGAAGCACCCCACTAGGCACGCATAGGATACAAAAGCACAGCGGAGACGATTTTGAAGTAAAAGTCAATATCCTTGCACAGGAGTCCAAAACACCAGCGCGAAAACTTCTTGAGGCTTTTTNCCACGAAATAAGTTTACAAGGAGAACGACGCGCCCACGCGAAACATGGCCAAAAGAAAATCCCGTTTATGTTGCCTTTAAAAGCGATGAAGTAAGCGTAGCTATAAAACGATGCTTAAGAAGGGCAAGTCCAGAGGAATTGGTAGCGATAGTTGAAATACCACCGGCTACTCTACGTCGCCAATTAGTTCGTAACCACCTGTATGACCGTCTGTGTGAAACAACATATTGCGTAATTTGCCCTTCCGGAAGGGACGGTAATTGCATGAATTCAGGTACGATATACCTGATCTCGTGTAACAATTGCGGAGATGAATATATTGGCGAAACGGGCAGACCTTTGTGTATCCGTATAAAAGAACACCTAGATGGCAAACGAAAACTAAGACGAAGCACCCCACTAGGCACGCATAGGATACAAAAGCACAGCGGAGACGATTTTGAAGTAAAAGTCAATATCCTTGCACAGGAGTCCAAAACACCAGCGCGAAAACTTCTTGAGGCTTTTTGGATAATGCCAAAAACCCTACAATGCATAGCATGGACGAATGCCCGGAGGTCATACGCGACCTGATCCCGTATGTTCGCACCGATTTTTGATGTGGGATGGTGCAGTCGTCAACCACATGCGACTATAATCAGCTGTTCTAAACTTCCTCATTGGAAGTCACGAAAAAGCGGTGGGTTTTCCAAGAAGTTGTTGATCATATAATTACCAAAGAGTTCTTCGTCTTTTCGTAAGTGTTATTGAAGCGTTTGGCCTAGTAGATTGTATATCAGCATACCCTTCCAGGCTCTGAAGAAGGCGATACTGCCGAGACGTCAGCTAGCGTTGTATTGTATTGTGTTTTTCTATGGAAGTAAATGTATGCTGTTTAAAAACCTCGCGATTGCTGAACAAGAAAACGACGCATTCTTATTTAATAGAAAGTCGATCCTGGGAACTAACTATGCCGAGTTTTATAGAAACTCGGTCTTTTGAGTTATTAAGAGGTATCCCAAAA
Source organism: Angiostrongylus costaricensis (assembly GCA_900624975.1). NCBI lineage: Eukaryota > Metazoa > Nematoda > Chromadorea > Rhabditida > Metastrongylidae > Angiostrongylus > Angiostrongylus costaricensis. The sequence continues at coordinate 119,067 of UYYA01003850.1, forward strand.
AAAAATAAGATTGTAACGATACCAAGGTCACGTTTAAAATTTAATTATTTACTATACCGCATCATGAGTGCGTGTGTAGCGCAGTGGTCAGAGGCGCTCTGCAAAGCACATGGATTCGATTCCACACTCCAGGCCCACCAAACCTTCTGTACTTTCGGGGTCGGAGAATTGGTACCAGATTAATCTGAAAGGATAGCAGCACTGGCTCCACATATCGGTAAGCCACTGCGAGCCACCATGTAACCCAGATACATTCGATCACCTTCAACGGTGTTTCATGAAGATGAATTCATGGCGCATCCCTCGAGAAATCACCAACGTCAAAATTTTTATCTTTAGTCTTCTCTTGTTACATTGCACTATAATTCCAAAGTTTCACTTGCCCTTATTCTTAATTTATCGGCTATTGTCCAATTACTGTGCAGCTTATCTGAGCAAGCAAACAGATGTGCATGAAGACTAGAAAGTATGTGAATTCGTTCTCTCCTAACTCCCTCCTAACACTTCTGAAAATCAAACGAACTTGTACTTGCAGAGCGCAGACGAAGAAATGAGTTCGATACTTCTAATTCTATGGCAGCGCGTAGCCTAGTGATCCTGTTCACCACGCGGATAGCTCAACCTACTCAGGCGTTGTTTAAACGCCGCACCCAGTCCAGAAAGCTTCTCATCCCTCCGCGATCAGGACATTGGTACTAGACTTTTGGAGCAAATTCACTCGCTCTAACGCACATGGGAGAGCATCAAGACCGTTATCGTACGAATCCAGGGAGAATCGTCTAGACTGACGACCATTCAACGACATCAATGACGTAAACGAAAAAATCCTGAAGCAGCCGCCGAAGCCATTTGCAGAAAAGAAATTGAAAACGTTTGTTGATGCAGGATACGAGAAAGCGAATTGATTGCGAGAAAATTTGGGGTGCGCCCGTAACAAATAAAGGAAATAAATTGAATTTCCGATACTGCAGAATACCAAATGATACTGATATCGGTTTTCGTTTCACTGATAAATTTTTCCCTAAATTTTTCTACTCTTCTATAAACATCTATAATTTACCTGTATCATGAATTTCTACCAGTATACCACACGCTAGGGCACGTGTGGTGCATTGGTCGGACGCGCCCTGCAAAATACGTGGAATCGTTCCCCGCGCCCAAGGCCCACCAAGCCTTCCATCTCTCCGGGGTCGGCAAATTGGTACCAGACTTGTCTGCGAGGATAGCAGCACTGGCTCGATACATCGCCATATCACCGCGAGCCATTTCAAAAGCCGGATATGCATTCAATCACCTCGAAACGATGCTCAAGGAAATCGGATGCATGGAGCATTCCTCAAGGATTGATAAACGCAGAGAACTTTATCCTTTTTTATTTATACCACACGCCAATGTTTGGCACGTGAAGTTAAGGTGGAGCTCAATTTTTTGCAAGAGTATGCTCTTTTTAAAAAAAAGCATTCGTCACTAATGTCACTCGCAGAGAAGACTGTAATGCTATTATCTCTTTATCTTAAGTCTTGGGCAACTTTTTGAAATTAGTCATTGAGTTGTTGCTCTAAGACCGCTTCGTTCAATTCGGGAAGCTAGGAACTAAAGGAATACTATGCGAAATGAAATGCTGAAGATCGACGTTCAATTACTTGCGAAAACGTACTCTTTCCTTTGACCTTTTATTTACTGCCTATTCCTAATTTTCACGGGAGGGTATGAAGTGAAATACAACCACTATGGTGTTGAGATATTTGCATTAAGCCAGAAGCATCTCGTTGGCCGAACCTCTGACATTTTGACAATCATCAATTCGCTGAATAGAGATTAGTCAATAATCCACGCAGAACTAACGGCAGTACCTGAAGTGTGCCACGAGAGCAGAACTTCCACAAGGAGTACGTCAGTACGCCGTCGCTAGAAACGCCGATGAATCGGTTCAGGTTGTCGTGCTCCAGCTGTCGCATCTAAAAAGCTTCATTTCGAAATCCTTTGAGCAGTTGTGGTCTAATGAAATGTGTGCTACTCTACTGCAACAGAAAACACCCGATAAAATATAAATAAAGTAGTTCAAATCTATGCCAATGCTTATCACTGCCCTCTAATCGTTTGATATCAAACATGAATAGTCATTTTCAAATTTTTCTTTTCAGGCTTCATAAATAGTTTATTTATCGTATTCTCTTTTGTTGAGTGTTGTGTTCACTACATTACTTCTATAATTCGATAGCTTATCTAAAAACTGTGCTGGTCGCGTTAAAAATCTACTCGTTGCTTTTCGTTGTGACCGCTGTCCTGGAAGTTGTTCGTCTCGAGCAGTTTGTTTATGAATATCACCAGATATGATCCAAAAGTTGTTGAAAGTTGCAAATTCCATCTTGAAGTCGGTTACTTATTGTATAGGCGGTGGAGGGATCGTCCAAACGAATCCTAATCATGCGTGAAGTTTCCGGTATTGTTGAGTTGTCCATCTATAACGCAACAGAGTGCTGGGAAGATGGTAGAATCAAGAAGTAAGCATAGTGTTGAGATTGTGTGTTGATCGATGGCTTCTTTGAGAGGATGGGATGCCAGGAATACCGCTTTCCTTTAAGGCACAATCCTTCCTCGTTTATTTTTCTTTGTTTATTGAATGACTTAGGTGCACATATAACGTTATCTCTGTAATCAAGGCACAATCTCATGCTGCTTTTTTTCCACAGCTCCATAAAATGTTCATTACTTGGGCTGACTTTTAATGTATGAACCAAACTCACGCCGAGTCTGGATAATTTGGTGGATTATGGTTACTACACAGTAAATCTTTTTCTATAAGTACTGTGATCATAATGTGAAAATTACCCATATATTGGAAACTTAAGAACTCTTCTTCCGCTTCGTTGAGCTCCTTGAGCATCGCCTCTATTTCGCCCATTGGGCCATATTCATCCCAATCTTACTATTCACCACAGTACTCTGATGGATGAATATTATGTGCACGTTGGAACTCATCCGCGGGCAAACACCACATTTCCAAGTTTAAAGTGCGGCTAATCACTACATTCAATAGACCGGCCGGCGAACTCATTAGAGACTCATACAGCGAGTACTTCATAGCACTTACTGTCCTCTAATACCGAAAGCTTTTTGCTGTTTCAGGAGACATCAATCTCAAACGACTATTACAAAATAAAAAATCTACCATAAACTGGCCATTTTGCATTTATCCTTTTCTAATCCACTCAACAATACAACACATTTTATACGGCTTCGACCGCCTCGCTTAATAACATATATTGGCACGGCTAACATGACAATGAAGTACACCCTTTATTCATCGCTCTCCCACGTCAAAAATAGTCCTCGGTAGATTGCAGTAAGTGTAGTAATACCACAGATGTGGACGAGCGTGTAGGATGCATTTCGAAAACGTCTTTCTGGGCGTTACTTGAATGGCAATTTTGATTTCACTTTTCCGAAAAAAATTATGCAGTACGAAAAATTAAAGAAAAATTTATGCACTTAGACACGTTGTTTTTGATACGACTTAGGTGTTTTTCAGCAGCACTCAATTATTCAACTGGATTCGAAAAATGGCCCTTGGTTGACTTTCGGTCTGTGGTCGGGAAGTTTGCTGATATACTGTTTACACTCTACAACTCCATCGTTTGTGAATTTTCGTTTCTTTTTCTTTGCTGTTCTTTTTAAAGTGATGTTTAATAGGATTTTTAACAAATCCATTATTCGGTTTGATGAAAACTTAACAATCTACGCTGAAAACAGCATGTTTTTCAATCAATGTTTGATTGAGTATTAACTGTAGTGCTTGTTTCAATATCAAACACTCGTTTTCGAGTTATCTGTAGTGAATGCTACTCAACGCTTCAGCCGTTAGGCTACCTAGAACAACCGAACAGTGGCGTCGTGTAGAGACCTACTTTACGAAACTCCTCCTCGATGAGTCCTTCCAGTTTCAGAACTCCCTGATGTTTGAATGCCATCAACGGATCCTTTCCATAGTAGAAGTAGCACATTCTGTCCGTCTCATTTCTTAGTTCTGCGGTTTTTCCTTCACTTACACTGGACATGAAGGAGTTTTGCTAGAATAGGAACCTGACGTAGACATAGATTTTCTGAAAAACGTAGACACTCCGAATTTCAAAAAATCGCTCGACTTTCGTAGAAATTGCATGGATAAGTATTTATATGCGTATGCCACTACTAGTGCTTTGCTTTCTAAGAAGCAAGGACCAATAAGAAACGAATACAAACGTGACTGAGTTTCGGTTGTTTTATGCACTTCTAACATGGAGGTACTGGGCTGACTAGATTGCAGTCAACTTGATCTTTCCCGGTTCTTAAGAAGGGGATATTTTCTGAAACGTCATCAGCTATTAATAACCACTATGATAAAAGTCTAGCATGTGTCATGAAGAAAACAGCCACTTATTGATCAATGCCGAGGTGAATAGAATGTGGATCCTAGGAATAACTTCCAACATTTTTCGATCAACAACGAAGTTAACGTTCTTTCCTACCCTGGCCGTAACCTTCTGAAGAGTAAAAAATGGTATTTTCCATAAGGCGTCAAGGCGTTCTCTCTCTCGAGCATTCGATCTAAACACCATCATTTGATTTCATTATTTCAATCGGCAATGTTCAGACCACACGTCTCTCGCATAGCATAGTCTTTATAGTACACGTGGCCATTTACTCGATTTCGATTCATGGTATTTTCTATAAATATGGAATGTTCCCTATCTCAGGTCCACTTTTCATCGGGGTCTGCAAATTGGAAGCAGAGTTGTCCAAGATAATAAAAACATTTTCTTGATCTATCGTTAAGGCCCAGAAAGTCATCGTCTGGGCCATACACACATTCAATCGCCTCTGCGATGGGTTGGAGTCAAATGCATGGCGCATTTTTAAGGGATAAATATATTGACCCAAAAATTGATTCATTCTAAACGTTTCACGCTCTATAAATAACATATCAACTAACTTCATTGCGTAAATTATGACGATGATTATTGACACGACTAGTAAAATTGCGATTCCAATTGCCGAAAAGATGTATCCGCCATACGCGACTAGAACACTTGGGGGACAACCTTAATGACTGTAGCTTTATGAAATCCCCGAGAATGCTCGCCACCTATTAATAGAGAAACTTTTTCCAAACAATTGTGTCCATAAATTGGAAGAAAAATATCAAAAATGTTGCCTCAAGGCGTCATTTACTTCAGCGGTAGTGATCGTCACCTTTGAAACCGCAGTCCGGCACGGATTTTGGTGTCGCACGACCGTTCCAAATAGTTGCCTCTTCATTTGTGACTTTGCTCACATAGGTCTGAATTTTTTCTCTAGTTTTCATTGCTAGGAACGCAGTAATATAGCTAACTGATCTTCAAATGGTCATCAAATAGCGACTGTAGTACAGAATTCAATCAGGTTAAGAAACGTCCACCAGTGATTGTAAACATTTAGAAGGCAATGTCTGCCGAAAAAATCTTCAAAAAACCATCGAATTTTTTGAGTTAGAATGCTAAACAATGTCCTGAGACATAGCTCTATAAAACTCCTATTAGCCCTTTGACTTCAATGTTATCAAAAACGAATCATCTTCTCCATTTTTACACTCCCTTCATTCGTAAGCTCGAGAAACAATAAAAAGCAATGAAAGTGAAAAACATTATTACCCGGCCGGGTCATAAGTGCTCAAGCATTCAAGCACTCTAGGAAAAGCGAATGGCAGTGCTGAACGTCCATTTCGGCCTAAGTGTAATGATAATCCCTCAATTTGTGAGAATATCACATTTCATTTTCTTCTTTTAAGCATTTTTCAAATGAGATTTCTTTACTGAGAGCCAATTCAACCCCAGTATTTTTATTCTACTTATTTCTGACCGCATTTCTGCCTTCAGTGTTCGTCGTTATGTGTCCAACTACGAGTGGTTGGAAATCACTTCTGTTGAGGGTGAAGAACGAGAACTCTGGTATCCGAGCGCCGTCTCGTGCAATCGTAATATTTGAAAACAATCCTAAAATAGGCGAATAGAAATCGAATAAAATAGAATTTAGGATAACTGTGGCTTCGCATTTCCCAAAATTGGAAGTGTTTCATTTCGATATATTTGACACAACCCCAGACTTCCGTCAGCAAAGAAGAACCAGCCGCTTACTCGTGAGAAGGTGTAATGCGGCAGGAAGTGGCGGGTAGAGGGCAAAATTGACCGGAACCGACCTCGTTCTTGTCATGCGGCAGAGATAAAATCGAGGAAAAAAATGTAAGTTTCTGTCATGCACAATGGACGTTTATCTTCTGTACTTAAGCACACATATCTCTACATGCGTGAGCTGGTGTGGTTGCATGCACGTGAATTGCATCCTTGTATAAATTAAGCTTTCAAGTAACATTTAGTTCAAAATGTCCTGCGCTAAATATTTCACTCGCCAACTATGGAAAAGCATGGCCAGTTCCTACTGGTATTACGGATCCCTGTCAAGCAAACCATACGTTTTCGCACCAAAAATACTAAAAAGGAGCAGCCTTGTCGCTCAGCACTGAATCTGTTCCCAATGCATTGCCACTAAGTAGTAATGGCAAGAAATATCAAAAAATATTAAAACCATTTTCAGCCGGAAAATCTTCTAATGATACAATTTACGATCCCCCCAACGGTTTACCGCCTCATCGCGGTTGGGAGGTGTTCCTGGGTGTCAGACTGAGATGTCCAGCGAGGGATTCGTCCTCCCGGCAGTCTCTCAAGTTGAGAAAGAGTCCGGTGTTTCCATTAGGAAGCCTAGCTAAAAGTAAACCAATACCAGGGTCCACCACCGTCCAGGTATCAAAGTCGCATGATGACAAATTTCTATCTGATTCACAAGGGCTGTGACTGCCTGTGGTGGTGAAGACCTGGGCAGAATTTGGCCAAGCTGACCTCAAGATTCCAAGGAACGACAATGGCTCAAACAGGAAATCTCTGAAAAATAGAGATCATGCTGGGGTCCGCACAACTAGTGAGGACGGGCCATTAAAGCACCAAGTAAGCATGAAGTACAGTTTGTAATAAAAAAGCCGATAGAGCGAGCAACGACAATCAGTTCTCATCACCTATTCCTCAACAACAAGCTGTGAGGAAAGTGAGACTAGAGCATTTTGCACAAGTTTGAAAGGTTCTAATAAGAAGAAAAGGCTCTAAAATTGCCAATGGCTGTTTACATACTTTGCGAAATTGTCCCCTGTAGAGCATCACATTGGAACGTATGAACGTATGAGCATATAAATAGCTCATTAAACGAGAATGTAAGTAACTGTTTGGCAAAAAAGTCGACGAATAGGCTTCCCTCTGGTTTGTGAAACAAGACCATCTTCGATTTTAAGTCATGCTGAGAAGAAACCATGATAAAATTAACCTTATTATTGTAAATTCGTTGTCTTGAACATTTGTTTTCCTAAAGTATGTAGTTATTCTCTGAATGTCTTACTCCAAGCTGGGTCGTCGCATTCTTCGCCAAAGCTCCTTTCTTTGAAAAGGAAAGCGTAATATTCAAAAACGAAATCCTCAACGTTATTACAAACTGGAATTCACTCAGTTTTTATATCGACCTTTGGAAAGACACGCTTGTCGAAAAAAATCGATGTGGAAAACGACTGATAGATTCAATATCGTCACGACAACGCTAGGAAAGCAGAGATTTTAAAGCTGACTGATAGTCTCCTCCTTCTAGAAACTCTTTACATGGTACCCTAACGAGGAGCCGCGCCAGCGTCAGACTACCATCATTTATCTTCAAATATAAATAGCCCATTAGATAAGCACTTTTTATAGATGGTTATTAACGTTGATGACGAGCAACTATCCCATACCCACGTTGACCACATTGTTCCTATAACATAGAGCAACAGATAAGCGAATCGAGTGCTGACAAATTTAGGCAGTACTTGGAAAAATTTTGATATTTCCGAAATCCAAAAACAGCGTTGTTTGCAAGAAATCAATACGTTTTCGAGATGAATTTTTTCTCAACGGAACGAGTACATTCGTGTGATCCGGAAATGCGTAGCCCATGGAGAGCCTGTGCGATGAAGATCAATTGAAAAGCAAAAACAACAATCGCCTTCATTTCACTCTTCAGGCCGTGACAGTTTGTTTTCTTAATCTACGTTTTACCTACATGGACATAACCTATAAAAGATGAGAACCTTCAGGCATTATCGAAGAGGCGCTCTTGCAAGTGTCACATGTATCACCTTTCATCCAATTGATCCAAGAGTTATTCGGGGGTTGGCCATTATTTTTCATTTTCCCTGTCGTATGCATAGGTATCCCAGTGGATCCTGCTCCCTCTAGAGCTTCGTTGACCATAACATCATTCTTATAGGCTTTTCGTGAACAACTCCAGCCATCGAATCGGTGATCTTCCCGTTATGCGCTTCATAGCCCAAGAAATCCACTTGCCCATCGGTTGTCGCCTGACGCAACGCGTGTCTAGTTCATCATATTCAGCAATTTGGAGTATAGAATTAAGTCTCTGACTTTCGATTGTTGGCGTAGGCCGAAAATTCGCAATCCCTCTACAATTTGCGTTACACGAGATACTCCTAGCAAAGTCGTTTCGACTGCGTTTTCGATAGCGCCGAATGGTTTTCCACCCTGCCTACGTAGCGATCAGATTTTTGAAGTGTACGTTAAAGCGGCAAGAATCGTGGAGTCGAAAAGCTGGAAACAGAGGCTGGGGTTCTCTGTTTTCCCCACTACATGCTCCATGTTTTTCGAACTTCCCAAGCAGCTCGCTTCTTCCTGCTCAACTCTGGGCCTATGTTGTTCCTCATGTGATCTAGATGTATACAGCTGGAGCATTCGGAGATATTCAGTCCAATGAGCGCAAATGGAGCATCAGAAACAAATCTGTTCACAATGAGCATCGTTTTAATGAGATCGTATTGTAGGAAACATCGAGACCATCTGCTACAAATATGTATAGTGAGACATGTGGAAGAAGAAGTCCTAATTTCTGAGCAACATCAAAGATAAAGTATCTGAGACGCTCCCGCCTACACCAAGATATTGAAAATTAGGTAAGCTGAAATTCATACACGCAGTGCGTCTTAACCACGTGCTATTGAGGCAAGTCCATTGGAGACTGGATCATAAGAGGTTTCAAACCACAGCAGACAGGGCTTTAACTCAATAGTCAAGCTTCGGCTTAAGGATCCTAAGAGAAATAGAGGAAGCACGAAGGTACACGTAGTTGAGTAAAGAATATGGAAGCCATAAACTTACCTTGGTAAACACCAGCCGTGTTGTTAAACAGACTTCTGCCGTCACGAAATGATGTGGTGGTCGACAAGGTTCGATTTACCACTGTGGCGTATATGAGTAAGGCATTGTACAGTTGATGGGCTAACGTGCCGAGCTACAAGGCCTATTTTTATAGCGATAACATGATTTTCAGAAAATATAAAAAGAATACAGTATTACGGGTATAAACACATAGAGAAATATTCTTAACTAAAATAAACCAAAAAGGTTATCATTCGATAAAAATGTAAACACCGTGAGCATAATCATGTTTATGGACACTATGATCTGATAATAACGATGAAATCTAAGTGAAGGCAAGCACTGACTATATGCTATAAGCAGAGCAGTCTTACTCAGCAAATTCAGTAAATCTTAAATGCTTAACGAATGCAATGTTTTCTTTCTTGCTGTAGAATTTTATGTCTTACGGTAATTACAACTCCGTGGGTCACATTAGTCTATTGGGTGTACTTATGGATATCTTCTTAATTATGACTCTTATTATCTGATTCAGCGGATAAAGCGCGCTGCGTGTTTTGGTGTGTGGCCCTAACCTAGAGCACGCCGGATAGTGAAGCGCCATATACTCCATTAGATAAACAGATTAGATAACCATCAGACTCCATTCGTAGTGTCGTAGAGGTGATCGAGTGCAATTTTGGCGTACGTAATATCTAGCGGGTGCTTTGCCGACGTGCTACTTCAATGCTCTCCGTTCTCAAACCTTTTTTAAGCCCGAGAATTTGGTGAAGAACTTTCTAAGCGAGGGATCGAACAACGACCATACGCGTTGCGAGAAATGTCCACCTATTGTGCTTCAAGCTTCGTCTTTGAACTTATTTCAAGATTCGGCAATTGTGATGTTAAGCGAGGAGTACTAACCTTCCAACCGTTCTCTGGATCACATGTATTGCATAGAAAAGGTGCTTGCTTCATCTTCTCCTGAACGTGTTTAGAAAAACTTGAGAAGATCGCCGAAGAACGGATGTCATCAGATGTCTGAAAAAAGAATAAGAGAACGAAAGACAAGGAATGCGACAACCAAAAACATTTAAGTTAACGCAATGCAATAAAATATTCAGAAAATAGAACAAAATAAAAGCCAATACTACTTGATACTTGAACAACCCATCTTCACTGGTTGTACGGGCACCAACATAAACACCATTTTTCGGAGATTGGCTGGTTAAGCCACTATGGTTTCCTGGAATGTTGAGGTCAGCCCGGGCAAAGTCTGAAGTCTGTCTCAGGCCTTCACCACCGCAGGCAGTCGCTGCTTTTGTGGATCAAAAAAAAAGATTTGTCACCATGTGACTTTGATACAAGGACGGTGGTGGATCTTGGTATTGGTTTACTCTTAGCTAGGATAAGGCGGTAAACCGTTGGCAGTAACAATAAATGCCAATGCAGCAGTTAATTGCCTTCTAGAGACCGAATGTAGTTTTTCAACAAACTTCAAACTTTTTTCGGTAAATGGTGTTCTGAACAGTTGGAAACTTTGAGGAACTATAGAAGAAAATTGGATCTATCGCTACAAAGCAAATGCGCTTTTTTTTCAAAGAATTTTACTTTGCCTTTAAAAGGGACCCAGAATATCGGGAAAATGGCATCGAAATCCAAAATTTTGGGACGCCATCGTGTCCTGCTAATGAAATACAGCTTTCCAATCGCGTCACTGCCTCAAACACGAGTTTCTAAGGAATGAAGTAGGGAATATATCTCATAACTAGAAGAAGAAAAGCTATACCGTCTTCGCAGTTATCTTTAGGTTCTACTGGCTTGTCTCAACTAATCCAACAGCTGAAATGTGCTTGTTTAAAGTTGAAAGGCGTACTTATAACCGCATATGTATTAATTGGTGTCAATTCGCATCGAACTCCGAGTGCGAAATAAAGGCACTACTCATTGCCAGTTATATCTACTGTAACAAAAAAAACTTGAAATTCATTTTACATGTTATTGCTGCAAAATTGATCCGAATCTTTAGAGCGTTTTGACGCCACTTTTGCGTTGTTCATGTAAGTCTGCCGAATTCTACTCCAAATTTTATGCTCATTCCTTTCCTACGGTAGAGTTCGATTGAAATTTAAAGCAGCCAGTAAATAAGATTTTTCTGATTTCGATTTCATAACGACGATATAAATACTTGCCTCACTTAACATGAAGGTGCGTAGAAAAGCCTTAGAAGCATCATTGTCCCGACCATCTGGCGGCATTGACTGGTCCTCCCATATGTAAGTAGTTTTGTTAAGGCCCAAGGTCCTACCATCAGCTGAAGGAAAATCTAGCTATGATAAAAACAATGCCTGTCTGTGTTTGAGATGGCTAAGCTATGCAGCAGAACTTCTTCATTACAGGATAGTGCCATCATTTCATGAGTTACCTCAAAGGTCATTGTCAAGAATTGTGAACACCGTGGTAACACCTCTCTTTTGCTCACTCATTGTAGCACCACTATATCACTGCGATTTTGCGGCGCATTCAGATATCGTCTCCTGAACTACTACTCATGCCGATGAAATGTGTCTTTCTGTCTCAAAATACCTTACCCAAAAAGACACGGCACTAGTTGTCAGTATACAGATGTCTTCCTTCATCAAGGAAATCTTTCAATGGCTCAACTTCAACGGTATCGTCCATAATGCTATAATTCCACAACTCCATCGGTACACTGAGCAATCTACTACTTATGGTTTTAAGATGGAGACCAATGAGTGAAATTTTCTCATTTCCTGTTCAACCTCTTTCACTAACGGTTTCCTCTTGTGAAAATGTGTTTATCTCCCACGACCGACTTTCTATTAACCTCGGCATTGATCAATGTTCAATGTTGATGTATTCATCTCGTTTGTAATCTAGCTCAATTTGCTCTCAACTCATTTTTCTCAAAGGTCAATGAGCCATCGGACAACGGACCACACTTCTTTGATCTTATAATGACGATATTCGTTGGTTTGGAATTTAAGTTCAGTTCTTCTTCAGCCGACTCTGATGCAGCGTCTTAGAGTTACGATTTCAATTTCAGTAAGCAGTTGATTTTTCTTTCATTTGCATTTGTTATGAAAAGCCAAAGTCGTCGTGTCAGTTGGTATTTAACGGTAAATATGCATAAAAAACCCAACATATCCCCAACATTTCTTGCTGAGAAGACAACCAGAGGCCAACAGCATGGTGATTGGATGACGAGTTTTTGCACCACGCAATAGGTACAAATATTTCAAAAACAAGGGAAAAACATATTAAACATTGTCATACATGGCTATCATAAAAAAACAGAAGTGGTCACAAATGGCTTTGTCACAAATAGGCCGAAATTTTTGCCGTTCTTTCACTTAGTTCTGAGAGTACTGCTTAAATGATAAACTTCAAAGTGCGCTTAAAATCTGCAACGAGCTCGAAAACTCTCTTGGCTGCTTCTGGTCTCAAATTTTGATTTTTTGTTTAAAGAAGTTAAAAATGCAACACGAAATAGTTCGGATTTCTAAGGAATTTTCATCAATTAAAGTTTCCTACTCACTGTAACCCGCTAATCCTAGCTCAGTGATGATGTAGACGTACTCATCGTTGATCATGCCCATATCGCTGGCCATTAACATAAATTTCCTCTTCGTAGAAGCAGTTGACGAACAGAGGACGATAACTAAATACTGCATTCAATAAATAATTTAATAAAGTAGATAAGTAAGCAATGTTTATTTATATATCTGTTTATATGATCTTATAAACTGATCTTCTTAAGGTGATGCCAGGTTGGTATAGGTCTCCGCTGTCGTTGTCGTTGTTGTCGTTGTTGCTGTTATTGTTGGTCGATGGGTGACGTTTCGGCGATTTCGCCTTCCTCAGAGCCGTGACGTTACGAGCGGGAGATGGTTCTGTGGAAGACGAAATCGCCAAAACATCAGCCATCGATCATCAACACTAAGAGCAACGACAGCAATAACGACAACGACAACGGAGACCTATACCAACCTCACATCTGCTTAAGAAGGTCAGTTTATAAAATCACATAAATAAATATATCAACTATTATCTGTGCCGAGAATTATAGAAAGTCGGTCTTTTGAGTTATTTATATATCGTTCGTTACGTAAAATCACATTTAATAAAATTTTCTCAATAACATTATAAAGAAGTTATTTTATGGGCACATAACAGTTCCGTGAAATTTCTTTCCTTGCGGTAGTGCCAATGACAGTCATACGTAGTTTAGTATTATATTATCCCTCAATATCTTACTATTTTCAGCAGTGATCGTTGGTGGCATGAGTGATGTTAATTCGTGGCCAAATTCGAGTTATTACATCGGCTTCGAGCATTCAGTCGACTTTTCATTCCTACCTCAATGTTTCTATTCCGTCTAATATAGTCTCCGAATCTATGGCTGGGCGAGTGGTGGAATGGATTGTTGTCGATGCAAACCTTCTCGATATAGAGAGCCTAACCGCTGCCTGAGGTGAGACATTTGAAAACGCCATAACAAGTTTACGTCCTAACTCCACATAAAAAGTAAGAACAAGCAGCACAAGAAGCATTAAACTACCTGCAAGATCCGGCCCACTGAACGTACCAATGCACAACACGAGGAAGTAAAGCATCCGATGAAACGCGACTAGATTTTGGGTTGAGCTGGCCGACACCAGAACGGCGTTAAATAAACAAGCACACGATGTGGAAACTGCATTTTGCTTCTTGTATACACCTATAATGCAAGGATTGTGTTTTCAGACGGCGATCCTCACATCCTTCTTGAGGCCTCATTCTGCATCAAATTTTTTGTGCTCGCCCTTTAGACGACATAAGCAAGCCCTCGACTCGACCATCTGAGTCCTCGACAAAGGACTTGATCTTACAGGCAAAAGTGATAAAGTATAACGTCATTGGATTGGCTAAGTCCAAAAAGACGTCACCCATTCAACGATATCTATGACACCGGACAAGAACTGCTCCTCGGAATACGGGATGGTAAAGAAGTAGGGGGGTGTCGATGTTCCCGATAACACGAGTTTGGAAATAATTATTGCTTTATTCGAAAAACTAACAACCCGTTTCAGACGTCTACCGTTGAAAAGATGTGAACCAATACCGAAACAAAATACTCTGACAATTTTCATCGCCTACACATCGACATCAAACTATGACGAGTTCCACTCGTAACATCACGGTTCTGAGGAAAGCGAAGTCACCGAAACGTCAACCATTGACCAACAACAACAACAGCAACAACGACAACGACAACGAAGACCTATACAAACCTCGCATCAGCTTAAGAAGATCAGTTTATAAGATCATATAAATAAATATATGACGAAGACGAAGTCAAAGCGTTTTATGTGGAGACGAAGAAGTTTCACAGATCAGGTCATTAATTCTTTAAAGTCACTGGATTTTTTCTTACTTTATTTCATCCGTCTTCACGTCTACTCTGCGGATTCCAGCACTTCTTACATTCGATTCGTTTCCTCGCATCCACTCTTCACGAAGATCTCCCAACTTTTACGTGTGGCTTCCGTTACTTTTGAGGATTTCCATTTCATCTTGAATGTTGTAGAATGCTGTTCGAGCAATTCTCTCAGGAGTTCGGGGTTAGCCGAGCTGGGAGCGTTCCCCAATAGATTGCAGAAAGTGACTTTTCGCAGTTGGTTGGCCTGGAGCGGAATCGAACTAGCACCATGGTGGTGTTGACGGATTTCACTATCACTGTGCTATACGCCTCAGCCCATTGTGAGTTTTGAAGCCAAGAACGTTAAAATGCGACGCACGGATTAGAATGGACAACGACTATTGATGGTACCAAGAATCCCAGAAGCGCCACTCTCAACGGTGAAAATGAAAATAAAAATGAACGCTCAAAATAAAGAGCATCATAACGAAATAGACCACATCGTAGTAAACCATTTGTTTTTCCTAGTCGATGTCGCCGTTGTCCCGGAATTCTACACTGGATGAGACCGCCTTTCCCTTCGTGCAAGATTTCGTTCCTTGCGAAAAAGAGAAAACCCCGATAAATTCAAAAAAATGAATCCTCAACACTGCCGCAATATTTAATTCATTAGTCGGTTGTTGAGAAAACGCCGCTCTTGATAACTTCAACGAGGAATACGATCGGTTCATTCAACTTCTTCACATTAGTGCTATGAAAGCTGAGATCTCAAAAGTCTTCAAGAAACATCTGTCTCCAGAAGCATTAAAGCTGATACGTCAGCGTGGAATCAGACGAGCTACGGGCACCCGCATACTCACGTTCGATTTTGCAAAACTGTGCAAACAGGTAATGAAAAAACTTAAAGAGGGAAGACCAGCTTTACTGAAAAGGGGAAAATTCCTTGAATGCCGGAAAATTGATGTCGGCTTTGTGGGAAAAAAGCTCTGTCCCATGAACAAATCCCGCAACTGCGTACAGTGAATATTTAGGAACGTTCTAGGAAAGCCATCTCAAGATTCGACAAAAAATTTACTTGACAAGCACACCACCGGCATTCACAAAGAAGACAAAAAACCTTCAAGCAGCAGCTGGTGCTATATGGAAAGTCTGAAGAGGTTAGTGGAACACGGATATGAATGAAAAAATCCGATGCAAGAAGTGCAAGAAAAAGTGAATGTATTCGCGTTATATGTGATGTCTAGTCGTACAAAATAAGAAACTCGGCACAAAAGTCAGATGGTATTTCCGAAAGCCTAAAAGAAAGGCATGACGCTCAGTGAGTCCCTAGTGCGAGCAGAATCCAATGGACTGCTCTCGCACGTGACAAGGAGAAATGGAGTATTTCCTAGCGCCTACTAGGCTCACTCAACATTGTGACGGTAACCGATACAGGTGATCGATGCTGTCAGCAAGCACCTGTCAACAGGAGGCTTTGCTTGGGATCAAAAATCGGTATCCACCCTGTTTTGTTATCGTACCAAGCATGGAATGAAATAAGTTGTAAATAAAAAGTTACCTGTAAATCCACAACAAGAAAAGAGTTTTGGAGACATATGAAGAATGTACCACCCTAAAGAAATGCCGTCGAGATCTACGCCAATGCAATACTCACCCTTTAGTGCTGGAGAAATAATATGGAATTCGCTGTTTTCTTGACGAGCATATGCGATATTGTCACTACAGCACTTATTCATTCACAATGACTGGCTTTCCGGCTGTTTCGCCGTTTACAGAGCTCCTTGTTCTCCTCTAAAGGTGATCCTCAAAAAATTAAACACAATAGGGTTCCTTCTATTCGCACTTCTTCAGATGAGCAGACAAGTTGTCGTGCTTGCGTCGAAGAGCAATGCGAAGTAGCCGCATTTTGATGTCCAGCACATGGTAGCTGCTCTCTGGTACAAATCTCAAGATCGACTTTCTTCTAACCTCAGCATTGATGAATAAATCACAATACGTGTAGTCGTTTTGATTTAATAAAATTTGGGACAGCAGCATGTATGCTCAAATCAAGAAGTGCGAGTTGAAGGAATTTCGTTATGTTCAATATCTGGAGTATCACCTTTAAGAAGAATAATGAGTTCTGAAAAAGATAAACTTCCAAGGAGTCAGCTATTATATTTGAATAAATGTTGTACTAACAACGTCGTGTGTGCTTATCAACGAAACAGTGATTTATTCATCAATACTGAGGTTAGAAGAAAGTCGATCTTGAGATTTGTTATATGAAGATGGAATTGCTACCACTTCCCACCATGATATCGAAATGACAGCGGGAAACTTCTTCACTAATCATTTTCGTTCTGATAATCCTTTTCTTGAGCTCTACAATCCTCACTGGAGAAAAACCAACCAGGATTCCTCCCTGCATGTTATGTTGGATTTTGCTTTTAGAAGAAAAGCATACAGTGAGAACGAGAACCTTGCGCTCACTCATTCTACCCAAGAAGAAAGAACAAAAGTGTCTTGGTAATTACTGCAGATCATTGCATCCTGAGTGCACTCTACATGTTCTTCATGAGGTCTACCCATTACACGTATCACCACTGACTTCGGGTGAGGAAGGAACAGTTGAGCAATTAGGGTTTCAACAACGGCTCTGTTGCATGAATCACATCCAAAACATGTTAGGACTATAGAGCCTCTTTCGGAAATACCATCTTTCTTTTGTGCTGAGGTTCTCATTTAACACAACCAGACATCACATATTATGCGAATATCTTTACTTCTTTTAGCACTTCTATAGCAGTTCTTGAATCGGATTCGCTCACTCATATCCGTATTCCACTAAGCTCTTCAGATTTTCTATATAGAGTCAATTGCTGCTTGAAGGCTTTTAGTCTTTTCTGTGAATGCCGGTGGTGTGCTCGTCGAGTGGATTTCTCGTGGAATCTTGTGATGTCTCTTCTAGAGCGTTCCAAACATTCACTATACGCGGTCGCGGAATTTGTTCATGGGAGAGAGCTTTTTCCCACAAGGTCGACATCAATTTTCCGGCGTTCAAGGAATGGTTCCGTTTTCCAATTAAATGTTCAGTTAAATTAGATTTAATTTGTGGGTTTAGCTTCGTAAGAGATAAACAGCAAAAGGAAACGGGTCTAAAACAAACGATATGAGCGGTAAAGTTAGCAATTGAGACAAACGTTATGCTAACAGTCTCTCAACAACCCATGAGTAACGCAGCAATTTTTTGAGATTACTGCACTGTGAAGAATCTAAGAATTAAACAAAATACTACGCAAAACCTCTCCTGACTGATTTCAATGATATTCTTGTCTATATCTAAGCTACTTCATTCTCTGCGGCGTAGATTTCGGTCTGTGTCGATTCAAAGTGGTATTGCTCAAAATACAAAAATAAAAGCATTTCTAAGTGAATGAAAAAAGAAGCGAATGAAGTGTAGTGATGGAAGAAAATTGTCGTACTTCGCGCTCGATTTCTTAGATATTTTAGTGCCTCCTTTATACCTTCATCGGAATCTGTGCGAAACGTGGTGGAAAAGGACAGTGAGTACTCCTCATGCAGATGCAGCGCTCTCTGAAACCAAAAAGAGAATTGACTTACAACTGAAGTAGAACAACTTCAGTAAAGTTGATAGGAAATGGAGAACGGTGTACACAATGTTTACCGATTGGCTGCAAATGTCAGCATGGGCCCTCTTGACTAGGATTACTAGTGTTTTGAAGCACTCGTTTGTCTTAATAACACTTTTTCAAGGATTTTTTAAAAACCAAATGGTGTTTTCTCAGTTTAGTACTGTTTGATCGTGTGCAATTCCTTTCCAAGCCACCATGGCAGCACTCTAAAGCATGTCACTTCTTGTATAGAGGCAACTGCATTGGAGACACTATTTTTTTTCTCCTTCAAAGTCTTTTTCTCCAAACTCTTTATTATTTTTCTCATTTTCACCCTTGTCTATTATCATTTTAGAATAATGGGGTAAGCAATTTTATAGTAAGCTGAGAACAACATCAAATCCTGTGAACGGCAACTGTATTGACTTTGCTTGTCACACTCAAATCAGAGTTAACTGCAGGACGTCAAAATAAGTCGATAGTAATCGAAATAGTCGAATCACCCGAAGGTCGGAGAAGCAGACGGGACAACGTTCTTGATCTTCAGAAGCAGAATACACAAAGGCGAATTCACTCCATCCAAAATGACCCATGACGGATAGAAGAGCTAGACTTAACCTGCAAAGATTCCATATTATCTTTTCGCTTAAACACAGAATAAAAGATAGTATAGAGACTGTTCTCTACCTTATAGAGAAAGCTCTCCATTTTATTTCATTTTCCCTGTTATTTGTAAAATTTTAGACAGTGTTAAATTCCTTACACCACCTTTAGAATATGTAGCAAATGTTAACCTATGTCTTTGCATTGCAGTTGGCTATAAAGCGCTTGTAATGCCAACTTTGAATGTCAACACCTGCATATTCCTCGAAACACTAGCAAATAAAGCCTACGTTTACTGCACCAGTGCTTCACCCGTTATTCAAAAGTATCCATTAGCTGGTGAGATTATTCCTTCTTCATGATCCTTTTAGCTCATCTTCCTGTGACAGACAGCTAATGTCGTCTATCATCGCTGCATTGAACTGCTCTTCAATTTTAAAATAATCATTCTGTGTTGTTGCACTCGTTATCTTATCGCTGTTGTAAAGTTTGACGCTTTAACAGTCCTATTTTGAGGTTCACCTTGCGGCAACCCAACAGAAGTTCCTCGTAGCAAATCCGATCAAGATGACCATTCTACACTGAATTAACCAACACAAATTGATGCACTGGTCCACTCCATATTCCACTAAACTAATTAATAGAGGAAGATAGCTTGTTTCAGAAGGGTAGTAAGGTGTAGCGTTGCATCAACTGTGTGCTGACATTCGTGACCGTTAAGAATTTTCTGCTTTTGTTTCCTTGAAAAAACAATTCAACTAAGTTTTAGAAGCAGTTAACTGTTTCTAAGGCCACTCAACTCATACGTTGAGAGATTCAATAACTGGTGAACAACGCGAAAATATCGAACTCATAGCTGCATGTGTAACCATAGGAAGACTATAAAGTTCGTCCAAAATGCTACGTAATTTTGAATTTTTAATTAGCAACAACAAGATTATTAAAAATTGCTTACGTGAAGTAGTTCGGTGTCATAATGATGACAGTAGGAAAACGTTGAGCATTCGCCAATTCGTTTGCTGTGGTGAAGCCCCAAATATAATGAGGCAAGTTGTAGACAGAAGAGATCACTCCCGTGGCTATCGCAGCTTAAATTAAACCTTTATGGTTAACATTTCCCATTATTTGTTTTATAGACCTGTAGGGTAGTATTGAATTTGTGCCATCCTATTCACTCTTTAAAAGATGTCCCTGCGCCACATTTTCTCCGGCTCAGCGTCGAATAACTTAGGGTGGCGTCATAAAGCCCCTATATTTTCCCTGTCGCGTGCAAGGGTAGCCTAACTGTTTTTCTTTCAGAAACTAACTGAGGGCATATTTTTACTTCTCAGCAGACCATTGCAAAGACTCTGCTCATCGAACCGATGGTGTTCTCGCTGGGCCTCTATTATTCCTCTTAGAACTGTTTCCAAAGGGTTTTTTGTCCATCGGCAAGATTAACTAGGGACATATGCTCAACTGATCTCATTTTCTACGTTTCTGCGCATTCGGTAGGAACTGTGTTCTTTGAACGTTTGCACTGTTAGAGAATTTAAGGGTTTTGATGGAAGCTAACACAATCACGATTTTTCAAGAATATGCAAAACAACATGGTGTAACATCTTAACCGTGGCATCTAGACAAGACAGGAAAGCTTGACAAATTTGACAAAACAAAAAGAAAGAAAGCTTGACAAATTGATGCCGTGCAAGTTTAATAAAAACTAAGAAATTCGTCGTTTTAAGGTGTCCTCGGTACTCCTGTGCGACTACGGCTATCCATTTATGACCGTTTTCTGACGTGTGAAGAGAGATGGATCCTCTGTGGTAACCAGCTGCAATTAGCTTAGTGAGTGGGCGGCGAAGCTCCGTGGCACTTCCTAAAGCCAAAATTGCACCAGAAGAAGGGTATTATCTGCATCACCTGTCATACTGCTGATCGTCGCGTGACTCGAGCAGGCGCCAGCAAATTTTCTATTTGTACCTGCCGTTAGCAAATTCAGTGATTTCTGCTTGCTCCAGAGACCAGCTGAACGACATATCCATTCTTGTAGACTTTTCAGTGAGAACTCCGGCCATCGAGCCGGCGATCTTTTTGCTGTGCGTCTGACACCCCAAGAATCCACATGTCCATCGGTTGTCTGTCACACGCATTATGTGTTCAGTCCGGATCGTCTTCTGCAGTTTGGCATAGAGGACGGCATCTTTGAGTGTTGATCACTAGCGTAGAGCGGAGTTTCAAATCTCTTTCCTCACTTGCGTGATAAAAAATACTTCCAGCATCGTCCTTTCGACTTCTATAACACTTTACGTTCTATAACACTGATCTTTCATTCTGCTTGGGTAGCGACCAGGTTTCTTACGCATACGTTAAAGTAGTAAGAATGTAGAGTCAAACACTCGCAGAGCTTTCGTTCCCACGAAAGAAGACCTTATCGGTTTAACTCTCGAAGTAATTTTATTTGCAGGCAACTTAATAACCTAACTTAACCTTTCGCCAACGACAAGAACGGTAACGATTTCCCGTCCCAAAGACGTGGAATGGTGAGCCCGCGGAGCGGGACTAAACCAAAGATCATGTGTATATTACGGACCACTACATATATCTGCGCTATTTATGATTATTGCTTCTAAGAGGTAGATAGATTTTTTTAGAGGCAGTAAAAGAACTTACGTGTATTGCATGTTGGGCCGAAGTAAGCGTCTACGTTGTGCACGACAGCAAATTCGATAGCCTCACTAACTGCCCGCCGCTCTTCGCAGTTATCGAAACGGAATATGAAACTATATTAGAATTAGCTAATGGTATTTTTTTTACTGAGGATTTATTAGCGAACATCTTGCTTTTAGATTGCAGAAAAATGTTCTGTCGTCGATTTATCACATTTGTCCCAAAAAACTCAGTCTCTGGCAGAGTTCTTTTGATTCCATTCCACGTAAAGTGCCGCATGTCCTACGTAGACTAGCATTTGACGTTGCATCATGCGACGTAACTCCCACGCTTTATAATATATGCTTAGAACTGCAGTTATGCGCTCACATTCTAATTTCCCCTGTTCGATTTCATAAAACAATAACCTGCAAACGCAGTAAAATTGGAAACATGCGCGCTCAGCTGGTTGTTCTTAGTATTCCACAGTGTTTTCCTCGTGATCTAATCCACATTCTAGCAAACAGTTCATGCTAAACTCCTCCTCCTTCTTTTCCGTAACCATGATAGTTCTCTAGCTAGATTTTTCTTGCTTTTCTTTCATTGCGTGGGCACTTTGCATTTCAAGGAGGTCAGATGGCAACACATCAATTTCAGCAGTGATTTAGATCTGTTGTATTCACGTATTGAACGGGTCATTCCTCGAAATAACAAATCTCAGTTTAAAAGTAACGACATAGACTAGAAGCCGCCCTATCCACTATATTAGCCAGACCACCGCCTACCGACTACCACTTCTTCAAACATCTCGATAAGTTCTTGTGCGAGAAATGCTTCAGAAACGAAGCTGCCGAAACCACAGCGGCTTCATCGCCCCAAAATTCCACAGATCTAGGCAGTACTGTGTATATTATGATGCCTTTCGTGTCTTTTATTCCGATTAGTAAAGTTTACTCGGAGCTGAGATACGCCACTTTAAACATATAGATTAAAAACAGATTAAAAACGTCAATTCCTAAACAACAGAAAATCTTCATGAAAAATGTGTGGACCCACATATTTCTCATTTAATCTACCATTTTCTTTGTTTCACAAACTGCTTTCTTAGAGTTCTCAATAAGCTTTCTCAGGGTCTTTCTACATCTTCATCAGAGGCTTTCTTCCGCGTTTACGAATCGGACGTTGCAGCCTTGTCATCAACGTTCTTCCAGAGCAGCTTCAAGTTCTGATGTCGCTTTACTTCCTAGAGGTTATGACATAAAAATGCTTTCCCATTTTTTCCAAGCCTTCCCATTAATACTAAAAGAGACTCTTGCAGTTGATGAAACTTCTCATAATTTCGGTAAGATAAAGAAGTAGAAATGCAATTCAGTCTAAAGGAAAAGTTTTATTTGGTAAACGTCTTAGAAATCCGCTCAAGAAATGACTAAAGATGCGGATGAGCATATTGCATTCGAACAGAAAGCAAAAAACCATCAGTAAGGTCCAATGCTGCTAAAGGTTTAAATAAATAATACTTAGTGCGACTCTACTTTTGAACACTGTTTGGTGGTTTCCTTCACCTAATCCTTTATAGTGAAACGCTCACTGCCACTTCATCTTACACGGTTAATAAATAAATGTCAAAATCTTTTTGAATAGTGGCTTTAATCTGGAAGTCATTCTGTGATGAATTGAAACACAGTCTTCTATAGAAGTTTGATGCCGCTATATCTGCAAAAGAACTAACTTGAAATCGTAGTCGTCAAGAAGATGTAGCGTTCTTATCTGATCGACGGCAACCATAAGGGCTCCTGCACATTCTTCATATCCTACCAGTGACACAAATCTTAAAACGTAAATAGCTTCTTCTTTACGCAAAAGTTCATCCAAGATTTTTCCAAATCTTTTGAATTTGGTAGCTCTTTAAATAGTTTCCAACAGTATTGTTGGCTTCAATTTATTGAATACCAGCGTTGATCAATCCTTAATGGCTGCACCATGCATTCGACTGGTGATCGATTCAGTCTAGAACCAATCCATAAGCCCGAAAGCCTTAGCTGGAGTAAGGAATGGCATGGAACCAACCCATGTGTATTCTAGGGCAAGTCTAACCACTGTGCTGCATAGACCCTTGTATTCAAGATATTTTAGTGAAATTGATTATTAGGGCAACGTAGGAGCTCTTCTAAGCGGCTTTGAGAGAAGTCTCGAAAGCAATAAATTCGTCTTATGCTAACATCACCTCGGATTGTCCTTGACAAAAAATGCTCCAATAACAATGGTCTTAGTTGATGGCTTGTATGAAGTGTACAAAGGGTTTTGTGCAAAAACCTGAAATTACCAATACGAAATTACCAATTCATCGCCAAATTGCTCGGAATTTCATTAGATTGAATTTTTTGAATCTTTGCAACAAAATCTCTATTAGTATAAACAAAACGCAAAATGTAGTTTCAGAGAAAAAAAGAAAACCAGAAAACCTATCTGTGTTAAAACGAAGCTTAAAGCGCAGAGTGCGGAAGTATGTACCATGGGCAGGAAGCGGATACGATTTGACTAAGGCAACTCCACCTTCAAGAGACTACAAGGAGCTTGTACTCAGCTTGAGAGGTTTCACTGAGGCAGTCACAGATTAGAAGTCCTTCAGATAAAAGAATACTGCTAAATCTTCTTATTATATAGTATCTATATTATTATAAATATTTAATTGCTGTAGAAACCCTATCACATATTGCTATAAGCTTTTATCAGGCCAATGTTAGGAAAGGGCAGGGCAAAATGAGGTTTTATTGAGATGACGTGCTCTCACATCAAATATCTCCACCAAAATATGCCAACAACTACTAAACTAATGCAAAATAGACACAAAGAACCCAATTCTCTGCAGTTGAACATCGAACCAATTAGATAGAAGCCCTTGAGAGGCTATCTTTTGTGTTTTCACATTGCTGTGGCAGTCCTTATACTCTTCACAATGCATACGATTGTTATAACCCTCACCTCACCAGTCATTTCCTATTTAGTCAGTTTATCAATTGTCTTTGTATCGGATTCATCCCTCTAAAGTTCACGCTGTGATAGAAAGCATGAAATCAGATACAGATTCAAGTCCAATAATGTCGCCACCGTGTTCTTTAGAGCTGAAACCACATCTCACATTTCCTCTTGCAACTTATATGGTATCCTGCCTTCAGAAGGAAAAAGTTTCAGACCATTGGAGGAAGTCACTCACTGTTATTTTACCCATAATTTTGGACTGAGTGTACCTTCGTAACTGTACCCAATATGCTTATTGAGGGTGTTCCATTGCCTGTTCACTAAGAAAATGTTTCTGCACATATCATAAATTTAGATAAAGCACAACGAGTTAAGCAGCCGTATTCAAGCCGAGTTCAAGTTTATCGAAATTTATCGGAACAACCAACTCATCCTTATCCTAACTTTTATCGACTGTGAAAAAGCACTGGCAAGCGTATGGCAGAGTTTGACAGTGACGAAACTAAAGCAATTCTATCAATGCTGGTCGAATGAGGAGTGGAATCCTCATACAAAAAGAACCTAGGTCGCCGATACTGTCGCTAGAAAACAAAAATAGAGCTTTTCTCTCAATCTCTTACCTACCATCTCTATAAGAAAAATGTTCGTTGAAGAAACACTATCTCACAGAACCTGTTTGTTACAGTGCTGCATTCCGGCAAATTCTTCGTTTTGATGACATTGTCAACTTTTAGTCGAGTACCGGTGGAGCAGAGATTTGGCTCAATAAACTCAACGAAGAGAGGTAAAGTATTGGAGTACACATAGATAGGACGAAGACCCAATTCACGAAGAGCTCATTGTGCGAAAGCGAACAAACCGAACTTGTAGTAGTTCCCAGGATTGACTTTCTCTTAACCTCTCTTAACCACTGGATTATGTATGTGTCGTTTCCTTGTTCAGCAATCGCAATGTTTTTAAACAGCATACATTTACTTCCATAGAAAAACACAATACAATACAACGCTAGCTGACGTTTCGGCAGTATCGCCTTCTTCAGAGCCTGGAAGGGTATTCTGATATACAATCTACTAGGCCAAACGCTTCAATAACACTTACAAAGAGACGGAAAACTCTATGGTAATTACATGATCAACAGCTCCTCGAAAAACTCACCGCTTTTAACGCGACTTCCAATGAGGAAGAGCTGATTAGAGTCGCACATGGTTGACAACTGCACCATCCCACATCAAAAATCAATGCGAACATACGGGATCAGGTCCCGTGTGACCTCCGGGCATTCATCCCTGCTATGCATTGTAGGGTTTTCGGCATTATCCAAAAAGCCTCAAGAAGTTTTCGCTCTGGTGTTTTGGACTCCTGCGCAAGGATATTGACTTTTACTTCAAAATCGTCTCCGCTGTGCTTTTGTATCCTATGCGTGCCTAGTGGGGTGCTTCGTCTTAGTTTTCGTTTGCCATCTAGGTGTTCTTTTATACGGATACACAAAGGTCTGCCCGTTTCGCCAATATATTCATCTCCGCAATTGTTACACGAGATCAGGTATATCGTACCTGAATTCATGCAATTACCGTCCCTTCCGGAAGGGCAAATTACGCAATATGTTGTTTCACACAGACGGTCATACAGGTGGTTACGAACTAATTGGCGACGTAGAGTAGCCGGTGGTATTTCAACTATCGCTACCAATTCCTCTGGACTTGCCCTTCTTAAGCATCGTTTTATAGCTACGCTTACTTCATCGCTTTTAAAGGCAACATAAACGGGATTTTCTTTTGGCCATGTTTCGCGTGGGCGCGTCGTCCTCCTTGTNTGTTACACGAGATCAGGTATATCGTACCTGAATTCATGCAATTACCGTCCCTTCCGGAAGGGCAAATTACGCAATATGTTGTTTCACACAGACGGTCATACAGGTGGTTACGAACTAATTGGCGACGTAGAGTAGCCGGTGGTATTTCAACTATCGCTACCAATTCCTCTGGACTTGCCCTTCTTAAGCATCGTTTTATAGCTACGCTTACTTCATCGCTTTTAAAGGCAACATAAACGGGATTTTCTTTTGGCCATGTTTCGCGTGGGCGCGTCGTCCTCCTTGTAAACTTATTTCGTGGGGTCACTATTTCGTAGCCATTGGAGATGGCTATTTGCCGAGCCAAGTCGCGCGATTCTTCCTTTAGTTCGTTGGTAGTGCACACAGAGGTGGCTGTTCGAAACACGTTTCTAACAAGCGCCCTCTTTGTGTGTGAAGGGTGAGAAGAGAAGAAATGAGCAAGGATGTTTTTATTACTTGGTTTCCGGTACCACTTTATCATGTAACCGCTACTTGAAAGGTTTACTTGAACGTTTAGANATCGTACCTGAATTCATGCAATTACCGTCCCTTCCGGAAGGGCAAATTACGCAATATGTTGTTTCACACAGACGGTCATACAGGTGGTTACGAACTAATTGGCGACGTAGAGTAGCCGGTGGTATTTCAACTATCGCTACCAATTCCTCTGGACTTGCCCTTCTTAAGCATCGTTTTATAGCTACGCTTACTTCATCGCTTTTAAAGGCAACATAAACGGGATTTTCTTTTGGCCATGTTTCGCGTGGGCGCGTCGTCCTCCTTGTAAACTTATTTCGTGGGGTCACTATTTCGTAGCCATTGGAGATGGCTATTTGCCGAGCCAAGTCGCGCGATTCTTCCTTTAGTTCGTTGGTAGTGCACACAGAGGTGGCTGTTCGAAACACGTTTCTAACAAGCGCCCTCTTTGTGTGTGAAGGGTGAGAAGAGAAGAAATGAGCAAGGATGTTTTTATTACTTGGTTTCCGGTACCACTTTATCATGTAACCGCTACTTGAAAGGTTTACTTGAACGTTTAGAAATGGAAGCCAGATTTTTTTGGGTTTGCCCCAAGAGATCTTAACGCACTCAGACTGCTCGTTTAATAATTCAAAGCATTTGTCCATCTCCTCCTGCGTAGAGAAGACGACAAAACAATCATCTACATATCTGCAGAAGAGTAGTGACCGGAGATCGAGAACAGGGGCTTATATCTTAGACATAAACACAGTGGCAAGGCTTGGTGCCAATCGCTGTCCCGTTGCCAACCCCCTTATTTGCGCGAAATATTTCCCAGACCATCTGAAAATCGAGCAGTTTAGGCACTCCTTTAAGAGAGCCATTAGCTGCTGGATGGACAAGCCATGCATATTTATTCTTCCTTCATGTTCAACAAGAAATTCGAAGATGGCTTGCATTGCGGAGTTATTCGACACGTTGGTGTACAGTGCGGTAACGTCGAAAGGCTACATCACGTACGCTTTATTAGGAGACGCGTTACGTAGACGTTCTAGGAACATTTGTGTTTGTGAGGTGAGCTGGAATGTGGTTAAGCAACTGGGTAAGCGTTTAGCTTAGTAGATTGTATATCAGCATGCCCTTCCAGGGCTCTGAGAAGGCGATACTGCCGAAACGTCAGCTAGTGTTGTATTGTATTGTGTTTCTCTATGGAAGTAAATGTATGCTGTTTAAAAACCTCGCGATTGCTAAACAAGAAAACGACACATTAATGCTTATGTTATTTAAAAACTACATCGTAAACCAAAAACAGTGTTTTCACATCATTGAATGCTGGTTGAGTTGATTTTCATCGGAATCCTACAGCATCTGCTCTAGGACATCTTTAGTTCTTCACAACCGCAAGCCACCGCTTGTGGTTGTGAAGATCTAAAGATGTCCTTGTGGATCGGAGCGTAGTTCGCTGCTAATTAGCATACGGCACTGATGGAGCACCACTTGGTTCTTCCACGTTATCGAATTTGTGTGCATGAACAGTAACCAAAGTTTCTATGAACTCCTTACTCCGAAAATGACTTTTGTTTCAAATCCACAGGTAACTTTTTTCGCCTCATTCCAGGAGATGGCTCACTGAAGAAGACCTGACTCGACACGAAGGCGAAGCTGCCACGTCGAGACGAATAACAAGCGAGGACCATCGACTCGGATCATCGGTTCTGAGGAAGACGAAGACGTCGAAACGTTAGCCGAAAATAAACATCATTATCAACCTCGTGTAAACTCATCAAAGAAAGAGTCCACAGGTAACTGTCCGTATTCGATAAAACCCAACAACTACACAATAGAATTTTACTAGTCGAAGCAGGAGCAATTGGATTCCATTCATCTCTAGAATATGCGCAAGTGTACTTATTTTAAGATGAAATCTAGGGCTTTGGAGCAAATTGCTTGCCACGGTCTGGTTGGAGATTTTCTCGGCAGTTGGGTTTCGTCATGCATGAGAAAATCCCAGTTGATTGTTGAGACTATTTTCGAATAACTATTACTGTACAGTATTGTAACGTTTACAATGTTAGTTACAGGCGTTGCAGTCGGACGCTCTCAAGCAACAAAATTCACTGTTAACAGCCTATTCAAGGAAAGGTGGTTCAGAAAGCCGTGTAAATTAAGGTTACCACATCCGATAACTAATCTCACACAGTTGACTGTTGTGAGATGTTGGGAAAACCGATGAAACACATGAAAAATATGCAATGTATCTATTATAATTCTTGGGTAGCTTCGCATTAGTTGCTGTTTAATAGGTTGTGTCTAGTTTGTTTTGAGCAAGTGTGCTGAATCGGTAACTGTGACGATCTGTGCTACATCATTGCATTACGAGCGAGTACAACACCCTAATAACATAAAACTCCACAATATATGCCTCGGAACCCTTTGTATGTCTGTTCTTTTAAAGTTTTTTATTACTCTAACATTTTGATGTTCTGAGGAAAAGCGAAGCACCATCTCGGCGCACTTTCTTTTTCCACTTCCTGTAACGCACAGTGTGGATACGTTGTCATATCGCTTAATGTTGCCTTTACAATAATTGCTAGTAAATGTGTGATAACAACGAAAGAATGAAACTTACTGCATGCGATAGCATCTGACTAGATTTTGGTACAAAGGAATAAAACACTTAAAAATTTGTTAATTTATTCGCGACAGCAATGAATGGGTGCAGTTTACTGCATGCGACAGCATATGACTGGCATTCGAGAGCATCTCTAATCACTACGCCGAACGTCCATGGTGTTAGTTTCAAATAACGCTTCAGACTTTAAAAGCCCTTTAAAAATATAGAAAATACTCTTAAGTTGTTTTATCTTGACAGTTCTCTAGTGTGTGCTAAATTAATGAGCTTTTTGCCGATTTTCACGAAGTCGTCATATATGAGATCCAGGAGAGTAGCCTCCATCTTCATTTGGCGCTTGCAGCAAATTTTCTTTATGGCAAAGAGCCGATTGTTTGCTGCTGTCCTTATCTAAGAAGCCGCTTTCCTCCTTTTCTTACTAATTGTATTGCTTATATGCTGTACTTTAGCAAATATTAATGTGTTTTATCACCGCGTAGCAACAACGGCGAAGAAAACCTTTTTTGTAATAACGGCTTAGATTTCAAGCCGCTGTTATTGCCAACAACAATAAGATGTGCGTCACATCTTCAAGTGCTTTACCAGAATTTTATTTAAATCGTCTTATTTTTATTTGCTGTCTACTACAATTTTTTTATGCCAGGGTGTTATGCGAAGTACAACCACAATGATGCTGAGATATTTGTAAAACTCCGGACCGCAGGTGACTGCTGTGGGGAGCGGAAGCACTATTGCCCTTTCCGGGGGCTAACGCATTCACCACTACACCAAACGAAGGAACCGTATGGTTGTATTTCGCATAATACGCTACCATAAAAAGGTGTAGTGTGCAACAGATAAAGAGTTAACATTGTGATTTCAGGTCAAGCCTCAGCTTAACTGGGTTCAATGCCGATTAGGCTGCCCAGATCAATCCTGTCGACTGGAGATTGCTGATAGTCGATAAAAAACTAGTTGAGAGACCGGGCAAGAGAAAGGCAAGCATGTTATGATGATGAACGCGTTAAAAAAATAAAAAGGCAAAATTATCGGCGTTGATCAATACCAGAGAGATGTGCCATGCATTCGACTTCATTAAGCATCGTTAGAGATGATTGAATTCAAATCACCTTCAACTGGCCCTTACAGAGACTAGCGATGATCTACCGATGTATCGAGCCAATGCTGCTGTCCTCCCAGACAGGTGTGGTACCATTGTGGCAACCCCGGAGGGATGGAAAGCTTCATGACCGTGGGCTTGGGGTTCGATCCATCCATGAGTGTGTCGCAAGGCGCGTTCAACCGCTGCGCCACATTTTCCCCGCTGAACGTGTCAGCCCCTGGAAAGGGTAACAGCGCGTTCGTTCCTCACCACAGACACCTATGGTCTGGAGTTTTGCAGATATCTCAGCTTAGAGAATAATTTCATGCTTCATGTCCTCATTTCAGTAAAGCCACTAGAATTTAGTTTAATGCCTATCTGGTAAAGGATTTTGAGCAAAATCATCAAGATTTAAGTTGAGCCGTGATAATGATTAACACCGGAAAATCAGTCTTTCAGAAGTCTGAACTTGTCTCTAGAATTTGTTCAGAGTAAAGCAGGCGTTTTTTCTCAAGAAATACAAATGTGTTTTGAAAACACTAGTTTTCTTTACTATATAAAAGTGGATCAGCGCTATGAAATGCGTTATTGGACACACCGACGGACTCTCTACTGTCACAATTCTAAAGAAAGATTGTCATGGGAAATACTGATGACGTTATTCAAGCGGCTGAATAACGAACATCAATTTGAAGAACTCCGGGGAGATATTAAAGTACATCATGAATGCAAACCAGACCACAATGTCATGAGGGTCGGAGACTGATCGTGTCCCTTAGAAATAGTCATCTTAGAGTGTTAACTGAAGCAGATCCGCATGCAATGAAAATATCCGGCAGAATCATATATTACGCTTCAAAATGACAGTTTCTGTGTGTTGGTGCCTCGGGAAAATGAAGACATTAGGACAGAAGAGATCTTTGCAGAAATATTTCTATTATAATGATTTTCTACCTATCAGCAAAGATCGTTATGAGCACAGACGTACATAATCTTACCTCATGGTAATAAATTCGCATCAATTTTTAAGCAAACTACATCATTTCACTCTACTTAAATGCCCTTCACGATAAATCATGCCGAACAATGTACCCATTAAGCTTTTAATTTGATGGTTAGTTAAGTCTTTCCACTTCGAAAATAGTCGTTTCAGATTGCTTATAGATCGTCACTAGAATAATTCGCGAACCACTGTGAGTTCAAGGAGTTGTAGCTACTCGACGTTTAACCGCATGGCTGGCAATCCTGTTTGTCATCGAATAACTCACTAGTAGTACCTCTACTCGCTCCAATCAATGGATGCGAAAAACACTACATAAAACACTATTACGCTTCCACTATTCTTGCCCAGTATTAGAAAACACCACCACTTTGATTTGAAACTACGGTGAAAGTTTAATAATTGGTGCAGTAAGGTAGAATACCAGTATCATTTCTGTCGTGGCCGTCGTGTGTTAAGCCATCAGCAGTTAAGGCGGTAATACGGCTCAATATAATCCTCATGGGTGTTAAAATGTCATAAAGAGCAAGACAGTCGCCCCATCAAATGGCTAATCCAAACTGTCAAATGTTCCAAGATAGCGTCCGTATATTCAACCAAAAATATACCGGTGTGAAAAAATCTAGCGCAATGGCATCATGATGTAGTCAAGGAATTGGCAACGATGTATCACTAAATCATGAACATCGACGGCACCTTGATATGTGCAGCTGGAGAGCACTCGGTGAACATCCTCAGAACTGTGGGAGGTAGAGGCTGTCCAATCAACTGATAACCACATCTCGGTGGGCGGGTACAATCCCTAAAAGGAAAACGACCAAAAAACCAGAGTGACTATTTTGGGATTCAGTAAATAACAGTCACTCTAACAGCTTCAATAACGTGCTCTTTCCGTTGCCCCTTCAGTCTTTGTTTTGGATTTCAGTTGTTTCGTTCCGTTATATTTGTTTATTGAATAATTGGGCACGAATAATTTATTCTGCCGAACCACTGCTCATGCATCAACTCTGGCATTACAGAAAAAGTTCCCTTCGGCCACAATCATACTACGGCCGAAACCACTACTCAAAAGAGGTATTTTCATAAATCTCCATTCAGGTCTGTTTCACATTTATTTATTTTCTTCGTATTTTTGTTGAGCAAACGCGAGGTGTTATTATTCTTTGTTCACGATTAAGCTGACGTTTCGGTGGATTTCGCCTTCTTCAGAGCCGCTTCCTATGAGGCTTCCACTAAGTATGTCACGTAGAGACCAACCGCACAGAAATCACATGGAAGTATAATGTCATTTATTTATTTATTTTGTTTTTTTTTTGCATTTTAGAAAGGCATTAATCTCGCCATTGATCACGATGGTTTGCTACTTCCACCTATTTTAGTTCAATGGCAAATCCAAAGATAAAAATGTCGGATTTGCCTTTTGATTTAGTCCGTTCAATACGGTGCTAAGCAATTTTTAGAGGCCCTTTTGGAAATTTTTTCATGTATTCTTTCTTTGATGAGATTATACAAGGTTGTTACACCATCTTTATGTCTCGACGGTTTCGTCTTCATCAGATCCGATGGTCCGAGTCGATGGTCAAGGAAAGAAAGAAAGTCGGTTTTGAAATAATGTCATTGCTCTTTGCCAGCTGATAATGACACCGCCTTCTACAGGATGGATTGCCCGGGAAAACAAATTGTTATAACCGGACAATCACTACCATCAACGGCCAACATCTTGTACAAAAGGGCATCTCCACGTGACTGTCGGTTATTCGAGAGAGATGCTCCACTGAGGAAGATCCAGCTCGATGCTCAACGAAGACGCCACCTCGAGGACACGAACAATTGTGGATCACCGACTCGGATCATCGGCTCTGGTGAAGACGAAACCGTCGAAACGTAGGCTGAATAAAGATGGTATATCAACCCTATGTAAGCTCATCAAAAAAAGAATAGATACTGATTAGACATACCGAGGTTTAAAAAAGTCGGTTTCAAAATATTGCTTCTTTTACTATAACGCTGAGATATTTGCAAAACTTCGGATCCCAGGCGTCTGCGGTGGAGAAAGGAAGCACTGTTGGCCTTTCCGGGGAGTAACGCGTTCTCGATAGAACTAGCTGAGAGACTGGCGAAACGAAGGACCCGCATGGTCTGGTGGTGAACACGTTACTTCCCAGAAAGGACATTAGCGCGTTCGTCCCCTACCGGAGACACCTGCGGTCCGAGCTTTTGCAAATATCTCAGCATTATAGTGGTTATATTTCGCAAAAATACTCAGCCCTTAAGAAGAAAAGGTAGCAAATAGAAAAGGTTAAGATTGTTTTTTAATTCGCTGTTAAATTTTAACTCTACCAATATTCATGCAGACCTCGAGACAATAGTGAAAACTTGTCGTGCATGCCGGGTGTCAGAGATTTTGTGAAACAAAAGCAATTTTATTACCAATAACCGCTTGCGATTATTATTGCGGAATTTGTGGATGCTAAACGACAAAACTGAAAGATTTCATCGAATTCACTCAGATTGCA
The DNA here is from genome assembly GCA_900624975.1 of Angiostrongylus costaricensis. Lineage (NCBI taxonomy): Eukaryota > Metazoa > Nematoda > Chromadorea > Rhabditida > Metastrongylidae > Angiostrongylus > Angiostrongylus costaricensis. The sequence continues at coordinate 153,068 of UYYA01003850.1, forward strand.
GAGTACACGAGAATTTAGAAATTAGCGCTGAAGGAACTGAATGTTGCAGAAGAGGATGCCGCTCAATGCTGCCGCCGAGCGGTGGTGACTTTTTGTTAACTAACAAGAAAGCGGTTACGCAGATAAATAGCGATAATGTCGAAGAATTTCAACGGAAACCAGAGCTTTCTTCACTCTTCGTCGTAGACCGGATCTGGGGAAGCGTGATCAAAATTTGTTGCGACCTTCCAAGAACTCCCACAAATTCGATGATCGTTTGTAGAAAGGAGCGGTATCGTAGAACCTGAAACTGAAAGTGTACTAAAACTATTTCACAGTTCCAGATGTTCGGTCCAAATATTAGCATAAGAATCAGCTTAATCTGGAAATATTTCCGAACAATGTTAAAATTCATAGACAGTCAGCAAAAATGTGATTTTCAATGTGCATTCAGAAACTCAGCAAACACGAGCCAGTTTTGTGGCGCTCGTTGTACGTAATCGTTTCGGTAACCAATGAGGTTTGGAGAGGTGTAAGTGCAAAATACCACACAGGACTCTATGCACTTCACAATTTCAGCGCTGAGAATATGTTAAGAGAAAATTCTACGATCGGTTGGCCTTCGGTGAACACCAGAAGAATTGTCATCTCTTCTGTCCTTGTTGTGGCGCGTTTAACAAGTGACCGTCACTAACTCATTCGTTCATCTTCCTCCTTTTCCACTTGGTCCTGTTTAAATTTGCCTACTGTTAATGTTAAAACATACATGAGTAAAGCTAACACTATGTGGACTTCTTCGACTACATGTAATTTCTCGCCGCAAGCGGTGTGCATCGAAAAGTTAGCCCGAAAAGTTTTTATAAAACGTTAAGTGCAAAGCATAGCATCTCAGAGACAATGTCAGGTCCAATATTGATATGATATGAAGTGTGAAATTGATTACATCGATCAGCTATCCAGCTAAAGCAAAAAATGTAGCAATTAAACTCTTTGCGGCAAAATAAACTTCCTCATTTAGTGATTTCAATGCGTACGGTCAATTATACGCAAAATACATTCGTCATTCATGAGAGAATTTAGTTACTCACGCATTACGTACGTCTCCTTTCGATTTGCCGACAAGTAATTTTTCATTGTTTGCAAGCTAGAGAAATACGAATTCGACGACTGCTAAATCACTGAGAACTAAAGAAAGAAATCGAGTTCGAACCATCTATACATCTCTGTCGTATCACCACTACTGTGCGGCTCGTAAAATTCCCGTTGCTCTTGAGACGTGGGGCTACATAATTGAAATTTATTGTCTTAAAAACGCCTCTGCCATTATCAATCAAATCACATCGCTGCTTCAAAGAGCAGATAGATAGCAGTTTTTGAATTGGAAAAATTTTTCAAACGACTGGAAAATCCACGGCATAATTAAGGTAGCCGGATTGCCCACCAAGCTGGAATCGGGACCGAAGTTTTTTCACTATTAAGGTCGAAATGCAGCGTTTAACGGAATGATTAGAAGAGCACTCTCATTAGTTTGAGTGCACTCATCGGACTATCCCTAATGCATCCACCTTCCCATCGCCCACCCTATTCTAGGGGTCGTACAATTGGCAGTAAACCTATCAGCGATGATAAGAATGATGAATTCACATGTCCACATTCTCCCGAAATTCATTGTATAGGGTAGATTGCGTCAGTCACCCTCCATGATTTTAAGTAGGGGCGAAGTGCAAAGGATTGACTAACGCCAATGTATGAATTACGCTTTTAATTTTGAGAACAATATTGGGAGAGTTTAGTGTTATAATGCCGTAGGTAGAAAAGCGTTCGAGATGCACAAAGGTGTTTTTCTATCGCTTACCTTCTACCGAAACCCTCATAGGGCTGCCATCCTCCAACAAAAGCTCGTCCTCCGCCACGTTTCTCGTACAGGTAATATGGAAAGATTTCTAAACATTCAGCAAATAGAAGCACGAATTTTGAAAAACACGAAAGACTGCTTTGCGCTAGACTCGGTTAGACTATGATTTTTCCGAAATTTTGAATATGTAGTAGTTTCACTTATTCAATTAGCTACGAGGACACCCTAGATCACTATTAAACTCATCGCCACAGAGTGAAGCCAAAATTTTCAGCTAGAAGCTTGTTTTGTGGGAAATGGACGACAAACGGTCTGCAGGTGCTCGGAATTCGTGAATAAAGTGAATATAGAGATCGAATGCATTCAGCGAAAAGAATGATGCAGGATTCTGAGCTGATGTCTTTCTTTCGAGACCCCTGTGGCTGGTCAAATTGAATATACTCTTGTGTTCATCGATTGTTTGGTAACGGTTTCTTGCGAGATGTTGTGCGAGGAGGCTCGGTTACCACATGCATCCTGTCCTTTGCAAATACAACAAAAACGAAAGATGGAAGACAGGTGTGTGGTTAACCTGTCACCTAAGAAAGAATAAAGAATTTTTGTTCCTTCAAGATAGTAATTAAACTGCGCAGCTGCTCAGAGTGCAGCCTGTACAGAGTTCTAGAGCATGTCAGGAATTGCAAATATGTGCCTTCATTTTCAGAGAAGTCCGTTAAAAACTGCAAAATTCAAACCACTTTAATGTAGAGAAAATCTTTCTGCATCAGCTGGAACAAATTCCAAACAATAGTATCAATATCAATGATAGATCTATCATTTCTGGGAAGTCAAGCTGAAACAGGATCTGTCTGGGGTCCCAATAACCGTAATCATACGAAATATTCTAGACATCTATAAAAACCCGCTCGCCAAAGAATTTCCATCCGCCGATGAATTTATGTAATACATAATAATGCTGAGATATTTGCAAAATTCCGGACCGCAGATGCCTGCAGTGGGGGTCAAACACGCTATTACGCTTTCCGGGGGCTAACTCTTTCCCCACCACATCATGTAGGTCCTTCGTTTCGCCTTTTTCTCTGCTAAGTTTCTATTTAATAGTGCCATAAACAAACACCTGTCAGTAGGATTAATCTGGAGACGGCAAATCGGCATTGAGCCTAGTTAAGCTGTATTCGAAATGGAAATGTTAACTCTTTATTTGCTGCCTACTGCAATTCTTCACGGCAGAGTATTATGTATGCATTATATGATGCTATGCTGACCGCACTGTGAGATAGAAAACTAATTAAGATAAAAGCGAAACGAAGCCCGCATGGTGTACTATGATTATATGATGCTATGCTGACCGCACTGTGAGATAGAAAACTAATTAAGATAAAAGCGAAACGAAGCCCGCATGGTGGTAGACGCTTCAGCCCTCCGAAAGGGTAATAGTGTGATAGCGTGTTCGATCCCCTGCGCACAGCCCTGCGGTTCGCAGTTTTGCAAATATCTCTGCATCACTGTGGTTGAATTTCCCATAATACCCTGCCGTGAAAAGTTGTAGTAGAGAGTAAATAAAAAGTTAACACCCCATAATTCACATTCGCTACCACCAAGAATTCCGCGACAACTGCTGATAATTTTTTGATAATTAAAGCACTTATAAGCCTGAAGATTTGACTGGCTTCTGAAAGATGACTTGCCCTAGCTCTCTAAACCTATAATGTAATTTTTCTAGGATACTTTCTTCATTTCAGATTTTCTTAAAATTGAATTGTGGGAATTCGATTTTTCGAACTTCTAGAACTAACCACTGACATGCCCAAGTTATTTTACAGGCCACCATGTCTTGTTAGGCGGAATGCCAACTGGAGATACGAACGTTGGCGAGAAAGGTGAAAATCATGATTGTTGGTGTTTTTTACGATGTTTCTCAGCAATGAAATCATATCAAAGAGTTCTGAAGGCTCCTCCTCATGCTGACGTCAGTCGGAAATACCAATGTCGAAAGATAGTTCAACACTCCTGTTTAACATTAGCAGATGAGTCGGAGTTTCGAAATTCAAGAAATTCAAAAAAATTTTCGGCTAAAAAATATCCTCCATTTCTTAAGGACAACTTTGGTTTCTTTAATTTGCAGGCTGTTAAGGTAAGCTGCAATGGTTTATGGATCGAAGTAAAGCTATAAAATATACAAGTATATGAAACAAAATTCCGGAGTGTCATATGACATGACCCACCATAGTTCATCATAGTTCCTTAACTCTGTTTTCTTGGGGTAATTCTTATAAAAAACAGGAAGCACTTTTCCTGTTGGAAAAACTGAAAGCAAGCAAAAATTGCGAAATCTCTGTCTCTTATTATAAACACAAATGAGGGACATTCTTAATTGAAAACAGACAAATTGGTTGGTTGTTTTTAACTGAAGTCTTGTCATCGGACCGTAGTATAATTGCCACACGATTGTTAGCTACGAGATGAAATTGCCCAGATTTAGGTAAAACCTGTTTTGCGCACAGACTTTTTCAGTTGAAATCATCTGTAGGTGAATTTCCGAAGAATGAAATGTACAACTAACGAACCACTGATTCGTTTTGCACTGTGCCCATTGAAAAATCCACGAAAGGCTCGGGCTCCGCCACGTTTCCCGACATCCATCCTGAAATTTGCTCCACTTTATGATTTTCTTACTGAATTCGCTTGATGGCAGCTATGGTAATGCTGTATGGCACCTGAATTTTGATTGGTATCGATGATGTAGGAGCATATAAGACAAGCTATAATGCAAAAATAAGCGTGCAACAAATAAATGAACAATAAAATATCCATAACCTTAAATAATGGATTTCTAAGATTGCACGAAAATTATTCATTATTTAACGTTTTGTTTTCTGCCTTCTATAATTTTTCAGTTTCAGTTAAACATCGTGATTTCAACTACAGCCATAGCTTAACTGGGTTCTATGCCGATTTGCGCTCCCCAGATCAACCCCGCTGACGGGTGATTGCTGTGGCAAAAAGATCGATAGAAATAGCTGAGAGACGTGCGAAACAAAGGACCCGCATGGTGTGGTGGTGAACGCGTTACTCCCCGGAAAGGATAATAGCGCGTTCGTTCCCCACCATAGACACCTGCGGTCCAGAGTTTTGCAAATATCTCAGCAACGTTGTGGTTGTATTATTCATTATATTCGTGCAGTAATTGGGTCAGCAGCAAAACACTCCCAACAAATAGCTCCTCATGGGGGTTCGTGGACAAAAAACGATGACTTTCCAAGAACCAGAACATTTCTGGAGACGAGAACTAGATTTATTAAAGACACTTTGCTCTATCAATTCAAGGAGCAATCTTTGTAAAATAATCTTTAAACCTTATACAACCGTGAACTCGGATTAAAATTTAACAGACTAGAAATCTATCTATATATTCTATATAGAAAATATATAGAAAAATCCATATATTTTACGGAAAAAAATCTAGAAATCTAAAAGAATTATCCAGTGCGGCAGCTGCACAAAATCGAATCAAGTCGCCAATCGCAGTATTTTAGACAGTAATGTTTAAGTATCATTCTCTTTTCAACATGTTTCTTCTGCTCATGACTTACTGTTATCGCATTCACAAAAATACTGAAAAGAATTCTAATTAAACCTAATCTAGAAAACCTAGGCCTGAAATTAAGGACCCATTTGTATTGGTCGACTACATCAATCAGTGCTTGTCATTCATACGAGCCATAAAGTATTACTGGTTTTTCCTACTTAATGCTGCTCAATTAAGGTTAACCTAAACCGATGGATTACCATCGGAAAGAGGAGCTTGACCCAGTTAACCGTGAGGCTGCATAGCATTTCCTAGAGTGGAGGCGAAACGTGAACCAGAAGTGGTCGGGTACAAGTCATCAGACTTGGCCAGCTGCAGAGTTCTCGGTTTTCTTTTCATCATTAACATACGTACTCAATCATGCATGCTTGCGCGAATTTAGTGTTTGTGTGCATGAACATTCTGCATTCTTCTGGCTTCAATAAACAAGACCCATGAATACTCAGACGGAGGTTGTTCTACACCCATTTTCAAACCAAAACCTAGTGAGCTACCCAGGAGCACCCTTTTATTAAATCCTAAAAAAGTGAGCGCTGTTATAACAAAACTGCGATTGTTCCCACTCATCATGAACGAGAAATCCCAAAAGCGGTCCTTCGCTAACAAATTATTGAATGGAAACTTTACTGCTGCCTGGTCAAGCCGGTCAGTTATCAATAGAATCATAAGTGCACTTGATTTTTACCGGAAACCATATGTGTTGAACTCAAAACAAGCGGTCAGAAATTGGAGTGGTTACCTTGACGCCGTCCTCATCCTAGACACTGCTTGTAAATCGTGTGCACAGTAAAGAAAAACCACAGCGAGAGCCATTGAGAAAACCAAATCCGAGCCAATAGCTGCTTTTTTAAACTTTAATGCATAGAAATTTTTTAAAGGTTTCTCTTAAGACGAGTCTATGAGGAAAAGTGTTACTTGGTCGTCAAATGACCTTGGAGGTTTCAAAACAGCTGAACTTGCCTCTAGAACTAGTGAATAACACCTTTCTGTTACAAAGTTGTTCCACATAAATGGGAATTTTTAAATGAAATGAGTTTCGACACGTAATTCAATTTCTCTAAGTTCGACTAACAGGAATGTCGATGTGGATCCCCTCAGGAATTCAGTCTTTCATAGCGTCCACAACCTAGCATGCATCTTTCCTTTAGCACTGTTTAGCAGTTTCAGAAATGAAGATTACCCATCTTCAAATAAAATCTCAATACTTACCAATATGAAGGCGAGTCTTGCGCAGCACAGAAGCATGCTGAAAATTACAGAATATAGGGAGAAATCTCCTTTATTAATTCTTAGCTCATTCGTGAAATAGTGCCTTTAACTAAAATAATTGCACTGTATTAACAATAGTAGAATGTTGAGTAACACTGTAGAGCACAACGACCAACCTAAGAGAAGAATTATCAGAAACGTTATCGATGTTAGTGATGAAGAGACCATTCTGACCCTAAAAGGTTGTAGAAATATGAACGCATTATCTAAATAACCCGAAGAAAATCGCATCAACTCTGTTTGCACCATCTGAATAGAAGAAAAAAGGCTGAAAAAACAACACACAGTGAAGAAAGCCGAATGCGTAGAGCATTTGAATCAGAAGGAAAAGAAATGACTGCAGAGAGAAGCATATTTTTGTTTTGGAAAGCTAGCACGAGGGTGATAAAAGTTCATTGAGGTAAAGTCGCAGAGCCTTGGCCTGCTTCAGGGCTGGAGTGATTTGAGTCGTTTGTTCTTCGCAGCTGTGAAGAACTTCAATGTATTCAGCTTGCTGCGACTACGAATACCCACATCGCGAGAATGAACGGCTGTGGGCGATCGACTAGAGTCATTCAGGCTCTAAAGAAGGCGATGGCGCCGAAACATTAGCCCAACAAAGCCTTGCTTTTTATCATACTCGTGTTAACTCGTCAATAAAGAAATAGACTGATGTATTTTGTGTAGTCTCCTAAACGGTTACGGTTATGACTGCTGGCAGCCTCGCGAAAAGTGAGCTCTACTGAAGTCATTGCGAAGTTACCAGAGTGATCGATATGACCTCCGTAGGCTGGAATTTCTTTCCAGTTGTTGATTTCAATAAATTAACCTGTCTTTCTACGCTTCTTGCACTCTTTGCACTCAATCGATAACTTGTAAAACATGGATATTGTGCTGGATATTGTTTGGGAAAAGCTCTATTTTGCACTTAGAAATCTGCAACAACCATTTCCTGAACGAGTCCATAGACCAGTAACTTGAGTGGAAATCGAGTATTATTTCAAATCTAAGTGCTAGAGTGAATCATAGGTCATATAGAGTGTGCGGTATGAAAAATGCTTAAATAGGGACGCATAATTCGTGAAACACTTTCAAATGTTCACAGGAAGGACAAATAAGGAACTAGCTGACAGAAAGGCGAAACGAAGGAGCCGCATGGTGTGGTGGTGAACGTGTTAGCCTTCGAAACAGGTAATAGCGCGTTCGTTCCCCACCGCAGACAACTGCGGTCCGGAATTTAGCAAGTATCTCAACACTATCGTGGTTTTATTCCGCATAATACTCTGACATAAAGAATTGTGGTAGGCAGCAAATAAAAAGTCAATGTTGACAGGAATGTTTTCTTTGATGGACCATAGTAACATGTATTAAGCATCATCATACACAACATTCACATCTATAGAACGACGGAACAAGGTCTCCTCTGCGATCCTGTCGTTTCATCAACTCATTGAGTTCTGTAGTTATTAAAAAGTTGTTGTTCATTGTCAAAAAACCAGAGGGTCCATAGTCGACGAAAAATTGCTCGTATTTTATTCGGAAAACAATGCTAAACGGCGCGGGGCGTTATGGGCTAATTACTATGCAGCAAAGAAGGAAGTGAGAAGGAAGAAAGGAACTACTAGGATAAAGTGGTCGATTTTTTTGCTCACTTTGCTGTCTCTCCATGTTGGACTCAGTGTTGTGAAATCGTGTGTAAACCGTGAAAAACTCCTTTTTCTAAGCAAATGACTGATTTAGAACTTGTGACAACAGCACTCTTTGACTGCTTCCTTTAGGAATTTCGAAAACGCTTCCAAATACGAACAACAATATAACTACTATAATGCTGAGATATTTGCAAAACTATGTAAAGCGAAACGAAGGATCCGCATGGTGTGGTGGTGAACGCGTTACTCCCCGGATAGGACAATAACGCGTTCGTTACCCACCGCAGTCGTCTGCGGTCCGGAGTTTTGCAAATATTTCGTCATTGTAGTAGTTATATTTCACAAAATACGATGCCGTTAAAAAGAATAGGCAGTAAATAAAAAAGCTTAAGACTGACAACAATGTTGTTCTATGACGGACCATAGTAAAATATATTAAATTGAACTACACATATCGTTCATACCCATAAAACCATAGAACAGACTCTCTTCTACAGTCCTGCCATGCCCACAACACATCAAGTTCTCTAGTAACCGAAGAGTTACGGTTTATTGTCAAAAAACCAAGAAGTCCGTAAATGATGAAGATTAGGCGTTCTCCATTGCAGCAGACAACAGCACATACACTCCCTGGTTCGACTCCGCCCAGGACCAGCCAGGCCTCTCATTCTGTGGTCGGTAAATTGGCGCTGGACTTGTATGGATAACCTCCTTCCGAAACACAAAATTAGGCAACTGCCAATGTGTTGGAAATCTAGGGACACTCTGAGCGGCGGGAGCCATTCCAAAAATCCACGAAGAATCAACTCGAGCGACATAAAGCGATGATCATGAACACGACAAAATGCTTGAATTGCAGACGAATCCATGAGGAAATACCCGAAGAATTTTATTGATGACTGTGCAGTTAAACGAAAGCAATGAAAGAAACACTGCGACTCAAACAATATGCGATTTCGGGTCCTACAAATTTTTAAACAAGAAGAAAATGATGCGAATAAGAGCGTTTGAGGAAGAAGAAATAAAATAAAACGGTGAAAAAAATTGAGGAAACGAAAAATACATGGTGAACAAGTGGGACCATTATGCTCAAAATGGAAACCGTTCTCCGTTGACTACGTTGCTGTGCGCAATTTCGCCACTCCTATCTGCTAGTAGTCAAGGCGTTATGTGTTCTGTGCTATCTTATTCCCTGCTGTGATCGACGAACTAAGAATAGAACATAGTAAATGTTCTAAAAATACTACCTATGGACAACTGGATGCTAACAGGAATCTATCAAAGATAGTACATGGTCTCAACATGGCTATTATTGAATTAAAACTGAGCGCTTGTAAGTTTCCAGAAAATCGAAAACGAAGCGTATATGACGTGCCCAATCTGGCTGCGCGCTTTCATTTAAATCTTTCGATGTATTTATCTATAAAAGATTTATTAGAACAGAGCAAGTAGGACACCTAACTGACAACTTCTCCGATATCATTGAGAAAAAGGCTATAGCGTAGTGGGATCCTCGAGCACTGTATTGCCACGAATGAGATCACTTATGAGTCACAATGTATTAATTTCAGTGCTACGGTACAATGAGATCATCATTATCGTGAAGAAAAACTCCTCAAGCAAGCGATAACATGCTGTCAAGACCATTCAGCGCCATTCTTGCCAAAACGCCAAAAAGAAAACCGGAAAGGAACAACATGGAGCGGGTAGCTGGCTAATATATTACGCTTCCGTGCATGGAAATATCAGTTGACGGCTGAATGTAAAGCCGATGCTTAAAAGGAGAACGTTTTTTCTATCTCATTCGTGTTCACTTTAACGGAAATGGCGGCGAGTTATATCTGTATCGAAAAGCCAACACGATGGTCGACTTAGTTTCAAGGCCAAGAAAGAAGAAACGAAAAATTTGCAAAGTTAACAGCGTTAAACGCAAAAAGAGCACCAAGCATTATCTCGTCAGTTTTAATGATGTTTCCACAACGACGTCACTTCAAATAGCTAAATAACGGAGTTCATTTCAAAATAACTGCGAATGTGTTGGAAGGGAGAATCCCCTATCCCCTATAACTTAACTGAGAGGAGAAATCGAAATTTTCACTCGTGTTGGCAGGATTAGATCAAAGAGTGCCAAATTGTCGAAAATGAGGTGTGCAGACAGTATGTGAGCCATGGACGATCGAGAAGCGTCTCACTGACTGTGCTCTAGGAGATGTCAAACTCTTTACAAAAAAACCCGTATGCCACACGTTCAGCCTTCCTCACGAATACTCCGAACTATAAATGTCAAGCTAGTTTTCATGATGTTCGAGTCTGCAGCAGTTACTCCAACTGACAACTTCAAGACGCAACAGAACTGATGGTAGCCTTACTAGCGCCACTCTAATCAATCAATCAAGTTTAATCATTCAAAGATTAGTGACTAAAATAGTGACATCGGTGTTTTCTGATGGCAAAGTTTAGTGGCAAACATTTTAAACCTGTATTTGCTAACTACGAAGGTTTTCTACAACGTGGTACTTCGTTTCTGAATAAATGGTGATAGCTTTTTAATTATACCAGAAGACACTTTAGCCTACGTCTCTATGGGAGATCGATTCCCGAAATTCCGTTCTCATCTTAAATTCATTTAGAATTCCATCGTCTCCTGCAGCAAGAGACTCCTATTATTTGTTTGTTTTGTTACTTGGAAAGAATCTAGGTCAAAAATGCGAAGGCATTAAAAGCCGAGCACAACTAATGAGCCATCTTTGACTCACATTGTGGCGAATGTATAGAACGGTGCACAGTGTAATACTGACTAACTACAGCTGTTAATGAAAAGATATCAAGAGCTAGCCCAATGTTATCCATCGCTTAACTTTTATAGCATAATAGCTTCGAGTCCTTTTGACCGACCGAAATTGCAAGTGAGACCTCCATTACAGTGAGGACAACGTTGAAGCGTGCACCTATTTTTTGTGCAAGTGTGAATGAAATGATAATTTATCATAGAAAGAGAAAAATTATTTAAAACTGCACTGTTGCGCACTTCGATTTGGTATGGTCTCTGCGAGAAGTAGACGTCCTGATGGGAACATTTGCCCAAGGGATCTGTCGGCAGCGGATAACACATGAGCAGCGGCACTTATTTTAAGCGCGGAAGAAATGCTTCATCATTCGGCATTTCAAGAGCACAACAATGAATCGCACACCATAACACGTTTATTGCGAATCCCGTAAATGTATTATTGAAAGTTGAGCATTCTTATGAGTTCAAGGAAATGCAGACGGATATAGTGCAGAGCTTGGATGTTAACTGCAGTATACTCATGGTCTCGTTGGCTCGTTTCCACTGCTTGGTGTAACCAGGCTCCCATAACTACCGGAATTGACCACTTGGTAGTAGACTTGGGTGATAGTAATATTGAGGTGATAAGTGGATAGACCACTGCAAGCCACTGTATAAGCCAAATATGCGCTCAATAATCTCAACGTTGTGCAATGAAATTGAATGCATGGTGCACTGGTAAGCCATAGGTCAATGCCGACTGATTTCCTACTTTATTCTTTATTGCTGAAAACGTAACAAACTGATGAGGAAGTGGTCATGCAAGCATGAGGTTATTAGTCATACAAGTCAATGGATTTTTCTTTCTATGCAAGTTATTCAATGGTCTTAAGAGTATTAATACGCGTTTACGGCATTGCAGTTAACATATAGCGGACGGTGTTCACTCTATGCGTTCATGCGCAATCCTGAGTGGACGACCTGCTTGCATACAATGCAATTCTTTTTTCATTTAATTATGGAATAACGCAGAGAGCCTCACGGAAAGGAATGTGATGTTGACCACAGCCAAAAATTAACCACCTGCATAAGGTCAACGGCAAGTCTACTTAAGCAACATCTATGCGTTTAGCTGTTTGGCTAGACTTTCTCATCTACACTGCGTTGAGTTTCATTCTTATTGAAAGTTGATAATTTCGAATGCACACTTATAATCCTTTTAGTATCTTTGAATCAAACTAAGCCCATTGGGAAGCTTTGGCGTGACAAAGACAAATGTAGAGATTCACGCCTAATTCACTTAGTGATTAGATAGAAGGTCACAGAGATGATACTTTCAACGCAGAATAAAACCCAATACAGAGGATTTCAGAGTGCCAGTGCTTGTGATTTATAAGCTCCCGTGACATAAAGACACGTAATTTTTGAGAGAGGAGAAGTGACTTCTTCAGAAAAACGAGCAACGCCAGATTGGAAACAGTGAGTATGTAGGCAATAACGAATAAGGGACAAAAGGATAAAAATCTCGCCGACCATCAGTTTCTGAGGGATGTGCTATGCATTGGGCTTCATTAAGCATAATTAGAGGTGACTGAATGGTTATTTGGACCATACAATGACTCTTACTGGGCTATCGATGTACCGAGCCAAGTGCTGCTATCCTCCCAGACAATATCGTACTAATTTATTGAATCCAGGAGGGTTGGAAGGCTTGGTGAGTCATGGGCGCAGGGTCGACCCACGTACATTGCAGGGCATCTCTAACGACTGCGCTACACGCACCCACAATAACACCCAATAACGAATATAGACACTAATATTACACTTTTCAATAACTTTAGATTACTAACAAGCGGCTTATGTTCAAAGGGAAAAAGTCGTCTCCTACGATTATTTTCGCATTTCACTCCAGCCCCAACTAGGACAATAGAGGCCAATTCATTTACGTCGATCAGTATAGCTTTGATAGAAAAGACCATGACTTTCCCTAGAACATAATTTACAACCTCAACACTTTGGTGATCCCAAAAGTTGGAGGTTTGCCCGTCGACTTTTAGAATTCTATCTTAACTGGTTTTAAAATTGCTTAATGAGCTAATCTTAAATCATATTTTATCGTTCTCTAAGTTATACTTGTAGTTAATTCATCTTCACGCGCTGTATCAAACATTGTTACTTGGGACACCTCATCCCCTGCGATCCTCAGATAGTCAGGCCAATGTCAGCACGTTTCCTCAACATCTAGTTGTCACCATTAGCTCTGTTAAGGTTTCGCTCTGGCATCAATCAATCATGGCCACAAACAGTCGCAACAGGACAGGATCACTTAAATTCGATTCTTCTTAGATTAGATTAGACAGATTTTAAACAGATTCTTAGATCTTCCATTAATAAAATGTAGTTCCATGCCAGACTACCCGTCTGAAGCGCACCTCAGTTTTACAGCATATTTTTACAACTATGAACATCGCCAGTGCCAAGTGAACTTAGATAATAACTCATTGATCACAGTTCCAACAGCCGTTAATATTGGATCAATAACCACATCGTTTGAGCAGTAGCCACTTGTTAAAATTAAATATATAAGCTCACTCTAAGTTCAAGGCACCTAGGATTTAAAGTAATTGTCAATTCCACCATATCCGGGTTCCGCTCAACCATCCTTTCTATTATTTGAGTTAGAAGTCGACTACCGGAAACCCCGTTAATCCTCAGAAATAGATTTACCATCTTTAAAAAAGGGAACAATGCATAAACGACTATTAATATTTCTAAAAAAAAGCTGCAATTGTCCATAATATAATCGCAAAGATAAAAAGATATGAGCAGAACCTCAGTTGAGTTTCGAGCCCGTGGTTACCGGTACTCGGGGCTCGTACGCTAATGGCCACAAAGGCCCTTGCTTTGGTTTTCTCTTCGTTATTTCTTCTTCTCTACCGGTTTTATCAGCAAACATCCGTCAATGGAAATGATCTGGGGAACACAAGCCAGCATCGGACGCAGTTAAGACGAAGTTGTTGTTGAAATCACAATGTCTTAACTTTTATTTATTGCGTATTCTTATTTCATAGCAGGATACTATGTAAAATACAAACATAGCGATGTTGAAATAACACTTTATACAAATGAACATATACACATTATGTGTTGCACTTATGCCTTATAACATTATATGGCATTGTGATTTTAAATGCAACGTCAGCTGTCAACTGTCGACTTGTGTTCACCGGAGCATTCCCGTTGACGGGTAGTTGCTGATGCCACCGATAGAGTTAAAAAATATTTGAGGGAAACGCAAAGTAAGTGCTTCGCTTGGTGCAGCTATAAACACTTGAGCCCTTGGTAAGGGTAATCGATGGATCGCAGTCTACCTGAGGCTCCGAGTTTAGCCCATGTATTTCCCTTTTTCTTCATATACTCCGAGTATTCCTCATGAGCGTCCTTGCGGTTGTATTTCACACAGCACTCCGCCTTGAAAAAAGTATACGAAGTGAATAAAAGTTAAGATATTGTCCATAATATATTCATCAGAGTGTTTTCTAAGAGAAGAGTAACAAGTGAAAAAAAGGATACGATAATGCAAATAACATAAGAAAGCATAGAAAAAGAATGACAAGGGACAAGAGTTATAGACGTTTCTGGAAGAAAATGCTAGAAAAAGTAGCACTTTGGAAGAATAGTGCAATGGTTGGAGGCGCCCTACACTGCACATGGAGTTATTCCCAAACCGCAGTTTCATCAAGCTTTCCATCCCTCCGGGCTCAGCATATTCGTACCAAACCTGTCCGAAAGTATAGCAGCACTGGCTCGATACATCGGTAAGCTACCGCGAGAGTCGCTGAATAGGCCATACATAAATTCCACCACCTCTAACGATGCCTCATAAAGTCGAATACATGGCGAGTCCCTCAGCGATTGTTCTATGGTGAGAGCTTTATCGTTTTTTATGAAAGAAACAGAAGAAAGACGAGAAGTGATAAATAGAAGAGAGGGCAAGCATGGACCTCTGAAAGACCAACTCTTGGGTAGCTGCTCATAGAATTTAGATTGTTTTTATAGGAATGAAGCAAATTATACCCTCGTTGTGCACGGGTGGTGAGCTCGGGAGAACCTAGGTGGCCGGTTGCGAAGTAGCGGATGTTTGTCCCACTAGCGCGCTCTCCGCTGGGAGGCTCAATATTTTTCATACGAAAGGACACTTAAACCAAATCAATCACAGCAATTATCGCCGGTATGGTGGCAGTGTTGTCATAAGATGGCAGACAACTCAAATCCATTTGATTCAGCAACAGTCTCTGGCAATGAGCCAAAATGCCGGAAAACATCAGCAGAGCAGCAAATTACCAGTCAACTGAAATTAGCCGGAACGGGCCGATCACGATCAATTTTTAGATAACTTTAATACTTAGGATGATATGTATATATAAATATACATTTTTGGCGAGGTTTTAAAATTACCCTAAGTTTGACGGCAAGGACCTGAGGAGGACGAAGTCGCCGAAACGTCAGCCTTTGAAAAGGATAACAACAACGATATAACATCTATAACAACCCCGCTTCGGCTAAAAAAAGGGCAGTTCGTAAAGACATACATATATACAGATATGTCGGTTATTATGCCGAGGTTTATAGAGGGCCGATCTTTCGAGTTATTAATTCTGAGTCTGCTTGAAATTCAAAACTGAAAAGTCGACACTACAATGAGCAGTAGTTCCTGACTTATGTGCAGGGCGAATAGCGAGAGCGAAAACAATGCATTTGGGAGACGATTACTTCCCGCTGGACGAAATCCCGATTTTTCAATCGCTTTGCTGCACTGGAATACAAGCGTCGACGAACAAATCGAGAAGAAAAAACGTTTGTACGTTCAAGAAGCAAGGAATTTCATCTCCTTGGAACCACGGAACGCGCACATTTTCACAACATTTGCAGAATGAAAAGATTTAATTTAAGTGAAAAACTTCAGCATAACACGAGGGGCGGGTGTGGAGCAGTGGTCGGAGGCGCCCTACAACACACACGTGGAATCGATTTCCGCGCTTATAGCTCCCCAGGAGCTCCATCCCTCCGAGGTCGGCAAATTGGTACCAGACTTGTCTGGGAGGATAGCAGCATTAGTTCGATACATCGGTGGGTCACCGCGAGTCATTGTGAAAGCCAAATATGCGTCCAATCACCTCAAAACGATGCTCAATGAAGTCGAATGCATGTCGCATCCCTCAGGGATTAATCAACGCAGAGGGCGTTAATTTTTTTATAACAGGAAGAGTCATGACTGTTTTTTAAACAGTTAAATTTAGGAAATCTTTTGCGGATACATCAGCGTTGAAACAAATGTAAAGCAAGGCCACTGTCTAATAAATCAACCGACGGCTCATGCTATAACTCTCTTTCGGCTTATAAAACAAATCGCCTATATCACGTGCGATTATGGTAATTTTTGTGTAAGTCAATCGGTTACCACTAGAGCGCCCGAAACGTTGGAACTGAAGCCATTCATTCTCACTGGTTTAGACGAGGATATTACAAGAGCTAGCTTGTCAGGTAGTAGCAAAGATAAAATCTTTTCGGCAACTGAGTGGAAACGTTGAAACGCCTTCTTATCTTGGATGACTTTTTTAGAAGGATGAAAACGATTGGACATCGCATTTCAACGACAGGGAACCTGATATAACGAAGCGGGAAGGTGTGCTGGAGACGATTGTAAAACTTTTAAATAGAAGAAAAGTCTTCTAACGCTGTACTCAATTCATTTTTTAAGAAAACCTGTCCCTTGTATTTGTATAAGATCAGAGCTCGTTTTAATAGAAGGTGTTATAAAGACCCGTTAACTTCGCAATTTATGGATGCATCAAGTAAGCGGCAAAATAGAGCCATCTGACATTCAGAGCGTCAATGTCGGAATAAATGGGAGAAGACGTCTGTAAATAACGCGCCGTCCGGAACTCTGACAAAGCGGTTCATCCCCAAGGAATTGATGGCGGTGGTGATTGTGATGTTAGTGGTAGTGGAATGGTGATATATGCTGACGCTAAACTGCGGGTTGAATTACTAGAACACGACCTTCTACTTGCTGCAAATAGACAAAGAACCTAGAAAACCCCATCGTATCATTTCAAGATAACATAGTCAAATAAAATTGTTCTTGCAACGAAGACAGAGTGGAGAATTTGCGGGACTAGATGGCACGAAACATGAGATAAATTGCTTAGAGGTCGACAATGGAATCAACCTGTTATTCATTATATCATTCAACTTATTTTACAATATATCACAAACGATCTAGAATATGGCATAGTCTATCTAATCCAGAAAAATTCATGCAGAAATATATATATATACATATATATATATAAGTAGGAGGCTGGTAGCTCAGTGGCAGTGATGTCAACCTTAACGAGCATAGCACACGTTCTACCCCACATTGGGCTCACCAAACCTCTGTCCACCTCATGGCTCCGAAATTGTAACAGACTTATGTGGGATCACTCTCTACAATGCAAGTGGGAACGCTCCATCAAGCTATCTCAGGACTTCTGGAAGAGCCCATTCGATCAGCATTATCCGGCATTCATGATTAAACGAAAGCCGAGTCCACATGCGGAAGTTGAAATAGCTTCATAGATGCTGAGTACGAGAACACGAATCGAAAGCAAGAAGTGTTTGAATCGGCGCAACAGATGTGAAAGAGGTGTCGTATAAAAAATATCCATATGACCAAGTTAAATGGTAAGTTCCATACCACCTGCAGACATTAGACACTGCTTCCGTTACTTTGGCATCCAGTGTGCGCTACCTGTAGATGTGCTCATCTTCATGGGCACGCCACTATCCTGAGCACCTTCTTTTCCTCATAGGACAGGACCCTTTTCAATTGAATCTTCAGACAGTATAAGTAAGGTGCTCAAAATTTTCACCACAGGTAATCACTCAGACTTGTGGATCTTAGGAAGGTTTAGCTCCTTTCTAGGATCCTTCCAGGAGTGAAGCAATTTCTGTCGCAACAACGATTCTTGTAGTATTTCTAAAGGTCAAACTATATATACATTCTGCAATGCTGAGATATTTGCAAAACTCCGAATCTCAGGTGTCTGCGGTGGGGAACGAACGCGCTGTTGGCCTTTCTGGGGAGTAACGCGTCCTCGAAAGAACTAGCTGAGAGACAGGCGAAACGAAGGATCCGCATGGTGTGGTGGTGAGCGCGTTACTCCCAGGAAAGGATAATAGAGCGTTCGTTCTCCACCGCAGACACCTGCGATCTGGAGTTTTGCAATTATCTCAACATTACAGAAGTTATATTTCACAACATATCCTGACATTAAAAAGAATAGGCAGTAAATAAAAAGGTTTATGTATATATATACATTTCTAATTCCAAGCTCAGCAAAGGACAGACCCATTAGCACAAGAGTTCAGTGAACTGTTTGTGGATCTTTTTCCATCTGACTGTCATTCAACCTCGGTATGAATGACCGATGTACCTCCTTTCATTGATGACCTAATACAAGATTGTTACCACATATTTATTAGGCTAACATTTTAGCGTCTTCGTCTTCCTCAAGGCCGATGATCCCAGTTGATGGCCTCAGTAATTCGTGTTCTCGATGTGGTCTCTTCGTCATCGTATCGAGTCGAATTTTCTTCAGTGGAGACCGCTCGAATGAGGCAACTTCACCCATCGGCGCTCTTTCATACAGAAAAGTTGTTGTTGATGATGATTGTCCGTTCATAAAAATATTTCCTTCAGCAGGCCATCAATCTTACAGCTGTGGGTATTACACTAGCTGAAATGAATGAAAAAAGGTACATTGATCATTCAGACCGTGGCTAAATGACGGCCAGTTTGAAAAACCTTCATTCTCTATTCGCTATGTGCTAGCTAACATAATAGCGACTGCTGCAGGTTGGTTCAACGAGAAACAAACTATTGCCAATGGACCATCATTATCTACAACAACCGACCTGTATGAAAGAGCGACGCCGAATGAGGCTGCCTCATTCGAGTGGTGCTCGTCTGAAGAAAATTCGATTCGATACAACTATGGAGATAACCACATCGAAAGCACGAATGGCTGTAGACTGTTGACTCCGAGCAACGTTGACCGAATAGATGTATGGTAACGAGTTCGTGTTAGCCTATAATATATTTCTGACCATATTTTTGCCAAAAACAATAAAAGGAAAGGATATCTACCAAAAACTTGATGCACCTCGAGTCCCCAGAGTGAACGGCGCTCACTAACCAGTCTGAGGAAAAAGGGAAGAAGTGTAATATTCCTATATCCGATACACATATTTCATAGGTTTAGCTCTTTGCAAATTCTGCTCAAGCAGCGAAAACCGTTTCAGCGGCAAAGTATATCCCTTTCAAATCTGGGAAAAAAGGAAAATCCCCACATCTAAAGTTGAGGAAGATTTTGTACCTGTAAGTAGAAGATAAATTTGAATTAATGCTAATATACCAGGCTTGTCAATCTTTGTCAAATCCATTGCAATTTTATTTCTACATGTCTTGCCAGATGTGGTAAAATCCATACTTACTAGAAAGTTAACATAGACCTTACTAAACGCATTCTTATAAGAAACTTCTCCTAAAGCATGGCATTCGTGCGATGGTTCCCCCGAAGCATGGCTGGTGTGGAAGGATTGATTATCGAAAAGTGCCATAAATAGTAAGGAATGTGAAATATTTTCTAGATTTCGGGAGATTAACGGAAGAAAAGTGTAGACTGGTGTAAAAACTTAATGCTTCCCATCGAGGGTACTTTCCGGATTGCAACAGTAAAATCGCACGCAGGTCATGATCGGATCTAGTAGAAGAAAATTAATATACTCATAATGTTATACCTTTTTATTTTTTGCCTACTATAATTTCGCGGCAGGGTACTAAGCGAAATACAACCTCAACGTTGCTGAGATATTTGCAAAACTCTGGACCGCAGGTGTCTATGGTGGGGAACGAACGCGCTATTGTCCTTTCCGGGGAGTAACGCGTTCACCACCGCACCATGCTGGTCCTTTGTTTCGCCCGTCTCTCAGCTATTTCTACCGATCTTTGCCACAACAATCACCCGTCAGCGGTATAGAAATAGCTGAGAGACAGGTTAATATACTCATATTTCCCAGAATGGATAAACTTCCTATCTTCCTTTTAATTAGAGACAAACTGTGAAAAAAGTGTATACATTGTTCCTATGGTAGATTTCAGCACTGAACGTTCACCATGTTTTCAATGCCATGGAGGGCAACGAACTGTGAAATACATGGAAAAACAAAAAAAGAAAAAGTGCAAAAAAATACTTGGCTGATTAGATCGAGCTCTTTGTTCAACTACAATTCGATTAAAAGAAAGGATTACAATGATATTATTTCGTTTTGCAGTACAGACAACACAAGTGAGTTGAAAGAAAAAACTTGCAGCACGATGTAGGCATTATATAGACTAATATTGCTAGCAAAATATCATAGTGAGGAGCACTCGTAACAGCATGGCTCTGATGAAGGCAAAATCGCCTAAACGTTAGCCATCAAACAACAGCAACAACAACAACAACGAGGGCGAACAACTTATACCAACTCAGCATTACCTCAACAAGATCAGTTCATAAGAACATATAAATAAATATAGCATATGAAAACTTATAGGGATAAAAGATAAACCTCTCAGCGCTGAATCAATCTCTGAGAGATGCGCCATGCATTCGACTTCATTACGCATTGTTGGGGGTGATTGAATGCACATCTGGTCTTTACTCGTCTATCGATGTACCGAGCCAGTGTTGGTTTCCACCTAGACTAGCCTTGTACCACTTCGCCAACCCTGGAGGGATGGAAGGCTTTGCGAGCCACGAGCGCCGAGATCGACCCCATATGTCTTGCAGGTTTCACCGACGACTGCGCTACGCGGGCGCTATGAATACTTATACGAAAGACAATATGGTACGAGAAACCATTTTCTGAATAATATTGTAGATGAAAAAATATTGGATGTATTTAAGTGCGATAATGGAAGGTATTGTATAGTGATGAATAAGAGTCATAAAGATGTTACATATCTGGATGGATACATAAAAAAAGCCACTCGAAACGTTAGCCGAGACACTTGTGACAGGAACTGCCGCTATAAAAAAAAAACTGAACCATGGCAAATCCATCGAAACTCTTCGACATTGCCTATGGAAACAACCTGCTAGGAAGCTGGCACGGGTTTCTCGAGTTTGAGCTCACACGTACCTCTATGAATATCGGTCATCGAAGAGCAAAATTACTAAACGGTCTGGTTCACCTCTATGATTTTCTGTTAACCAGTCCAATTAATTCGATTTATTTTTTTTTCACCTATCCTACTAACTTATTGACTGCAAGCAAACTGTAGGAATCTGTTTTCCAAGAACGATTTACTTACTTAGATACTTGAATAGACCGACCTCACTGGTTGTGCGGTCCACAGCATATTCACCATTTTTCAGAGACTTGCTGGCTAAGGCATTATGGTTGCCTGGAATCCCGAGGTCAGCAGCCTGGTCAAAGTCTGCTTCAGGTTGTCACCACCACTGGCAGTCGCAGCCATTGAGGGTTAGAGCGAGATTTGCCACCATGCGACTTTGATACCAGGGCGGTGGTGGATCCTGGCTTTGGACTGGTTTGCTCTTAGCTAGGATTTCCGATGGAAACGCCGGACTCCTTCTCAACTTGGGAGACCCTGTCAGGTGGACGAATCCGTCCGCTGTCATCATCGCAGTCCGGCACCCAGGAGCACTTCCCAGCCACGATGAGGCGGTAAACCGTTGGGAGGTTTCTAAGAATTTGAGTGTTCAAAAATTAGTACCGAAATTCAAGCTGTATTTTAACACATTTCCGATGACACGTAATTTTGCAGGCAGGCGGATTAGGTGACACCCAATATTCGGCTGTTCCCGATCTCTGGTTCTTCTGTAACAGACGATAATATTTCGGCAACCAGATGACTCGTGACTCGAGAGCATGACTGGATTATAAAGCATGCGTCGCTGTATTGCACCATGAATATGAAGAGCATTTATGCTACTTCTTACTACATATTACTATTAGGTTGTTAAGCAATAGGTGAGCGTTTTAAAATATTTGTTGTTTTCATGCATTTTCTACCAATTGGTGAACGCGTCACCGCAGACACTTGCGGTCCGGAACGAACGCGCTATCACGGTTTTGCAAACATCTCAGCATCGTTGTCGTTGACTAACTAAAAGATAATTAGGCAAAATTCAACTTACTCCATGTTTAGTGAATTAGTTCTATGCGATATCAAAGTATGGTACCCATTATAGGTTATCGCATCACTTCGACTGCAGGTGTTCTTGGGTGTCAAACTGTGGAGAAGGCCCAGTTAGTGATAAATCTATGATTTCCAGTTGTTTCGAAAAAAAAACCTGGACGAAGTGGTACAACCTGTTCCTATTTGCAGTTGTCTGTGATGATGACGTAGTGCGGCCTTGTACTGGTTTCTCGAGGCAAAGAAACCAATTTTTTAAATCTTCTTTTCATTTGACCCGTCTTCACGTCTATTGTGCGGATCCCAGCACTTTTCATTCACTTCGTTTCCTCGCATCTATTGTCGACGAAGATCTTCCAACTTTTATGTGGTTCTGTTCCGGCTTGAGGATTTCGATTTCATCTTGAATGTCATAGAATGCTGGTCGAACAGTTCTCCCTGGAGTCCTGAGATAGCCCGGCTGGAGCGCTCCCAATTGGATTGCAGAGAGTGATTTTTTTTCCAGACAAACCCGGTACCAATTTTTCGACCACGGAGGGTTGAGATACTTGGTTGGCCCGGAGCGGAATAGAACTAGCACCATACTTGTGATGACGGGCATCACTATTACTGTGCTGCCCGCCTCCTTAAAAAACCAATAGCACACTAAATCCATAAAAAGCAAGAGTGGATGATTTTTCGTGGAGAGGAACCACTCAGCTATTGACAAATTCCTCTAAATGCTCTGTGGTGCACTTTATTCGAAAAAATATTTTTCTGCTAATCCACGTTGGTTCAGAAATGAGCCCAGATTTTGCCAACATAAATTTTACTAATGCGGTTTATAACGAGTATTTATTAGCGGCCCAGCTACTGCGCAGCGCCTTGCAGTCTCTTTATTTCCTAACAAATTGCTATATAAAACTTTTTCGTAGCACTTGATACAGACAGATTTTAGATTGATGTCGTCATATTATGAAAATCGCACTTGTACTCGGTGACTTTCGAATTGAATATGAAAGAATGGCAGAAATCCTAAGTAAAACGAGCCTGGGGATAGCTTTCGCACGCACAATGCATATTTGATTCTTGACAATTCGTACGTGAGATGTAGCTATTCAATGGAAGAGATTGCAAAGGCCACCAACAGTTGTCGGCGACTATTTTATGCCGATAATCGAAACCATCTATCCAAAAGTCGCTTGATGAACTGTAGGAAACTCTGCGTTCACAATTCTGCCCTCATTCATCATTTAGAAGGCATTGAAAGGATGAAAATTCTTAGGAAGTTAATGCCGCATGCGTTTAACGAATGGCAGCGCGATCGTCGTCAAGAAGTTTGTTCTGTCTTCTTTCACGATGCAGGAAGCAACCCCTTTCTATGACGCATTGTGACGTATGAGAAATGAATTCTATACAACCAATAATATCCCAAAGTAGTTAGGATGAGATGAGGCTCCCAAACTTTTTCCAAAACCGAATTGCATCAAAAATTGATGTGAGAGCTTTTGTTTCGACAGCTGAAAAACGTTGTGAATCTTGGTAACAGCATCAGAACAAAATGAAATGTCACAAAAGCGATGAAATCCTACGACGCATGCTTCCATAAGTCGGACTGGATATAGAAACTGCACCACTTTTACTTTTACTCCTTCGTGTTTTAGAAATTCGACGACGTCGTCGATTTTAGGATGCGCTTAAAACCAAGTATCATCAATTGATGAATGTTTCACTATGCGTTTATAAATAAATTCAGTTCTAAAAGAAGCACTAACACCTTCACAAAAACATGCATTGCTTTCAATTCGTACGTCACCAAAAGTGTTTTGAGCTTTCGAATCAGCTCACACTAAATTAATCACTTCGAGTAGCAAACAGATTGGAACCTAGACATTTTCATCAAAAATATGCATGTTCTCATATTCTGTTGCGATGATTTATTGATCAACTGGATATCACAAAACATTTTGTTCGCTTTTTTCTGTGGGGTGCATATTTCAAACAGAAGAACGAGTGAGTAAGCAGCGTTCCGTCTCGGAGGACAAGACTTTATTCCCAGACGTCTATAGCTGCGATTGCCACACTTCTATCAAAAGCTAGAAATTTCAACACTGGTCACGGCTGTTCGAGGGAATTCGAGGGAATCCAAAGCTGGAACATCATAGCAAAACTGCTTGCACGGTTACGGTGCTTGTCTGTCAGCCTGCGAAGCTCACGAGCTTTGCGTCAAGAGCTCCTGAACTGAAATTCACCAGTGTGGCCAACGTGTTCATATTTTGGTGAAATTTCATCATGAAGTACAGATGAAAGGAAATATTACCCTCAAAACAAATTTTGGAAGGCTTTTAGTCCAACGAAGAGAAATCAAAGCCAGAACAACATTAAGGTTGCCATCGGCATGGCCTTCAAAGTGAACACCGAAAAATAAAGTTCGAAGAAAAAAGGAAAGGAATCGAAAATGAACGCAGGATTCGATCTAATTTCCGCGACATGCGCTCATCAAGGCGAGATTGGCGAATTTGTTCGAACTCGAAGTGCTTCTATTTGGTAATTTCGTAGGCATTTGCTCTTCCAAATTCTAAAGGAGGCAGATAAAGTATTCCAATAGGAAACTCTCGCCTATTCGAGATATTCGTTTAGAAGTCTTTTTAAGGCAAATGATGGTCGAATCAGCATGGCGGAATGGTAGCCAATAATTTGGACCGCGGAAAGCAAAAAAGAACAGACGCCGTTGGCCTTGGAATTATTTCACAAATCAGGACCCATCCACTCCTGACAATTTCCAGATACCAGAATGGGTGTGATAAATTTTCATTTTTTCTTTTGCTTTCTGTCACTATCTGACTGTCAGAACCTATAATATGATAGCATGAAGGTGTTTTCTGAGCCGCAGACACGTTTTAAAAGCACAAATGCTTGTAGAATTACGCAAGGGAGAAGTCCTTTAGCTAACCACGCAGACATTCCTATACAATAAAAGTGGCTGATGCTGTTTTGAACCGCTAAAATGTCAGCGCACAAGCCACAGTGATTGCCACCGCTGCGCAAATGAGTTCGGCGGAAATGGTGTCGAATTGCGTACATCACACAAGTGTTTATCCAGATGATGTGCGTGGTCACGGGCATGCGGCATCCTCTCCTATCCCTCTAATCAACGTTCATTCAGTGAAGGGCGTACAAACATACAGAACAATGTTGTCGGCTTTTCTTAAATAGCTCGTCCACCTAATTCACTACCGCTTTACTCTGTGCATTCACTAGAAAATAAAAACATGGGTACGTTTATAAAAGCAGCAATCATATTAAAATTCATCTCTTTTCCACCTTCGCAACGATGAGCGCTGATTGCAACATGTACGTTGATAAGCACTAGGGATTGCGCACATTAATTGTGCACTCTTTTCGGTGGCTTCTTTAGCCGCATAGAGATTTTTGCCACTTTTTATCGCCACAATAATGTGAGATATTTGGAAAACTCAGAGACTAGATTCGACCGTTCGATTACCCTCTCCAGGGGGTACCGTGTTAGCCACTGCGCCATTGAGGCCTTTGATTTACTTTTCTCTTAGCCGTTTTTTACCCTAACGGTGCCATCAACATCGTTATCAATTGCCAAATAATCATTGTGGTTGTACTTTATATAAAACCGTGCGATGAAAAGGTAATAGACAGCAAATAAAAAACAATACATTGTAATTTTATAGATGTATTAGACTGTAGCCTCAAATTTACTGGGCTCAATGTCGATTCATTTCTGTTGACGGGTGACTGCTTATAGCACTATTAGGACGAAAAGTTGGCTGAGAGAAAGGTAAAGCAAAGTCTTCAGTGGTGCAGTGCACACCTAAGCCTCTGGAGAGGGTAATCGTGGGTTCCAATGTGGCCTGGGGTATGATTTTCACAAATATCTCAGCATACATAATGATGCTGAGATAATTGCAAAACTCTGGACCTCAGGTGTCGGCAGTGGGGAACGAGCGCGCTATTACCCTTTTTGCGACTAGATAGTTCACCACCACACTATGCGCGTTTTTGCTTGCCTCTGTACAGCATAGCTTTAACTGGGTTCAATGCCAATTTCTGCTCCCCAGATTAGCGAAGGCCTCGCGTGGTGTAGTGGTGAACGAGTTAGCCTGTGGAAAGGGTAGTAGTGCGTTCGTTTCCCACCGCAGCCACCTGCAGTGCGGAGCTTTACAAATATCTCAGCACCATTATGGTTCCGTTTTACATAGCACCCTGGCATGAAAAATAATAGGCAATAAATAACAGTATTTAATATAATTCTTGTAGTTAATTGATAGCCTGTTCAACACAGATGTTGTGATGAACATTTGTCGGGAAAAGCTCTGTTCTGTACCACACAGTGCAAAACGACCGGTTTTCGAACTGGTAATTTTTCTGGCAATCAATGGGAAGCGGATACCACACTGTAATCATGCCGTTCATTACATCGATGGCCCAGCCTACTCGGAGGCTCGTTCGACCTCGCCCAGGGGGGCACACGTACCGTCTCAACGCTCTCGAGTCGATAAATTGGTACTGGAATTGTCTAAGACAAGCCTTTTAATTGATAGCCTGCCCAACACAGAAAACCATCTCGCTCATGTGTGAATGTTCCTGCACGGCTATCTCATAATTCTAAGAATATTCGACTTCACCAGCGTTCAACAACATTCATAATGGAAGGAAAATCCTCAAGGGGTACATGTGATGTCGAGTCATGTAAAAAAGTAACTGTTGTTTCGATTTAAATCATTACAATGAATAATAATTATCGTTCAAAAGGTACGAGCACAAAAACTGCGGAAATGGACTCAAAATATGTTGTAGCACACTTCCAAATGCAGACATCAATGTGATTGCGTTGTAGGCCATAGTAAGAAGCAGTGAGTGGTACTGCATACAAAGCTCATAATCTAGACGATTGAGCAAACTGCCTACTATAAATTATTATATTTTCAATCCCCCAAGTTTTCTGGTTATCTAAATATCATCGTCTACTCTCAAAAAACCGGCAGATTCGTTTCACTTGTTTCACCTGTCACCTTAGACTTGCTCGATGGAGTCCAAAGAACGCTGACCATCCGCTCACTGCTCTTCTTACAATACATTTGACATTCCGAAGAATCCGGTCACTAATGGCTATTACTTGTCCTTCATATGCATTACGTGACCGGTCAACTTCATCTTTGACTTTCCGGGGAGTAACGCGTTCACACCATGCGAGTCCTTGGTTTCGCCTGTCTCTCAGCTATTTCTATCGATATCGGGTGCCACAGCAATCACCCGTCAGCGGGATTGATCTGGGGCACCCAAATCAACATAGAACCCAGTTAAGCTGCTGCTGTAGTTGATAGCTGAGAGACAGGCGAAACGAAGGACTCGCATGGTGTGGTGGTGAACGCGTTACACCCCGGAAAGGGCAATAGCGCGTTCGTTCCCCGCCATAGACACCTGCGGTCCAGAGTTTTGCAAATATCTCAGCAACGTTGTGGTTGTATTTCGCTTAGTACCCTGCCGCGAAATTATAGTAGGCAGAAAATAAAAAAGTATAACATTTATCATTGACTGTTTGTCATGCAGAACGGTACCTTTGGTTTTTGAACGCTGACGTAGGTTGAAGCCTCGGAACCCTTTCCTCGCTTGCGTGACACGGGATGCTCTTAGAGTCGTCTTTTCGAATGCGCCTTGAATAAACCTTAGTGGTCTTTCATGCTGTTTACGTAGCGACCAGGTTTTTGACAAATACGTTAAAGAATGAAGAATCGTGGAGTCGAGAACGTGTGCATTGAGTCGAACGCTATTTGTTCACTTCACTACATCCTCGATTCTCCTGAAGCAACCTCAAGCCGCTCGCTTCCTCCTGCTCAACTCTAGAGCTAAGTTGTTCATCACGTAGATTTCCCGACTAAGCTATACGTAACTGAGAACTCCGAGATACTCATTCCGTTGAGCGTAAATGGAGCATATATAACCAATCCATTCCTTATAACATCGTTTTTGTAAGATTTAGTCGAAAACCAGTCTTTTCACATGCGTTATCAAAGTCAGCAAGCATTCGTTCCGCTCGTCTAGTGTTTGCTATGGTAAGAACGACGTCATCAGCAAGGTGTTCTAATTGCCGACCATCGATTTTCACCACCCTGTTGTCCCATCCCAATGTTCCCATGACGTACTCGAGGGTGGCGGTATATAATTTTGACGAGATGGTATCGCCTTGCCTAACCCCTCTTTTGATGTCAATGTTAATATCGATGTAGAATGGTGATATCTTGGTTGTGAAATTTTTGTACAGCTCACGAAGAATCTTTATATACTGAGTAAGGGCTTCCATCAATGCTTCTATCTCAATTGAGTTAAAAGCCTTCTTTAAATCGATGATTGCTAGACAGTGCGGTCTCTTGTACTCACGCCTTACGTCATCTATCAACGCTGTTTAGGATAACTCGAGTGAAACGTTTGTAGACGACGAACAACAAGCGAAGTGGGAGGTGGTTGCCGACATCGTGGAGGTCATCCTTCTTGAACAATAGTACAGTCTTGCTAGTATTCCGCTAACTAGGAACCTTGCATTCCGATGCAATTTGTTTATGAGGACTGCCGGAAGGTTTTTCAGATATTCATATCTTATCCTATGCGGACCAAGCACTGTTCGATTTTTTCACTGGCGGAATAGCACGTTGGATTTCGAGAGGGAGAACCGGTGGCACAGCATATCCATGCTCCTTTATTTCATATGAGAACACGAGGATGTAGCCATTAAAGAAGTCCGACTACCCATCGTAAATGATGTTCTCTATTGCTTTTCTGGAAGCTGTAACTATTCTATCTGGGCGTCGGAGTGCAATAATTTTGGCCTTGTAATTGGCGAAGCTTCGGTGGGCTTTGCGAATGCTTTTCCCTGCCTCTGCAGCTTCGGCCATTACTGCTGCTCTTCTCTCTCTAAGATCTTCTTTTTATAGCCTGCCTGCATTGTTTTGCAAGTTCGGACGTTAGATTGCGGTTGCCTCCAGCTCGTGCGTTCCGCGCAGGCGTGTCGGCTCGTATGTTTCTGAAAACAGTCTGTTGGTGACTTTCGAACTCTCAGCTTTCATAGCGCCAACATGAAGATGTTGAATGAGCCGTTCATACTCTTCGTCGATGTTAATGAGCTGATTAATGAACTGAATAAATACCAGTTTATGATGGTTCTTGAACTTCGGTTTTTGCATTTACCGGTTTTTTTCTCCTTTCCACAAGAAAGGAAATCTTGCAAGAAGAAGACCGCGATCTGATTCCCTGCAGAATTTTGGGACAGCAGCGACATCGGCTGGGCAAAACCTTCAACTTACTGAGGTCAATCTCGTTATGGCACTTTCCATTGGAAGACTCCCACGTCCAGCGTTGAGGCTGGGGCTTCTGGAATTGTAAGTTACCATGGATGGTCTTGGTCGCCATGATAAACTCAGACAGCCGCTCACCTTATTCGTTCCATTCTAATCCGTGGGTCCTAATGCGACGTTCTTCTTGGTCCAATCATAACGTTAAAGTCTCCAATGATGACCTTGAAGAATGTATAGTCTTCTCTGTAGAATTTCTCCAAGTCCATATAGAACGCTTCGACTTTTTCTTTGTCACAGTTTTATGTCGGCGCGTAAACGACGAAGATTGTCAAAACCGGTACTGATCCACATCTCCTCAACCGTAGACGTCCAATTCGTGTTAATCGCTGTTCTAATGAAACGATGATCATGGCCAAACTCGTGTTAACTAGAACGCAGACACCGCGGCCTCCTCTACCCTCGCATGTTCCGAGGAATACTTTTTCGCGTGATCTTATCCTTCTCGCTTGCATGTTCAAATCTTCTATCGAGGACTCGGATGCAAGAGTACGTGCATTGTAGGTGCAGATCGTCACCTTAGTTCTTTGCGATCCAGGCATCTTCTATTGGCCCTGAGATTTCAGCAGCCTCTGAATGCTCGTTCTACCATACACTGCCGAATCAGGGGCTCTTTCGCGAGCAGGGAAACGAGGCCCATTTCTCTTACCGTTTTTGGCTTTTTGATACCACATATAGCGTGCTGAGCTCTGAACGTGGGGCCGAGTATACTCACGGGTAACTTGTCAACGTCCCACAAGGTAAGCGAGGAGCTTATTTGTTCGAAGCAACTCCTACCCAATCCCATATAGTTCCCAGTCATTTGATTGTAGACTTTTAGCCGAATTCACTCGTTAAGTACAATCCGCATAAAGGGAAAAGCTCCTCTGTGCATGCACGCACGAATACGTCCTCGTAAACAGAAGATGTGTGTCAAATCGACGCAGCAGAAACAGAAGGTTAGTCTCCTGGATCCACCTGCATCTCGGGGAAGCAATAGTTGTTTTTGGACTGCGATTAACCTGCTATCCACCACCGAAGAGGGCCACGTCACCTTTCGGCTAATCGTCTTGAGATCTCTCTATGACCGAGATCCGTGGTATCAGTAGATTAGTAAGAGCATCGAATTAGGCGTAGTCGAGAATGTGTTAGATCTAGCAGCGACAAGTACTGGAAATAGTCACATGTCCCTGTACGATCATCTACGGTACTTGTTTTTCAAAGAGGAAAATCAACTCAAACCGCGCTCAATCTAACTCTACCACTTTTTCCTTAACCGGGAATGTTATCATAATTGTTTATGATTTACATCACCATTCCTCACATCTAATGTGTCGATCCGAGCTCTTTTTGCAATCGATTCCTCGTATCCATCATCCACGAAGGCGTTAGAACATGTGGATTCGACTACTGGCTGAGGATTGTTGTCTTGTTCTCAAATGTGGTCGACTCGTGGAATGTGGATTTCAATAGCTCATGTATACAGGTATACAGAAGAGATTTTTAGTTATCGCTATACGGCATAGATAATCTTTCAAAATATTTTAATACTTGAACCCCGGGCCAGATCGAACTACGATTACCCTTTTATGTAGAAAACTAGCTGAGAGAAACGCAATGCAAGATTATAATCCGACAGGGTAATCGTGGTTTGTTCTGGCCCGGGTCCAAGTTTTGCGAATATGGTGCAGCAAATAAAAGGCTAAATTGTGATTTCAAAACTTCGCTTCAATTTTCAACTCGTTTAAGATTAGGAATTACAGAAAAAGACTGTGCTTTTAAATTTTCTAGTGCAAGGGGTGTTAACCGCAACCATCAACATTGGAGGACACTACCTTATTTCGTCCTACAAATTCCCGTTATTCACCAGCTTCGGATTTCAGAATGCTATCCTTTACGGATGTGATTAAAAAACGTCCCATAATCCTTTATAAAAGACATCCAAAAAATAACAAAAGTTAAGGTTGTCGGCAAAGATCAAAAGATTCTAATGATCTTTATCGGTATTGACAAAGTTTTACAATGGGCTGAGAAATGCTGGCTCAAGGTTGAAATGAGCCATTAGCACACAAGACTTGAAGTCCATACATATGGCCTCGAATGTGTGAAATAATATAAATTAAACCACGAGTGAGGCAATCTCATGTTTATCTAAAAAGAGAAATTCGATCAGTTCTGAAACATTCTACATTCTACATGAATAATCTTAATGATACAACCACAATTATGCATAGATATTTGCAAAACTCCGGAGCGCAGGTGTCTGCGGTGTGGAGCGAACACGCTATCAACCCCTTCCGAGGGCTAACGTTCACCACCACGCCATGCTGGTCATTCGTTTCGCTTATCTCTCAGCTAGTTCTATCGATCACTGCCATCAGCTATGACTCGCCAACGGGATTGATCTGAGAAGCTCAAATCGGCAATGAGCCCAGTTAAACTGAGGCTGTAGTCGAGATCACAATGTTAACTCTTTTTTATTTACTGCTTGTTATAATTTTTCACAGCAGCTATAAAAAGAAGTTAGCGTTATGCTTTGATAACTGGCATTCACGCCTTCCGGGCATGACGTATTTGCTAAATATTGCGTAAAAAAACATTTTAAAAAATTTATGCACAACCACAACTGCTGTAGCGTTCTTTGCAGGCAGGAAACGGAACAGATAGCTTTTTCCTACACTTCAATGTAATATTTATATTTACAGAAACATATATATGTATATACATTTGGAGAGAGAGCGGGAGAGAGGAAGAGAGAGGGAGGAAGAGGAAGAGAAAGAGAAATCTTAAGCGGATAGACCACTGTAGTGTAGTTGTTAGTATTGTTATATTCTACAGAGGTCAAAAAGCTAAAAACCTGCGTATAAATGAGTATGGAATTTTACAACACTGAAGAACGGTTAGAATCAAAACAATTTTGTTGAGTATCGATTACATAAAAAGCAACTCAAAGATCCAATTCTTCGTATTTTTGTTGAGCAAACGCGAGGTGTTATTATTCTTTATTCACGAATAAGCTGACGTTTCGGCGGATTTCGCCTTCCCCAGAGCCGCTTTGTATGAGTCTTCCACTGAGTAGTGAGTCCACTCAAAGATCCAAATGTGAAAAATCACGAAGTTGAAGCTGGGCGACTTAAATCTTCCTGTGGTAGTGTTATGCAGTAAGTCAGAAAAAAGGCAGCATGAGATGTGTGATGTGCAACTCGATCGTAAGTGAATGAAGGCATGGCTGACCAATTACGTTGAGCTGATGTATGCGGAAAAATCACCATCTAACGAAGTTTACGAAGGTTCGCACTCCCAAAGAATTGTCGAGGACGACAACAATGCCCAAGAAAATCCCCAACGTTCTGCATCATCCGCGCTAACCTTTTGGTTTCCTAATTCAGTGAACTTCATTCTGTAATCACACATTACCTCGAATAAGGAGCAAAGTTAGCCAGAAAGACTACTTTGCATACAAGAAAGCTCGGGTGCCTGAAAACACCCGTTTTCATCGACGACGAAAAGAACAAGAAGTTATTCGTTCACTAGTACGGCACCGCGTTCAGGCAAGTGAGAGTACTCACAGTAATCTGATACATTTGCAAAATTCGGAGCCTCAGAACAGCTTCGAAACCTGCAATTATCTCTTCAGCAAGCTCACTTGTCACCTCTGCACCATCGAGGGCCTACTTTTGCTTCTCTCTCAGACAATTTTTTAAGGTGGCGATGCTATCAACAATAACCCGTCAACGAGAATGATCTGGGAATCACAAATCCAGATTGAAAATAATAGGCAGTTAATAAACCTGGTTCAGTGCCATTTAATGCTCACTAGATCACTCACGTTGAGAGGCGCTGCTTATATCGCTGTTAAATAAAAAAAGGATAAAACTTTGGGCGTTGATCTATCCCTGAAGGACGTGCCATGCATTCGACTTCATTAAGCATCATTGGAGGTGAATGAATGCATATCTGGCCAATGCAATGGCTCGCTGTGGCCTAAACATGTGTGGAGGCAGTGCTGCTATCTTCCCAGACAGGACTGATAGCAATTTGTGGAGCTCAGAGGGATAGAAGGCTTGATGAGTTTGGGGCGCTGGACCAAATCTATGTTCATTGCAGGGCGCCGCTAATCAGTGCGCTACACTCGCTGCTGGAGTAAAATATTGACTGAAAGAAAGGCAATGCCAAGGCTCTTACGAGTTTAAAGCTGGCCTGAGGCTCCGATTTACTGACAAGACATCCTTACGGAAGACTTGAACAAACAAGATGCTGCTTATTGTTTTCCTCGAACAAGCAGAAAGTACTGCTTATCTACAGCATGCAATAGATACAAATCAAAACTTTAGCAGTCATATCATGAAACATTTAATGGTTAACGGAGAGCAAGTGATATAAGAGACCCTTACTTTTTAACAATTCCCAGACTATTTTCAGAAAGCAAACTTCTTTGTTGCAACTTCAAATAATTAACAAAACTTTAAATAGGTGCACCACGTGTCATTTATTTCCTTCTATTTTCTCGTTGACAGTCGAGTGAGCCAGAATGAATTGAATTATTGCTGTCGAATGCCAGAGTTAACCAGTCCTCTTCAAGCCCTCTAATTTGCGTCATTGCTAAAGTCGTTGTAGAACTGTAATGGTTGTGAAGTTCTACATGAAGAATCTTTGCACCTAGAAAAAACGCACAGGCAGATAACAGCCTGCACAGCCGCTTCTATCTCTCCTAAGTCAAAGGTCTTCCACATATCAATGAACATGGGAGAAATAAGTATCCAATACTCTTACAATAACTCTTTGCTTGCTTATCACTTGATGAGATGTGTCGTGCTGAGTCCTCTTCAAAACTTTCTTATTCGCATTTCTGTCCGTAAGCGATAAAAGGGTGACCGTGTGCATGTTTGGCCTATAAAGTGATTTAAGGTGGTCTGCTAATGTACCAAGTCAGTCCTACATGCTTCCAAACAAGTCTCCTACCAACTAGTTTACCACGGACGGACTGAAGGCTTGGTGAGCGCGAGGCGAGGGATCGAACCAAAAACCTCATGTTCATCACAAGACATCTCTGACCATTGCACTTCACGCCGCCTCGTAGCTGTCCATAGTCCTAAATTGGTCCAGTTCTACTGAAGATGAATTAAATGAAGGGTTGGATGGGTGCAAATGACGAACTGGCAGCTGACATCGTTTGGGTTTCCTTTTTTCCTAACAACACGGTTCTTAGATTAACCATTTGAATAGAAACATTGCATTCTGGGAACTAACGTGTTAAAATCTACGCCAGTGTGTTGAGAGAATTATAGAGTGGAAACCATTGTATGTATGGGTCCAGTACTGTAGAGATCAGATGCTGCAAGATTGTTCACCTACCATTAAACACTTCAAACCATGGAAAGACGAGCCGTTAGAATGAATTGCTTATCCCCATAAGATCTTCTATCCCTCCTAAACAGGGCCTTCAAAGCTCCAATGCAGCGTACTTTTTGCTTGCCGCTCGCGCAACTCCATAATATCCTGTCAGCTCGTGCATCCATGGAAATAGTCAATCCTGATGACTTCAAAAATTTTTTACTACCATCAGGCTGTTGGATAAGCCAGCCCGTTTCTCGACGATGTTGTCTGTGACGGTATATTTCCAAAAACCGGCTAAGGAAGTGAACAGAGCACAATTTGCTACAGGCTTAGTATCTTACTCTATGCATTTCCCTGTTTTTTTTCTCCCTTATCTATAGTAGAAGAATTACGCGTTATGGAGGCGGTTCCGTTTAAAATTTTGAAAAAACAAAATAACTTGAGAGAATCGTCGACTTCGTTTTTACTTTTCGTTTATTTCGCTATAGTACTCACCTCAAACAGCCGATCAAGTCAGAAGTTGGTGGAGGGCTTCCGAAAATATGGTTTATCGTCAACTTTATGGTCATTATAGTAACAAAGGCAGTCATCGTATCCGTCACACTCTAATCTCGTGTCTCGCTGTGAGGTTTTTTAAACTTCTTGTGGAGCAAATTTTGGCCTTGAAATCGTTAATAACGACACTGTATAAGGATCAAAAATTTCTTGTAAAACTTGTCCCGGCATTAGATCAGTTACAGATATCGTCTTCTCCAAAGCCGGATGTTGGTGAGTAAGGGATAAAGATTCTTAACGCCTAATTCGTTACACACATTTTCGTCCTAAACTTGGGATTCTTTTCGTTAGCTGTTTGAAGAAATTGATTTCCATAGTAAACTCGTGCTAAAGAGAACAGCATCGCCACCAAATACTTTGTTATCGCATGGAACAGTTCCTTTCCAGCTTAGAAGACAAAGTCAAACAAGCGACCTTTTTCGTCTCTGCTAATCCGATGACGTCGTATTTAGTCTTTTTAGATTCCCTCATCTGGGGATCAGCGAACGATTCAGATGGTGGTGTGTGTTCCTGTGTGCGTCTACGCTACCTTTCTGTATATATATATATATATATATTACATGTATATATATTACATATTATATGTTATATATAATATGTATTACATATTATTACAAGTGCTGATAATCACCCCAGTTGTTTCAAATCTAAACTGCCTCAAATGGCCTTGAGATTTTAGTAACCTCGTGTAACCGTCATACCTAGCATTGCCAGAGTTCTTTTGGGAGCGGGTGAATGAAGCCCTTTAAATTTGCTGTTTTTGGCGATAAATACAGACGAATAACTTGGTGGGCAATACCGTGATGCTCAGATCAGTTTCGTTGCCAGCTTGCGAGATTCAGAAGAGCTGCCATGGAGTTTGCTTAGCGATTCCCACCCACCTCACATGTACCTCCTAGCCATTCGATTGCATGGTTTTTGACTGGTCAAGATAACCAGAATATAATACGCATGTATGGAAACACACCCATGCACGCATATATAAATATGTATACATCCATACAAAAGGAATACCACAATCAGGCAGAGTACAGAGAGTGTAACACAGATGAATCCATATGGATCCGCCTCCTATTCTTAACGAACGAACTGAGGATTCCTCATTAAAAGATGCCTGTAGAAACACATGCTAAAGACAGACCAACAACCAGTGCACATGTTAGCTTATAGCCTTAATTATCGCATAAGGCTAGTTCCTAGAGGCAACAAGAAGATTGACTGGCAAGGTTAATTGTAGGAACTCATTGAAGACATAGTATGTAAAGAAAAAAAAATACGATCTACGAGTAAAGGAAAAGAACATGCAGCTCCATACAAAGGCAATATAGCACTGAAGGTCGTGTTATCTAAGTGAAATGTAGTCGATCATGTATAACAGTGCAGCAACGAAGAACAGTGCAACCAACGGAGTTGAAAACAACGACCTGAAACTTCGCCCTTGGAATCACCTAGGAATGCTGCACAAACGTGATCGATATGACCACATATCTAATCCTAATAAGTAATGTGCCAGTGGTCTCATTATGATGGAAGATAGTACACAAAGTAACGAAGGATATTAAAGTGGATTTCAACTGAACCTGAGTAATCTCGTGAAGGAGCGCCCACAAGTTTTGTAGTGGCTGCATCTAT
This sequence comes from Angiostrongylus costaricensis, assembly GCA_900624975.1. NCBI lineage: Eukaryota > Metazoa > Nematoda > Chromadorea > Rhabditida > Metastrongylidae > Angiostrongylus > Angiostrongylus costaricensis. The sequence goes on from UYYA01003850.1 coordinate 190,267, forward strand.
GCATCAAGTATGGTAGTAACAGCAAGGGCTGTTCCTAAGAACATACAAATAAATATTGCTCGACTCCGATCCGGGCCAACCAAGCGTGTCATCCGGACTTGTCTGGGAAAAAATCACTCTCTGCAATCCAATTGGGAACGCTCCAGCCCGGCTATCTTAGGGCTCCAGGGAGAACTGCTCGAAAAGCATTCTACTATATTCAAGATGAATTGAAAATCGTCAAGCAGCAACCGAAGCCACACGTTAAAGTTTGAAGACCTTCGCGGATGATGGATGCCAGGAAACAAATCGAATGTGAGAAATGCTGGGATCCGCACAGTTGACGTGAAGACGGATGAAATAAAATAAAATAAGATAAAAAAGATTTACCAGTAAAATATTTCCGAATTGTAAGCTACGTATTATCATTAAGATAAAAAATCATCTTAAAGCAGCAGAAGACCCATTTTCTTCGCCGCTGCTTAAAATATCGAGTTATCCCTAATTTCGTAAAACGTAGGAAATTACATGAAGTATGCGGCTCACCAGAGAATTTTCAACAATTACTGAGCATCGAAATAAGATTACCACGCATTCCATTGCGATGCAACGAAACGAAATGTTTTGTCAACTAAAGAAATGTCTGTACAAAAAGAAAATCACTGTGATCAGTATTTGGAGAGAAATTTCTGGAAAGGAATAATAGCTAGGTCTATGTCTCTTTGTGAAAAGATTCGGCTGATATTAAGAACAAGCAAGGAAAAAGTTCGAAGGTTCATCACGCGCCAAAAGATCAAAAAAAAAAACACCACCGTTGCTCACGCGTCTTAAGTAATAATTGTGAGAGTCAGTGCGCACCAAGATCATCAAGAGTTACTGTGTTAGGAGGTGTAGCCCTTCCGGAAAGTGCGCGTTCATTGTTAGAATTGGGTCCGAGTTTCTACCCTAGTCAACCCATTTCTAAAGCAATCCTACGCAAAATCACGAGCGGTCTGCATGAACTTCAAAATAAACTGCGTTACAAGGCTAGACTGAAAAGGTTAGCTAGCGAAAGACAAAGAAGGGCATTACCACTCATACCTTTCCTAAGAGCTTTCATTAAGCAAAAACAACCAAGTAGCGAAATTGACCCTATTTTTCGTTGACTCTTGGGCAAAATTCTTCCAATACTTAGTCATTATCGACATAGAAAATTATGCTCTTAACTTAAACATGGACGTGACGGGCCCCAAGTTAAAGAGCTTATAAATTCAAAATCTATCCGACCCTCCACTAGTGATGATGAAGAGGAATTTATAGTTATTACTAGCCATCTGGATGTTAGAATAAGAGGAAAACACCTCCACGGTGTTTCTCTCTACCAGCTATGCTCTGAAATGCAGTATAGAAACCAATATCGAGAACTGATTGGGGAGTGCGTCGACGCGGTAAAGTCAGCGGTTTCATTCAATTCGTAATTCATTCTTCAATAAGAGGTTCTGTGCCTCTACCCATACTCTGTATGGGCATATACTCTTAAAAACCAATAATCTGTCGACGCAAAACAGGTTGTGACCAATGTTTTATTGTGAGAGAGGCGCATTACCCACTTATATGAGCTCTACACGGTTGGTCTCCACGTAACATATTCAGTGGAAGACTCGTAGAAAATGGTTAGTGTGCGAAGAAGCTCTTTTGTTTCCAATGCGTTTGTAATCTTAGTTTCGTGATTTTCTTTTGTTTAGGTTATGGAAGTATCTAGTTGACTAGATTGCGGCAAACTTGACCTTGCCGTACTCAGAAGAGGGTGATATCCGGCGAAACGTCGCCTTTTTTGTAAATAATTGATAGATTGATAAACTCGTGAGTGCTGATCAGAACTAGTCCATCAATCCCCGGTGTAATAAAAAGTGGGTCTTGAAAAAATGTCTCTGTTGAGCGTTGATGTGGTGTGTAGAAACTTGGTCTCACATGGACCTGTATAATCCAAGTATATGCAGCTCTTCTTCGATGTAGTAACCTAATGCTTATTGAAGACGTGTAAGATCTATTGAAAAAAATTGTAGAAAACGTGAACAAATGACTCTGAAATAATGAGTTTGGTATTTAAATACGCTTCGGTTTGACTATAAGAGACATGTTGGCTACACAGCTATGTCCGAGAAGAAACCTCGTTACCAAAATAGTGGTAAATAAAGCACAATAAAGTTTTAGCGCTGCTCCCAGAGAGATTGCTCCTTGGATTCTTAGACCTTTCGTAATCCACAATTTTGCAAATTTAATATACAACTACATTAAAATCTCGCCTATATATGCCACTCATTTTGGGGCCTGGCAGTAGATGAAACTAACAGATAGCTAGAACAGAAAAAACATTAGCAGGATCCTACATCTACTAGTTTGCTCGGGAATTAATGTCGGATGTACGAGACTGTGTTAACAAATGCAGAAAGCGACGTTGCTTTGGAAAATTTCGTCACCGTGAATTCGACCTTGAAGATGAGGTAAATAGCTAACATCCCTCTACTATTGACCACGATGAATTGAGGGGTTTGATGAAAGCAAATACCCATATAGCTGCTTGAAAGCTTGCCAAAGAACTCGTTGTAAGCATCTCAGCTTTTTAGGAGGATGTAAAGAAAACATGGAAACCGATGGAACCCGGCAAGTGAATGCCGTGTGAACCGAATGACAATCAAAGAAATCGCAGTTTTGAGGTACTGTCGGCGCTTCTGCGCAACCAAAACGAGCCATTTCTCGACCGATCGTCAAGTGCAAAGATAAGTGGACACTCAGTGACAACGGAAGAGAATCGGTTCAGTGTTTCGACAGCGATAAAGCTCCGCAATACTTCCTAAAGCCAAAGTCGCTGCAAGTCATGCTGATCGCTTCGTGGTTTGCTGGCTTAAACCTTGAAGTCTTCCTGAATACGGGAGAAACGACAGAGGCGGTAAATTATGTCTATTGAGTAGAAGAAATACACCAGAAATTTCAGTGGCTAGGCCCAGGTCAGCGAGAAAGTAGCCGATCCTTCCCATCGATAAACAGACTTCCCTGTTTACCAACTACCACTTTTTCAATGATCTATATAATCTCCTGTGAAAGAAATGTCCCAGAAACCAAGCCGACGTCGAAATTACTTCCAATAACTTCATCGCCTCTGGATGTCCTGAATTTGACACAGCCACTGCGAACAAACTTCTTCCTCGCTGTCGAAAGTGTGTAGACCCAAATGACTTTTATTTGGATCAACGAAGTTCATTCTGAGTTGAAATACGCCACTTTAAAAATACAGGTTCAAATTTCCCATTAATTTCCGAAGAGCCTAAATATTAAGACGACGAAAAGTTAAAATGATCCGTACCCATGGATCGAAATTCTTAAACGTTCATTGTTGAGAGATTAAAGGCGTGGCAGTCAGGTCAACAATTACAGAGACTATTCTCCACCACGTTGAGAATACTCCATATTTCTTCATAGTATTGTATATTTTCCATGTTAGATGTACATTGACCCATGTTTCAGATTAGTCTGTTTTTCTTGCTGCCCTAAATCCATAACAACCTATATCGTTAGGGAAAGCAAAATGGCACACCATGATGACTTAGGTGACCGTTGCCCTCATCCCATGCGAAACGGACGTGACTCTACCCACCTACACATAGATCCAATTATCTCCATCTCCATTTTGCTACTTCTTTTCACAAGTAGATTGTAATTGTTGAGCTTTTCATTCAAACGTGCAGCATTTCTATGGTGATTTCTTACTTCCTCGCAACACGGCATGAATCTATTGTGGAAGCTTCCTCGTTATTCCAAGTTTACTACACCAATGTCGCTCATTTCTATTGACAACGCAACTGTATGTATTGTGCATACACTTGCTTATCTCGTTGCGTTTATTGTTGATATTTTAATACTGTCTATATAAAATTTTGAGGGGGCGGATAGCGCTGTGGTAGTGGTATCCGTCATCATAAGCATGGCGATAGTTCGATTCCACTTCGGGTCAAGCAAGCCTCTCATCCCTCCGGGGTCGGAAAATTGGTACCGGACTTGTCTGGGAAAAAATCACTCTTTGCAATCCGATTGGGAACGCTCCAACCCAGCTCCCTCAAGACTCCAGGAAGAATTGTTCGACCGGCATTCTACCACATTCAAGACGAAATGGAAATCCTGAAGCAGCAACTGAAACACGTAAAAGTTGGAAAAAAAATCTTCCTGGACAATGGATGCGAGGAAACAAATTGAATGTGATAAGTGATGGAATCCGCACAGTAGGTGTGAAGATGGATAAAACGAAATAAAAAAGGCAAAAAAAATGGAAATTTGGTAACCAAGGTTTTAGAATGCGAAACGTAGAAGAAATATAGAGAATATCTCCTAATTTGCCTACCATAAGTGATGAAAGAATGATTGGAAGACATTTGGAAGCGAACCGGAAGTGAAGTAGAGTGCGTACAAAGATTATTACTCCCACGACCGACTTTCTATTAATCTCGGCATTGATCAAGTAATTCTTCGTATTTTTCTTGAGCAAACGCGAGGTGTTATTATTCTTTATTCACAAATGAGCTGACGTTTCGGCGGATTTCGCCTTCCTCAGAGCCTGGAAAGGTCAAGTTGACAGCAATCTACTTGGCCAGACGCCTCCATAACCAAACAAAGAAACTCTAAACCAAGATTTCAATCACATTGAACACAGCTTTGCACACTCACCGCTTTCTATGTCTCCACTAAGTATGTCACGTAGAGACCAACCGCACAGAAATCACATGGAAGCATAATGTGCCCCTCCCATCAGAATAACAATCTTATATACTGCCCTATATCACGCATGATAATGAGGCATTCCTCCCTGCGAATGGATTTCTGGAATTAATCCAGAATGCCTCGAGAGTTTCGCGCGCTTGTGTTCTCGATTCCTACGCGATGATCGTAACCCTTACTTCAAAATCTTCTCCGTTATGTCTCTACGTCCTATGCGTGCTTAGTGGAATATTTGGCATACGTTTGCCGACTAGGTGTTCTTTTACATAGACGCAGAATGGTCTACCCGTTTCGCCATTGTATTCGTCTCCGCACGCCACACAGGGGATCAGATAAACTGTACCCGAGCTCATGCAATCACCGTCTCTACTATTAGGACAAATTATGCAATTTTGAGTTGCACATAGACGGTCGTATAGGCGGTTAAGAACTAGCTGGCGCCTTAGATTATTCGGTGGCATTTCAATTATCGTTACCGAATTTTCTAGACCGGCCCTCCTTAAACAACGTTTTATAGCTGCACTTACATCTTTTGAGATGAAGGGTAAGATAAACGGGACCTTTTCATCGTCAGAGTTGTCGTTTGGAGGCCTAGAGCTTCCGCTACACCTATCCCGAGCTATACTTTCGTAGCACTGAGAAATGGCTATTTACCGCGCCAAGTTCTGGACTCCTCTCTCTGCTCTCTTCCCGTGCACACGTTGCCTTTGCTTGCTGTTCGAAACATGTTTCTTACAAACACCCTTTTCGTGTGAGAGGGGCGAGAGGAGAGGTAATGAACCAAGATGTTTTTACTACTTGGCTTTCGGTACCACTTTGTAATGTAGTCATTTTCTGATAGGTGAATTTGGACGTTCAGGAATGGAAGCCATTTTTCTTTCGGATTTTCTCTGGTAAACTTGATGTCGTTTACATGAACTTCAGGATAGACTCCGCAAAAAAGCTAGAGATGAAGCGCTAAATAAGTGCGAACAACACTAAGTGGGGGCCCTACAAATAGCACCATTTCCTCCGACGTTCTTTAGACAACAAGAGCCCAATAATGAAGTTGATGTTAATTTTCGGATGTTTGCAAATGAAACTCTCAAAGTCCTTAATCACTATCGCGCGAAAAGATACAGCTCAAACCTCACTCCAGTGCAAAAACGTGGTATGCGAGAGGTACGAGAGCTGATAAGGTCGAAGACCATAAGACTTTCCGTTAGTGACAAGGGTGGAGAGTTTGTCGTAATTACTCATCAGTTAGATGTGGAGATAACGAAAAAGCATCTTGAAGATTTTTCACTTTATCACCCATCATCTGAGGAGGAATTGAAAAGTAAATACTGAAAATTAAACCACGAATGGGTCAAAATGGCAAGGTTGCTGGTTTAAAACCATCAGTTATCTCTCAACTTAAAGTTGACTTACCAACATGCCCCGTCTTGTACTTACTTATAAAAACTCATAAGTTAGTATCCAGTGATGATCTTGCGTCTAACGATCCATCACTATTTAAGGTTAGACCTATCATTAGCTGCGTAGACGGACCAACGGACAGGATAACATGGTTTTTAACCCTAATATTTAACCAGTTGTGGAAACACATTCCAGCCCATCTTACGAATACCCAGATGTTTCTGGATCGTCTACGTACTGCGCAGCCCAACAGCGCGTGCGTGATGGAGTCCTTCGATGTTTCCCCCCTTTATACAAACGTGTCGAATGAATCCGCAATGTAAGCCACATTCGAACTCCTTACACAACACGAAGGAGAAATAAACATGTATGGCTTCGAGATAGAGCACCTGATGGCGCTCTTAAAAGAATGCTTGAGCTGCTCAATCTTCAGATGGTCCAGAAAGTATAGGGCAGTATATAAGACTGTTATTCTGATGGGAGGGGCACATTATGCTTCCATGTGATTTCTGTGTGGTTGGACTTCACGCGACATACTTAGTGGAAACCTCATAGAAAGCGGTGAGTGTGGAAAGCTGTGTTCAATGTGATTGAAATCTTGGTTTAGAGTCTCTTTGTTTGGTTATGGAGGTATCTGGCCGAATAGATTTCTATCAACTTGACCTTTCCAGGCTCTGAGGAAGGCGAAATCCGCCGAAACGTCAGCTTATTCGTGAATAAAGAATATTAACACATCGCGTTTGCTCAACAGAAATACGAAGGAAGATTATTACATTTTTATTATAACCCTATCCTTTAATCCACATGGCAACGGCTTAGCCAGGCTATCTGCAAAATTGCAAAATGAGTCCAATTGATAAGCATTCTACGGCAGCAATAAAGAAGGCAAAATCTTCAACTAGAAGAGTACAAACATCAAAACATTCCACCTTTCTTGACATAGTGCTAAGTTTGCTTCGAGAAGATTAGTCGCAATGCTTAAAGGGCATCCTCTTTCGACGATGTCTATGTATGAGGTTCTAAAAAGCAAACATACAAAAAGAAAGCGAAAACAAACGTATATAATGTTTATTGAGTAATTTATACAAGGTACAATGTCTGTTGCTCTGTGCTGTGAGAATGCCTCGGTTCCTACGTTGATTTGTACGCTTTTCCTAAAGCACACGTGTTATTGAAATACCGTGGTATCACAAGTAAAGCTCGGAACCGAGACATGCAACACTGAAGTAATTTTAAGAGCTAAAATATACTTAAGAATGCAATTCTATTAGAAACTACAACTTTAATCTCGAAATTTCTCTCGTCATTTCATAGTAAAGACGTATACAACGAGAACACAGATAGTACAGCGTTGTATCAGCAGCTGTGATAACAATCATCTATAGATCAAATTGGCAATTATATAGAATTGTTATCCTACAACCGCATCAGATATCTTTTATAGAAGAGAAAGGGCAAAAAAATGGGATACCAGTAGCAAACATCTTAACAAACTACAAAGCACAAACAATTGCTTGAAATGCGACAATTCACATTTTACCTTGAACGCCCACCTATTAGAAACATCATACAGTCTTCAGCTAATTCAAGCATGCCCCGATGGAAGCACTTCGGTATGGACGGTTCCTTTCGGAACACAAGTTCTACACCCCTACTTCGAAGAAGATCAGCTAATTCAATCCCAACAGAGGACCCGGTTCGTACGACAACGAATTCCTCGCCTCCTAGGATTCTACATCATATCATGAATGTGTTCTGAAGCATTTTCGAAAATGTTTAATTCCTACAGAACACTGAAGCCCAGCTAAAACAATGCAGGAGGAAAAATACACCAGAATATTTGTATAAGTTTCAAAAAATACCCTCTTCTCAGATACAAATGGAATGCAGGTTTTATGTTACGATGAAATATCAACCAAAGTTCATTCATTTAAACATGCCATTACTTGATTATTCAAAAATTTAACAACACCATTTTCGTAAAATCAATTCGCTTTCGGACTTGTTGAACGCTTCAACAGATTGGATTTGCTCCAGTAGACTAACCAGTCCGTTATTCCCCCAAATGCAAATTGGTCTAAAACGTAGTAATGCATAGCATCACTCACCATCTAGTACAACACAAGAGGCAGCATCAATGGGCAGCGATGATACTCGTGCAAATTGAGGTTTCTTTTCCTGTGCTGACTCCTTCGCAACAGGGCTAGGGCTACCGTCCTTCCGCGTATCGTTACTGGATTGCTGGGCTGGTACCAGAGGTACCTGTATGCAAATTTGTTACATAAATTCATTGACATGACTAAATAACGGACCTTTACACCAGCTTTAAGCAAAGCTGTTTCCAACTCTTCCATACGCATTCGCAAATCAGTGACTGCCTAGGACATCTATCAATTATGAAAACGAGATATGGATATCAGCGATGGAGTACTCTCAGAATACATCCAGAATAAAAGTATTAGCGAAAACAATACCTACTTCCTCATTTCGCTGACGGAATTCTTCAAACTCAGATAATTTGACGTTGTCTGGAGTTGTAGTTTTAGTGTAGAAATAGTAGCCCAAAAATACTCCAAGAGAATACGTGAAGAGGACAATTTGCTGCACAAAGTCGGATGCCTACAAATTTTAATATATTATCTAGCAATCTTCTCCTGGATAAAAAATATATAGCTTCTCCCACTGAGATAAATAGAACATAGTACACAGCAAGAATATAAATAATAAAGCTAGCTGAGAAACGGGAAAAACGAAGGACCCACATGATGTGCTTGTGAACGCATTAGCCCCCAGAAAACGTTATAGTGTGTTCGATCCCCAGGACAAAAACCTGCGGTCCGGAGTTTTGCAAATATCTCGGCATGATTGTGGTTAGAACATAGTATATTCGATTAGCAGCTATGCTAGGTCTAAGTAGAATGTAGTATATTTGGTTACAAGTTATACTTGGTCTAACCTGTTCAAGAGCTGCAGCCTCCGACACAGTCGCAACTTGGCTGGGTTCACCTAGACCGAGTCGCTTCATCCGCAGACGTGCGGACATTCGAACGAGACCTAATTCGAACTTACTCTAAGAGAAAAAGCTGATGAAGAAATAAATGTGCTATGCAAACTTAACATTAAAAAGTGTCAAAACCCTACAAACGAAATCTTGGAAGCTAATTTTTAAACAGACACTAAGCAGTACTTAGTTTTTCATTTCTATAGCTACTGCTCACTCACAGCTACTGTTTACATAACCCACGCACCTTTGCCAATAGGTATCAGAATTTTATTACGAAAGATGGGATGGTCCTTGCCATATCGAATAACCGCATCAGCTATTGGTTTTGAAATCTAAAAGATCGCAAATGTGGGCTAAATACAACTTGTCTTTCTCTCTATAATGACGAACAACATAAAGGATAAAGGATAACGGTACCGGTATCGATCAATCTCTGAGGGATGCACCGTGCACTCGACTTCATTAAGCACCGTTGGAGGTGATTTAATGCACATTTGGACTTTAAAATAACTTACTGTAGCCTAGCGATGTATAGAGCCACTTGTACTACTCTCCCATACAAATTTGGTAACAATTTGCCGGCCTCAGACGGATGGAGGGCTTGTTCAGTCACCGGCGCGTGGACTGATCACACGTTTGTAGTGCAAGGCCCATTCGACCACTGCGTCACATGCACCCTCTAACGAACTACATACCAAACGTAACTAACCTGCCTCGCGGCTATCACAAACACTTGTATCATCGGAAAACCCATGGATAGTCATCCGTGGTACTGGTACCGACCCTATGGAAAAACATGAAAACCTCTGCATAAATGTTCACCTTCAGAAGCATAGTCTAGAAGTAACTAACAAGATAATCAGACTTTCACAGGACATCAGAACCACCGCGGAGTTTCCCACGTCAGTGAATTATTTATGCAAACTTTGTGTAGCAATAACAAGCAGGATAATCAGATTTTCGGAGCGTACTAGATCCACAGTTCTCAGAACTACGAAAAAATATACCGAAACTCCTCATTTTCGTGAAATCATTGTAGTTTTATAAAACACAAATAGTAGCAACCATTCATGTTTTACTAATAGTCTAGTCTGATCCATGAGGGCGACAACTGCCCGTGATGGTGACCAACTCAAGCAAAGCCCTTTTTTTGGGCAAGGGTGACCTCAGGTGTCCAGGGAAACAATGGCTAAACCAACAAAACTCCAAAAACTGAAGATTACGCTGGGGTTCCTACAACCACTGTGGACGGGCCATCCAAATACCCATGTAACAGTCTAGTCAAAGTTTACACCTGTATCGAATAGTTGATCACGTAAAACTTTGAGACCGTACACGAATCTCAAACCCAACTTTTAGGAAATCAACAAAAAAATACCATAACAAGCAAAAAAAACGGCCAAACAACGAAACAACATCGACAATAATGGAGGTTAAGATGGATGTCGAAAAAAAAATCAGCAACACTTTAACAATGGTTAAGGGTAGCTGCCACCTGAGCATGAAGACATCTGCATTTCTCTTCCATTACCTAAAGGAAAAAATCACTAAAACACAAAGAAAACCTTTTCAATACTCTTATACAGTGCTACTACTAATTTTAATATCAAACAGTTCCAATAACTTGTTTTAAAGTTCCCACAGTCATCCCATCTGAAACAAGAGTTCATGAAGATTTCACCAACCTTACAAGCTTCCACCACCAATTCGGCAGATTTGAGAGCACCTGTAGATTCAACGCTGACTGAAACATCTTTTCACCACTCGATAAAAAAATAGCGCCAGAAGATATGAAAAACACCTACAAATAAAATGATCCTTCTTTTTGCCCAGTTCTACGACAGAGGCTAAGTCACTGTGTCTGAATACATTTCGGCTACATGTATCACGACGTGCATCTGCGACAACGGCTATTTTTTCACCTAAGACTTAACACAGATACATAAACCAATGCAAACAGATACTGAGGGCAAAAAAGAAAAAAAACTGCAACCACAACGACGCTGAGAAATTTGCAAAACTTGGACCCCAGGGAAGACCGGACCGCGGTTCCCTTTCCGGGGCTTCGCGTATTACACAATGCACCGATGGGGCACTTGGCATGCGCGTCTATCAGCTAGTTTTTATACATAACGCTGTCATTTGCAATCATACGTCAGCGGGATAGATTTAGGTAGCACAAATCAACACTGAACCCAGTTAAAGAAAAACGAACCATAAAGAACCTAAAGACTTAGAATCTATAAATTGGACTCCTAAAACTGTATCACCGATAGATCGAGAAATTTATTTCAAAGAGCGATCAACTATACGGACCACCCTTTTCCTTCAATTCGATGACTCCTTCGCTAAACGAATCCTGCAAACGAACAGCCGCTTCTCCACGAACTTCGCTAAGAAGACGAATAGTAGGCAGTAACCTAAGATACAGAATAAATTGAAACTGGCTAATGTCTCAACAGTTTCCATTCTTCTAAGACCAAGTATGGACCTTCTTCCCATTATTGAAATGTTCGAAATGTTATGTCAAAAATGTGAACGCTAAAATGTAAGAAAGCAAATTCTAACTTTCATAAATTTTCAGTAAATGAGACGTTTACTACATTTTAGTCCTTATCTTTTAACTATGATCTAATCTTACTTTCTAATTAGTTTCCTAAACAACTGTACGCTACTTCTAAACAGCGGGAGGAGTGGAGTAGTTAGCAATGAAATCCAGCAGGAGAGAAGTAGTGTATTGGCCCGACCCTTTCCCAACGCTCTCATACAATCCACGTTAGAACGCTTTAGGTCGGATATCGTCAGGACTGCAATGAGAATCGACTCGACCAGCACTCTACGTAATGCATAAGGACCAAATCTTCGCGCACCATCCGAAATAATACGCGAAATGTTACAAACTTTTGTGGACGATGGAAATCGACTCTGATGCAAAAAGAGCAGGACTGGCACTGCAGAAGTGACGACGCTTATTTTTTTTACTTTTATATGACCCGTTCTCGCGTCTACTATGCAGATCCCAGCACTTCTCACACTCGATTCGTTTCCTCGCATCCATAATACACGAAAGTATTCCAACTTTTACGTGTGGCTTCGGTTGTAATATCAAGCAGCATGACGAAAACGATCATCATGCTGCCTGATATTACACATATCACATTGGATGCTTTACATATATAGGTATACAAAAAGGTTATAAAGCGGTGCAACAGAAATAGGTAAATGAACAGGGAAGCGAAAGACATCGTTCCTCACTAATCTCATTTTCGATATTCACTGTGATGTGTCGCTACTATCTATCACTGCATTTCCTATTCCAGGTTTTTTTTTTCAGCTAGGTTAAGAGAAAGTCGATCCTGGGAACTTTTTTTTCAGCATTAATATTTATTTTATTTGCTACGACCGACTTTCTATTAACCTCGGCATTGATCAAGTAATTTTCTTCGTATTCTTGTTGAGCAAACGCGAGGTGTTACTATTCTTTGTTCACGATTAAGCTGACGTTTCGGCGGATTTCGCCTTCCTCAGAGCCGCTTCCTATGAGGTTTCCACTAAGTATGTCACGTAGAGACCAACCGCACAGAAATCACATGGAAGTATAATGTGGTACTTATGACACTTAATTATATTACATTACTTATACTTATAATTGTGACATTACACTTCCATGTGATTTATGTGCGATTGGTCTCTACGTGACATACTTAGTGGAAACCTCATAGGAAGCGGCTCTGACGAAGGCGAAAGCCGCCGAAACGTCAGCTTAATCGTGAACAAAGAATAATAACACCTCGCGTTTGCTCAACAAAAATACGAAGAAAATTTATTCCATTTGATCCGTATCCACGTCTACTGCGCGGATCCCAACACTTCTCACATGCAATTCCTTTCCTCGCATAAATCGTCCGCGAAGGTCTTCTTACTTTGCGTGTGGCTTCGGTTGCCCCTTGAAGATTTTCATTTCATCTTGATTTTCGCAGAACGCTGGTCGAATAATTTTTCCTGGAGTCCTGAGCGGGACTGGAGCGTTCTCAAACTGCAGAGAGCGATTTCTCCCAGACAAGTCCGGTACCAATTTTCCCACCTCGGAAGAATGAGAGGCTTGGTTGGCTAGAAGGGGAATCGAACTTCAGCATTCTCGTGATGACTGACATCACTACCACTGCGCCATCCGCCCCATTTAGAAGAGCTGTGTGATAAATAAATAAATAACATGCGCTTCTAAGCCCGAATCGAACAAACCTGTAAGATGCAGTGGCCACAGGACTAAACTTTGCATGATCGCGACCAATACCTTTTACAGCATGACAGTTTGCCTCAATTTGTTGCCCTGGCCGAAGTTTTGCTACCAATATTTCGTCGCATACCATGCGAGGGGGATCGTCCGCAAACTGTTCCTCCTAAAGCTCAGAAAACCAATAAATGAGTAAAATGCAGACCACATTACAATTACAAGAATGCACCTGATTTCCACAAGGAACCCATTTAAACGCATTTGAATAGACGGAAGAATGATGATAAAGTTGATGAGGTTCAGTTGCTGTAGATGGGGCGTTGCGATTTTTTGTGCAAGTCACCTGAAAATATTTCAGTTACTCACGATATTTCTAAATAAAAAAGCACATTGAAAAAATTTAATCCACAGAACTAACCTTTTATTTGAAGCCTACTACAATTATAGTAGGCAGGAAATAAAACGTTAGCATTGCGATTTCGACTACAGCCTCAGCTTAATTGGGTTCAAAGCCGATTTGTGCTCCTCAGATCAATACTGGTGACGGTTGATTGCTGATAGCAGCGTTAAGCAGAAAACTAGCTTAGAGAAACTCAAAACAAGGGTCTCAGTGGTACAGTTTGTAATACGCGAGCCCTTGAAGAAGGTAATCGTGGGTCGATTTGGCCCGGGGTCCACGTTTTGCGAATATCTCAGCATCGTTGTAATTCTAATCCACAGAATGCGCTAGAAGCTAGAATGTTTTGATGAAGATGGAATAAGGATTAGTGTTCTTAGCAAAGTACCACTACTATTTTTCAATGCCTTATTCTCGGATCTGAACCTTCGGAAAGTATCACCTTAACTACTGCGATAATGGCGTAAGAGAACTAACGTTGATATTGAACACAACTGTTCGACTAGGATCTGGTTGTGGTTCCTCTTCGCAGTCAACCCCATTTTCGTTCACGGCTATCACCTATAAAGTCCAAACAAGTCTTAAAAACAACAATAATCTCCAGTCTAGGCAGAGGCACCATAACACCATAATAAAAAAGGATAAAAATGAAGGATAAAGCTTCCAGCGTTGATCAACCCCTAAGGATGCGCCATGCACTCGACCTCATTAAGCATTGTTTGGATGTGTCTGGATGCATTTTTGCCTTTACAATGATTCGTAGTGGCCTACAATTGTATCAAGCCAGTGCTGCTATCCTCCCAGACAAGTCTGGTACCAATTTGCCGATCTCGGAAAGGTGGAAGGCCGGGTGGATCAATGGAGCGAGAATCGATCCTGTGCGTATTGCAGTGCGCCACCGACCACTGCGCCACGCGCGCCTACACACCATAATGATTTTAGAGCAAATTTTTAAAATTGCTGTACAACAAAAACCCATTCTAAATGCCTAGAAATGAGTGCAAATAGAAAAAAGTTCGAAAACAATAAAAATGTATGTAACCAAAGTTCGCAAAAGCATCAAAATTAGTGATGGTTGGAAACCTTTTCAGTAGGCATCAAAAATTTCCTAGCGTCAATCTTGAGCGGCAGGAGACCGAACCGATGACAAAGAACTTCATCCTACAATAGATGATTCTCAAGAAATTATAATCTCTGTATGGATTTCACATAACATCCTGCCATGAAAAAAGAATGGCAATAAAAGTTAAAATACTGTCATTTCGAGTGCACCACCAGCTTAACTGGGTTCAATGTCAACCTGTGGTTCCCAGATCATTTCTGTCGTCAGCTGATTGCTGATGGCACCTATAGGTTAAGAAACTGACTGAGAATAATGCAAAGCAAAGGCCTCGATAGTGCAGTGAATAGTTCGCGGGTCCGAAGTGCAACTTAGATTCCTAGTTATGCTCATTTCTCAGCATGCAGTGGTTGTATTTCACATTATACCCTGCCACAAAAAAAAGAGTAAACAGTAGATGAAAGTCAAAATAGATCCTCTATATTTTCACAATAAGCCAATTTCTGAAATCGGCTTATTGTGAAAACATAGAGGCTTACATAACCATAACGATACTGAGATATTATCAAAACTTGGACACAGAAACAGTTCGAACCACGCCACGACTACACTTTCCCGGGGCTCACGTATTATACACTGCACCACTGAGGCCCTTGCTTTGCATTTTACTTAAGTAATTTTCTATCTAACACTACCATCAGCAATCACCCGTCGGAGAGATTGATCTAGGGATCACAAATCGGCAGTGAACGCAGTTAGGATGAGGCTATAGCCGACATTACAATGTTAATCTTTTATTTGCTGTCTACCAAAATTTTTCACGGCATCGTATGATGTCATAACATATCCTACTGTGCAAAATTATAGCAAGTAGCGAATAAAAGGTTAACATTGGCTAAATTAAAACTCTCACGTATTCTTACCTGAATGACGCTAGTATTCTGGTACAGATATACTTTTTCAATTGCCATTGTAGGAACCTCAAATATGGATGAATTCGAGCGTTTCTCAACTCCGACCAAGTATTTTCTCAAAAATGTTACATACTTCAGCCAGCAACACTCTCCTCAGGGCATTGGCTATTGGTGCCTCAACCTTAATGAGATCGAAATCGAGCGACATACCATTCTCCAAGTCATTGATAACTACAACCTGAATCAAACAGTAAAAATATCTGCAGTGATATATACGGTAGCAGGAAAAACCAAAAACGTAATCGAAACCTCAATACGTTTGCAATACTTCTTTAAATCGAATTCTAAAGCTTCTGGTGTTATGTAGTCCAAGTCACCATCATATGTCTGAAACAACCACATCACAGCGCATACGATAAGATTTGTTCAAACCTGAACACCCACATTAAGAACCCTCTCCTGTTCCATTCTGATCTCGTTTTCGTAGTGAGCGCCAGCATCACTGGACTCACTCCTATTTCTTGAAGAACGTCTCAAAACCATCTGAAAACCACTTGTGGGTGGCTAGCAAAATTTGTTACACAGTCCACATCATTGTCCATTAGATTACTAGACGAACAAAAAAAAACGAAACGAATAACAAAAATATGTCATGAAAAATACAATAAATCCGAAGAATCAGGATGTGTGAACAAGTTTTTTATCGCCAATAAGTGATAAGAATTGGGGTCACGACATAAATAAAGCTATAAATGCCAAAATAACAGCTTGAACCTATCTAATCCCTCTGAAATTCAACAAATTCAACAGTAAATGTCCCACAATCATAAAAACACCTGGATAAAAAGCTTGAGAGGGTTGGAAAGCACAGAATTTCACCAGTAGTCTCGAGAAAACTATCACAGATGAAATCGCTCGACTAGCCAGGTATGCGGAAGCAGAAAGTAGCAAACAAGAACCCCATAAGTCCTACAAAACAACAGTAGTATTACCTCAAGCGGAATGAAATACTAGACGGGGCACATTTGATGTATATCGCGAACAACTGCAAAAACAACATCACAGTGAAAAGAGCCGAACAAGTTCCGGCATAAGAAACGCTATATGGAAAGAAATAATATCACATCAGCAAGAGCTTAACCTCGTAAAAGGAAGAGATGGTGACCACGATACTACTCCTGAAGCCTATCAGTCCAAATTCCAACTCGATAGCGGAACCAGATGAGTATCAGATCTCGCCCCATCTGCAGCCACGACCAAAACGGAACCAATTTCGATCCCTCAACTTCGTGCCATGTCACACAGACCTAAATATCTAGCCTTGTAAAAGAAACGGCTACTACTACCGCTAGAGGTATAGGGAGAACAATTAGCTAAAAGAAAGTACCACAAATAGATGTGACAAAGATCATATGCAGAGGACATATTATGGCTGGAGTACTGAGAATGAGAAACGTTCCTTTCGGATTTCAAGCGACAGAGAAATTTGCTACGAAATAAAAACCACATCGTTTTCTTTGTAAGAGCTGACGACTTTGACAATTATCATTTCGCTCAGCAGTTTTGGTAGTCAAAACTTTGACCTTGATCACTACTTTTCGTTGTTCCCTTAATTCAGCTTCTTCAAAGTTAGTGCTTGAACATAAGAACTTCAACAAAGCAAATCGTAGTTTCACCCAATAAAACACGCCTTTAAATTTCTGAACTATATCAACATGAATTAACAAGGATTTCAGATGTTACTCTGCTTAAGAAAAATGGTGAAGTCAATTCTCATTAATTGCACAAAAGAGCAGAAAGCAAAGTTGGATACTTACTTTAATACTTGGATAGCCCGTCACCACTGGTTGCGTGGGTTCCAGCATAATTTACGTCTTTCCTGAGTTTTGCTGATTTAGATAATATGGGTCCATAGAGTCCCGAGGTCAGCCTAGCCAAAGCCTGCCCAGTTCGTCACCACAAGAAACAGTCGCCGCCCTTGTGGATCAAAGGGAGATTTGTTATCATGCGACTAATTTGATACCAGGACGGTGATCGATCCTGGTATTGGTTTACTCTTAGCTGAGCTTCATGGCGCAAACCCCGGGCTTCCTCTTAGCTTGGTAGACCCTACGGTGGTGGGCGATGAATCCCCGCTGTACATCGCAGCCCGATATCCATGAACACCTTCCAGCCACGATGAGGAGGTAAAGCACTAGGAGGAAAGCAAATTAACTACCTCCAAAACTGGTATTCTCCAAAGCTCACAAAGATAAATCAGTTCCACATCAAATGCCCATCGCTCCACATGCAAAACGGGAAAGAGCTACAAAACGATCAGCTAATGTCATGAACAATTTGTGGAATTAAAATGAAGCAAACTGAAAAGAATGGTGCCAAATGAACCTGAGCCGCGGAAGCCCTAGTGAACAATTTGAATCCACACTGCGTATCTCGAACAGTTCGAGATGAAAACAGCCACACGAGAATGTGGAAGGCATGCATTAGGAAAGTACGAAAAAGAGATCGAGTAGCGATCGACTCTGCTTCCATATGAGCCCTGAAAATAGCAAATTGTAAAGTGAATCACCCCATAAGAGGCAATTTAACGACTAAACAATTTGAAGATCCATAAAGAAAACAACATTGTGAAAACTTTTCAACACAAACCGCGATCCCACGGCTACTGCGGGAAAGCTTTCGTCCATAGGTGGTCCTCCACTAATTCTCAACAAGCCTTTCTCGAGCTTTTCAACGTCCGAAAATTTTGTTGCGCCATCAGCATCGGCAAAGAGAATCAGTTTTCCACTACTGTGCATAACACCTTGCCTAATCGCACCACCTAAAGCAAATCTTGACTTAAACGGGCTACACTATACAAATTTACTACAGCACTAAAAAAGGACAAAGCTCTCAGTGTTGATCAAACCCTGAGGGATGCGCCATGCACTCGACTTCTGGTCTTTAGAGCTATCCCCAGACAAGTCTGGTACCAATTAAAATTCCGGAGGGACGGAAGGCTTGGCGAGCCTTCGGAGAGGGGATCGATCCCATGTGCATTGCGAGGTGCCTTCGACCACTGCACTGTACGCGCCCGTCTACAACACCAAAAGCTACGAAGTTACAGTAGTGCTAGAGAACTGTCAAATAACGTTCAGTTTCACCTTTACCGCGGTTTTCTTCCAATTTCAACACTTTCAATTTACCACCAAGTTTTCGGTTGTACTCAAGAGCAACATCAGCCGTACTGTCTGTACTTCCATCATCGACGACTAAAACCTAAACTAATAGCTGGAGACTGAAAAGTAACCCACAAAAATTGTCGGAATACCCAACCTCACTAGGCCAATCAAGACAGATGAATAGGAAGAGGTAAAAGAAAAAAATGAAGAAGAACGAACTTCGAAGCTAAAACTTCTTTCCTGTTTCTCCCTTTCCTGTAAATATTCAAAACATTCGTCGAGCATCTTTGGAAGGCGATCCTGTAGCACCGAAGATGAAAAGCAATGGGAAACCAAAGGAAACACATAAAGAACACAACGAAATTTAAAAAATAACTAAACTGTTTCTTACTTGCTCGTTCATTGCAGGTATGACAACAGACAAATAAACGGTGGAATCAGTGAATGGTGGGGTCTCCGGACACGCACGAAGTAGGTTAGGTAGCCTGGAGCGGCTTACAAATGATTTTACATTGTATATGTATATATATATCCATATAAATATACTGTATATATAATGTATGTTACATATATATATATATACATATATATATATATATATATAGATGTATATGCATGTACATACACGTATATTAAAATTTCATAAGACCATACCTTAACTTCAGCTTTATAGGACTTAAAAACTTTATAAGACTTTATAAGAATTACAGAACAAAAATGGCTACATGACACTTCTTCAGGGATATCATATACACGTATATACATATACATGTATATATATATATATAATAAATAATAGACTCATGGGAATCAATATGTGTTCGAATGTGAAGGTTGAAGAAGGATAAAAAACGCTGAGAAATGAAAACCATTGAAGTCCTTCGAAACTCCAATAAAACTAAGACAATTTAGAGCGAATGTTTTCAATATTTCTTCATTAAAAACCATCATTTTTCTCCTCTTTTTTCCTCATCCTTTCCTTCCATCCTTTCTTGAGAGCATAAACTTGGCAATAAGGAAAACATTCGAGGACGACAATTCCACGTTCAGGTTGGACGAAGAAGTTGTAAGAATGTTCCAAATGAAAGTGATAAGAGAATTCTCAAAAGGACGTTAGGAAAAGGATAACTTACGCCTCCCCACTTCCCTCCCCGTCATATGAATTCACTGGAACAAGAAAATCTCTTCGTCTTCGTTTTGGCCATGGAAAAAGCGATAATAATCTAAAACCTATCTTTTATTTGAAGAAAACTGCTTTTATCGAATAAAAGACATCACCTACAAGAAGGCAGCGCTAAACGCGAACAGTGCCAAAGTGAACCCGCATATGAGGACATTATGAAAAGTCAGTAAGTCAAGCACCGACGACAGCAGCATGTCTGAAACCGCAACTAAATCCACGAAAGACATCAATTTCGCTGTTCTTCAACTGTTTTCTGGATTACAGATACAAGTATAAACGGCTCTGAATGAAGCTGGACCGAGGCTTCGAGCTCGACCTTTGGTGTTCGGGAGCGACGTGTCAGCGATTGTGAGCAGCCACTGGGCCACACAGTGTGCCCAACCTGACGTCAGCGTGGGAATTCGCACCTGGGCGTTGCAGATATCGCGCCAGCACTGGCGGGTCAGAGCGGGCTCGTTTCAAAAATTGTGGGAAAGAGGACGGTGAACAGATTGGTGGTCCCATCATTTAAACGGGCGTAGCGCTCAAAGGATATGTCAATGTATAGATATATAGCAGATACATACCTGTATATAGATGCGGGGGGGGCTACAACGTAGTCACTGGTGATACAGTCGATCAGCAAGCAAAGTGCCGGTTCGATCTCGTCGCCAAAGCATTCACCCAAATCCTCAAGTAGCAGCCACTACAAGACGGGAAATGTTCGAGGACCTTTGTGGACGATGATAACGGCGGAAACGAAGCGAAGGAAGAAGGTCTCCGCGCAGCGTGATGATGGATCATGTGAAAAAGACACATAGATAGCTTAATTACTAATTAAACAACTTTACATATGAATGCAGGTGAAATGTTAAGGATAAAGTTTTCGGCGTTTATCAATTCCTAAGGAGCGCACCATCCATTCGACTTCATTAAGCATCGTTTGGGGGTGATTGAAGGCATATCTGGAATTTACAGTGACTCGCGGTGGTCTACCGATGCATCGAGCCTGTTCTGCTACCCTCCCAGACAAGTCTGGTACCAATTTGCCGACCCCAGAGAAATGGAAGGCTTGGTGGGCCATGTGCTCGGGGATCGATTCCACGCGTGTGTGGCAGGACGGCTCCTAGCACTGCGTCACACGCTCCCGTGTGTAAAATATATAGATACTTACTTGATAGTTGATACTTGAACGGCCCGTCATCACTAGCTGTGCGGGCTCCAGCATAATCACCACTTTTCGAAGATTTGCTGGTTAAGCCATTGTGGTTCCCTGGAATCCCTAGGACAGGCTGGCCAAAGTCTGCCCCAGGTCGTCACCACGACAGGCGGTCGCAGCCGTTGTGGATCAGAAGGAGATTTACGACCATACGACCTTGATACCAAGACGGTGGTGGATCCTGGTACTGGTTTACTCTTAGCTAGGCTTTCTGGTGGAAACCCTGGACTCCTTCTCAGTTTGGGAGACCCTGCCTGTGGGACGAATCCCCCCGCTAGACATCGCAGTCCGACACTCGGGAACACTTCCCAGCCACGAATATAGAAGATGAAGTAATTCTTGTTACGCTTCAAAATTAGTTCATTATTTTCCTTAATAGTATTTGATGGCGTCATGGCGGTGTTCCAACATATCAAATGGTGATGGCTACCAACATACTAGCCCAAAACATGGTCCCCTATGTATGGAAGGGTATCGTGTTTTCGTTCGAATCCCGTTTTAAAAAAAAGATTGTGTTAGAAATCCGGTCAAAATGACTTTGTCTAAGCCGGCGAGTCCAAATCAGTGCTAATACGTCACTCGAATATTTGAAGAAAGGGGTGCAAATGAAGAACTTCTTTTTCACATGACCCATCTTCACATCTACTGCGCGATCTCAGTACTTCCTGCATTCTATTCGTTTTCTCATATCCACCATTCACGAAGATCTTTGGGCTCCTCGTATACGGGTTCTGCTGCTGCGTTAAGATTGTCTTCCTTTTACGAATCTTCTTCAATGCTGATCGAGCCGATTCTCCTTCGAGTCCTGCGATAGCTGTTCTAGAGCGTTTCTGAGCGGAACTGAACAGCACTGTGTTCATTATGAACGGCACTACTGCCACTGCGCCACCTGCCTTCGTAAACGAAGAGTAGAAAAACGATAAAGCTCTTGGCATTGATCAATCCCTGATGGATACGCCATGCCTTCAACTTCATTACACATCGTTGGAGGTGATTGAATACATATATAGCTTTTACAGTAACTCGTGGTGGCCTACCGATTTATCGAGCCAGTGCTGCTATCCTCCCAGATAGGTCTAGTATCAATCTGCCGATACTGGAGGGATCGAAGGTGGGCAGAGATATGGGATCGAGCCGTTGTACGTTGCAGGGTGCCTCCAACCAATGCACTACATGAGCCCGCATTCGCGATGGGAGGTTTTGATTTCAACGCACAATTGGGAGGGCACTGTGTCCGCCGCATATTCAATTTGATGGATTACCATCTCGGTGATTTCTTTTACTCATTGGACTTTTCTACACTTCTTGAGTTCAATAGTTAGTATTACATAGTCGAATATAAGTGTTGTAGAGCGCGGATAGCGTAATGGTAGTGATGCCGGTCGTCCGAACACAGTGCTGGTTCAATTCCGCCTCAGGCTCACTAAGCTTCTTATCTCTTCGGGATCGGAAAGTTGGTAATGAAATTTCTAGAAAACTTCGCTCTGGGATCGACTCGACCAGCATTCTAATTATTGAGTAAAACACCACAGAGTTGGAAAAGAGGCTTTGCTTCATCGATCTAGAGCTAAAGGCTATTCTTTGCTACATCTTACTGTAGTTCCCAATCCGTAGACATTGCTATCGGCATTGAGAAGGTCTTCACACCTCATGGTGGGTGTGGTGTGAAGAAGCAATAAACTTCTGGTCGAAAAGTGAATTTTGTCTAATCTATATAAAGGGAGGTGTCGGTTTTCTAACAACTTGCAATAGTTTTTGGTAACTATAGCAGTTTTGGAATGTGGAACTTGGCACGGTTGTAGGGAAAATTTTGCTCTATCACTGTGAAGAAAGGCAACAGCATTTTTGTGTTCTTTACTTTAAAACTATTTAAAATTAAAACTCCCACGAGGAAATCCTTTCTTATCGTTGTCGTATAAGAAGACTTTTACTTTCTTAGCGAAGAGCTCTAAATTTCTAAGGATCTTCCTTTCTCTGAACAAACCCCGTCGATCTGCTTTTTTTATTCTTCCTTCTAGCCAGCCTCTGCCTTGATTTCATCTGCTTTACTCCTTATGGCGAATCTCCTTGTTTGCAGTTTTGGAGTAATTTTGTTGGACAAGAACTACTGAATTTTATGGCCTTGAGCCCTGCTAGCTAACAACAACTTCAACGTTGGCCTTGGGCAGCTTCTGATGAAGAGTGACAATGAAGTTAGAGAGATGGGTAGTGATAGAACGTCCTATAACTTCCGTCGAAGACTCCAAGACTCTGAAGAAAGTAAATAGAGGGAGGAGGATGAAAGTGTTAATCATGAATTCAACGGCTAGGTCTAACAGTGTAACGCCTTACAATCACTGATCTTCCATGAAAGTCAGTCTGGTGTGGAGTGACAACTTTTGCTTGGTGCGTGAAGCTGGCAGGTTATTTTCATGTTTTGATAATTTTTGTATTTTTCATATTTATATGAGTTACTAATGACCTACACTTTGGATCTGATTTGAACGAGAAGAATGGATAGGCTAATAGAGTTCATCAAAAGGAATTTAAGCAAAATATCCAAGGTTAGAAGGTAGGCATGTATTGACGGATTTATCTTGCCGTATAGAGGTGGGGCGGCTTCCGCCGGTATATTCCGCAATAGGGACACGAATATGGAATCAGGTTATTAAAATTGCACCGGAGAGGTTTTGGTCTATACTGTAGAGATTCCTGTGTAACTGGGGATGTGATACACTATGTGGTGATGAAGTTCGCCTACAATTTGTTATATAAAGAAGAGCATTTCTATACTGATAGTGAATACATAAGCTTTCCCTTGGTTGAGGAGCTACTACAGACAAGGATACCTCCTACCAGAAGCAATAGAAAGGTGTGAATTTAGCCGTAAATCGTCTACTGGAAGCTGAGCAGAGAACAGCGTATAGCCCAATAGAAGCAGAAAGTCGGTATGTCAGTGCTGAAGGTTGAAAATAAGAACATATTGTTATGTCCACAGTTTGAGACGTCCTAACTCTTTTTCATCTTCTACTCATCAAAATTATAAGTGAAAGTAATGACCTGTGTAAGCTGTTCGTGGACAGAGGCGATCTGAAAAGTCTATTGTACATATATTAGGAAATCTTATGTTTCTACCTATTGCTTAGGTACGTACGGCTTTTCATTGCACGTGCCTAACGAATGCACAGCAGATTTATAGAGAGCACATACTGATAACCTCACTAAACGACGTCAAGCTGAACAAATTGTAGGAAACATTACTGTTAAGAATGTTTTACCTTTGACCATGGAAAGTTGACATCTTCGGTACGGTATTCTATGGCAAGATTGTTGACTATGTGGAGGGTTATACTCCTTGCATTATAAACTGTAATACCACAGACCTACTGCCGATTCTCGGCATTGATCAATAATATAATATTTACATGAGCTATATATAAGGGCACGTGTGGCGCAGTGATCGGAGGAACCCTGCGATACACATGGGATCGGTCCCCGAACTCCACATCAAGCCTTCCATTCCTCCGGGGTCTGCAAATTGGTACCAGAGTTGTCTGGGAGGATAGCAGCACTGGCTCGATGCATCAGTAGGCCCGCGAGTCGTTGTAAAGACCAGATATTCATTCAGTCACCCAAAACGATGTTTAATGAAGTTGAATGCATGGCACATCCCTCAGGGATTGATCAACGCCGAAAGCTTTTTTTCATCATAACTCATAACTCTTTAAAAATCAGTGGAAGGTTATGGTAGAAAGATTGCATAACGGTAAGAAAAACTGTGCTGAGGCACACTGTTGAGGGCATGCTCTGTAAACACAGTGCCACTGAAGAATTGTCAGTTACTTAATATTCCATTGTTCCGAATTTATCAACCAATCATATAACTTTTGATTCTAGCTCACTAATGGATACCCAGCCGATAGGCTGAGGGACGGTGGCCTGAGGGACGCCTACCAGTGAAGCTAGCGAATAGAGAGTTAAGCGTGGACTACAAGGCACCTCATGATTGCTTGATACGCTGTTGGACTCAGCGTAGAGACTGCCTGTTATATACACGCCGATTCGACCTTCTACAAGATCATCTACGGAGATTTAGACGTTAACGGAGGTCGAAGATAAACGTCTGAGAACTTCATGTCTTTCCCTTTTTCTGCAGAAAGGAAAGAAAGGTGAAGAATTCATAAAACGAACTGAGCTGCCGTAAATTAAAATTTCTTCAGATTATTAACCTTATCTTAGAAAGATGGCGATATCGACAGCATCGATGGAAAATATGACTAGACGATCAAACATCTCCACATTACTTCCAGAAATTTCGAGAAACTGCTCTTTAAATTTAATTTTGACAAGGAAGGAAAGTAAATAGTTGGTTTCTTTTTGCTGGAAAGAAACAATTAACATATAAGGACGAAAGCATTAGAAGGTCTGATTATCAACGCATATCGTATTTACACACAGCGAGTGTCTGTCGTAGTGTATAGCAACCTCAGGAAGCGAACTAACAGACCCTGCAACTTTCCACCTCTTATTTAAAAACTAATAAGAATCACTTGCTCAGAAAACACAAATAATCTTCGCCAAGCTATATAGCAATGCTGCTAACATTTCAGGTTACTAAGATATCCACCAAAGCACACAAACGACAAAGGCAAAAAATTTGTTATTGCACTGTGACAGATTTAAATACGAACGAGTAGGAGGGTCGGCAGAAATTGATAGCCCAGCTCCAGTTTACCCAGTATTGGGTGTATGTAAGTCCAGATGACAAGTCCATGATATTCCTCCAAAAAATATTACAAAAATTCATTTCAACACTTAGGGCGGCGTGTAGCGCAGTGGATGGAGGCGCATACAATACACATGGGACCGATCACCGCCCTAAGGCCCACCAAGCCATCCATCCCTCCGGGGTCGGCAAATTGGTACCAAACTTGCCTGGGAGGATAACGGCACTGGCTCGATATATCGGTAGGCCACCGGGCCACCGCGAGTCACTGGAAAGGCCAGTTATGAATTCAATCGCCTCAAGCACAGAGATTGATCAACGCCGAGATCTTTATACTTATCTTTTATCCTTTTAATTCAACGCTTTGTAGCTGACACTTGAATCCATGTGTATAACGCATTTACTTGACAGCTACTCTTCGTTGCACTCGCTACGAGTTGATATCGACTCTTTTCGGTTGATTTACCACTCAAAGCCCGTCCATCTTGTCATACTTTTCGCTCTGTAAATCGTCATTTCTCTGGATTTATTTGTAGTTTCTTTCTATCCACTAGGTTCTTCGCTATATTGTTCTATCGAACATTTTGAGCAAAGTTGATGTCGAGATGCAAATACAATATATATTAGTAACTACTACACCATTCTATTCTGTACGGTAACCATGATTCATTGCAACGAATGGAAATGAAATAACATTAAATTAGTGGCAGAACTTCTTAACACATGCTTGACGATGTTTGTTTTTCGACAACTCTAGGAAGAACTTTGTACAATTTCTTGAAAGTGTCAGCCTTAATACTTCATATTTTATTCAAGCTTCAAGCATTTAAAAATTATGGAAACGAATGTAAAAGTCTTACAGTCTTAGGGTCTGGAACAACTTGATAGCCATCCAACTTTCAGCCAATATATCTCAGCATAAAGTAAAAAAATCTTTGCTGGTTAAAACAGTATTCGTAAGAACCTATGAATTTTCTCTAATAGTATACAAGACCTCTTTATCTCACCAACGTGAAATCCTGATTTCATGGAACTGAGAAATCGCACTTTCATCACTTTTCCTCGCCGAGACTCGCATTTCGAAAATGAAAGAAATTGAACAAGCGCTGTTTTGTCCATCGCTTGTTATACCGAAGGAGGTACCTCTATGCCCAAAATACCGATAGTTGGCATACTAGATGGATAAGAGAGTAACCCCAGGCGCAAGTGCAATTGAAAGGCACATGCGGAAGGAATACAAACGACCAGTTTTCTTTCTTTGATGAGCTTACAAGATGTTGATGAAGATATTTATTTCCGGCTAGTCTTTCGACATCTTTGTCTTCATCAGAGCCGATGATCCGAGGTCATCGCTTGATCTTCGTCTCGATGTGGCGGCTTCGTCTTCGTATAGAGCAGGTCCTCCTCAGCGGAAAATAAATGTATTTATCAACCTCGTGTAAGACCATTAAAGAAAGAATCTATTCAATGTTTTTCATCAATAAGCAGACACGAGGTTGTTAATATAGAATTTATTAGAACACAATTGCTGACGTTTCGGCGGTTTCGCCTTCTTCAGAGCCTGGAAAGGTCAAATTGAGATGCGATCTACTCAGCCAAACACTTTCATAACCCTAGCAGATAAAACTTGATAAATCGATTTGTGTTCGCATAAGAAACAGCTTCATTCAAACACCTACCGTTTATTTGTCGTAAGTATTTAAGTTAGTTGGTGGATAGCCGCCGCACAGAGTAATACATGGTCGATAACTGGGTCCATGTCAGATCATTGGATCAGCCTGAGGTATGGCGCTAGGTCACGCGTGATGACAAGACACTCCTCCTTGCGGTTCATTTTTGAATTTNAAATTCAAAAATGAACCGCAAGGAGGAGTGTCTTGTCATCACGCGTGACCTAGCGCCATACCTCAGGCTGATCCAATGATCTGACATGGACCCAGTTATCGACCATGTATTACTCTGTGCGGCGGCTATCCACCAACTAACTTAAATACTTACGACAAATAAACGGTAGGTGTTTGAATGAAGCTGTTTCTTATGCGAACACAAATCGATTTATCAAGTTTTATCTGCTAGGGTTATGAAAGTGTTTGGCTGAGTAGATCGCATCTCAATTTGACCTTTCCAGGCTCTGAAGAAGGCGAAACCGCCGAAACGTCAGCAATTGTGTTCTAATAAATTCTATATTAACAACCTCG
Source organism: Angiostrongylus costaricensis (assembly GCA_900624975.1). Lineage (NCBI taxonomy): Eukaryota > Metazoa > Nematoda > Chromadorea > Rhabditida > Metastrongylidae > Angiostrongylus > Angiostrongylus costaricensis. The sequence continues at coordinate 218,447 of UYYA01003850.1, forward strand.
TGTCTGCTTTTTGATGAAAAACATTGAATTATCAATTAATGCCGAGGTTAACAGAAAGTCGGTCATGGGAAAGAATCTATGTTGAATAGTAATAAGCAAAGCCAATTTTGAAATACAAACGACCTGCTCAAGCATGTTATCAATCGGAAGCCACGGTGAGGATAGCTAAATAGAGTGGTATCGTAAGGTTCACTGTGATTGCGTATGCGGTCAGATAGCATCCTATTCTATATATTTCAGAAGAGCGAGAAAGTGGTACACTAATTCGTCTCTTCCGGCCGATGGATTAGATAAATACGACTTTACTTCACCATAGGCTTAAAAACTGAGGGATGAAGCTCTCGGCGTTGATCACTCCCCGAGAGATGCGCCATGCATTCGATTCCTTAAGCATCGCTCCGAGGTGACTGAATGCATATCTGGCCTTTACAATGACTCGCGGTGGCCTACCGATGCCATTGCTGCTATCCTCTCAGACAAGTCTGGTACCAATTTGTCGAATTCGGAAGCACAGGGGGCTTGGTGGGCCATGGACGCCGGGATCGATTCCACGTGTGTGCCGCCAACCACTGCGCCACACGCGCCCTTCTCAATAAGCTTATAAATCGCTAAACTGTGTAGACTGAGCATTATAATAAGTGTAAATTGTGTACAAGTGGTGTAGACGTAGTAGGTTTTAAGCATTATAGGTACTATATACAAAATGCAAGCTGTAAGAACCACAGAATTTTGAAATAATTTTATCTGAGCATGATCCTTACAAAATAACAAATTTGTTATGATAGCAGGAAATATGACACACTGTTTAAACACATTGATTGAACGCTTTGCTCACTTAGAGGCAATAGTTTCCATATATGAAACTGTGCTACTGCTACACCTACAGAATTATCTAAAACGATCTACGATCTTATCATAGCGAATAGAGATGTCTCTTCATGTCGACTTTCAGCATTCAAATGTAGGGAAGACATCTATATATCCACCTCTATGGCAGCACTCTGTGGTGCGTACTATCTTCACCAGCAACTGTCTACGAAGCGAAACAAACTTGTACAAAGATGGCCTTGTTTTGTAAAATATTAATTGTACTGAATACCTTCTAAGGTCAAATATTCAGTGCAGTGAATGTAAAAATTATAGCAAAAAACCTTTTTTTTTGGAAAAATTAAGGAATGCGAAGAAAATGAACTGATACCAAGTCAGGGCGACCGGTCTGCCTTTTCCTTCTTTCAAATGGAATTTTCACATGATTGACTACCTAAAAAAAACACCTTTTGGTTTTCTGGTGAGAATGTTATGAATATAAAAACTATTAAAGAGACGGGGCGAAACTTACATTCAAAAGTGTCAAAGGCGCATCATTAAGAAAAGTTCGAAATACTAGTATTAAAACTAATACTTAAGGGCGTCGAAAAAAGCTGAGATCACCGAATAAGATTTTCGCCCTTTTTATATCTATGATTTCAACGTTTTTGATAGGCAGATAAAGGAAGCTACTCCTGAAATACATCGTGATCGTCTCCGAAATTCTGGTGTAAACAAGATATGATTAAATTTACCCTCCAAACCACGAAAACTTAACCAAAGTATCGTTTTTGTTAGCAGCAACCTCACTCAATGGAAGAACATCGGCGACGTCCAAGTATCTAAAAAGGCGAATTGCATTAGTAAAAATGTTAGTAACGAAACACTCCAATACATGCAGCTCAAAAATGAACCCTCGTTGTCGGTCAGCGAGCAAGTAATTCAATTTTTTTGTGCTTTTAGCTCCCAAATTTTAATTTCCTAAGCATTTTGGTAGCAACTTTAGCTTCTATACTAATTTTATCTTCCGTTATAATACTGAGATACTTGCAAATCTCCGGACCGCAGGTGTATGCTGTGGGGAACGAACACGCGCTGTTGTCCTTACCGGGGAGCAGCGCACTTCACCACTACACCATCCGGGTCCTGAGATATTTACAAAACTCCGGACCACAGGTGTTCCCGGATGGTGTAGTGGTGAAGTGCGCTGCTCCCCGGTAAGGACAACAGCGCGTGTTCGTTCCCCACAGCATACACCTGCGGTCTGGAGTTTTGCAAATATCTCAGCATTTCAAACGAGACAAACAGTGTTGAATTTCACTGATGAAAGCATTCTCAGTGAACATCAAACCACTCTAAAGGTGTCTGTTTGATGACCTCATTATCATATCATATAGCGGCATCCTGGGCTTTTCCAATGACCATACTGTCAAAGTTGCACACATCCTTCAAAAGCAGTGAGCTCTCGTCGCAAAATAATCTCGCCCAAAAAAAGCTTTTGTAAATTATTAAGCGCAGAGAATATCTTTTCATGGACCATTCGTGATCATGGGTCCACGTTTAGCAAGCTATCAAGAGAATGCAAAAAATGTGGTAAAAAAGAAAACACGTAGAGAACGCTGTGGATCATCGACTCGGATCATCGGTTATAGAGAGAATAATTCCCTGAAATTTGAAGCAATATCTTTGCTGGATAAGCCATCGAATTCAGAAGGTATAGCAAAGAAAAAAAACTGTATGGCAAACTGAGAACTGAGAAGAAAACCAGTCACGTACGGTACTATCTATGTTCCTGAGTGGCCTACAAAGGTTGTCAGAATAAAATCAGAAAGATATTTCGATAATCAGAAAGAACTTGCTTATTTTTTCGCGATCCCCAAAACGTCAAATATCCCACTCTAACAGAATCGTTGCTTTCGTTCATTGAAATGACGCCAACTAGTCTGTTTAAATATCTGAAAGTTATTTCTTAGTATCCCATCTAAATCAACTCTATGAAAACTCGGACAAGTCTATCGAATAATAAAACCTGCCTGCTGAAGACAGCTAATGTGATCGGCGCTATAACAGCTAGTATAGCAGAAGAGTAGAAGAAAACAGTATCGATGTGTCCCATAGAAAACTGGTATGAAGAGTACGGAAGATATAAAATGGCGAATGCAGTTTGAATAACCTTTGCACGAGCCAAAAGTACAGCAAACCGTATACCTGGATATCGGTAAACTGCGATCCTGAATGAGATAACATAAAGGACCATACAACGGTTCTGAGCTCAAAATATGGTAATAAGCCAAACCATTTTTCCTTCTCGGGAGATTTCTTAAGCAGATCATCGTTTTGTTTGGATCGGCCGTTGACCGTGCCCAAATTTTCTTCGGGATTCATGCGTTTCAAGACCTAATCAGAGCTCAGGTACAAACACAAATGAATGGTTCACAAGTGGATCATGAACGCAAGAAACAGTGAGGAAAGATGTCAGTTATTTGTTTCTGAAGCATTCGAAGTACTGCACACGTCAGACCTGTCCGACCAACCTCAAACTGTAGTACAACGTACGCCTCGAGGACTTCAAAATTGCCTATTCTGATTGGAACATAGACACTCTGCCCTACCAACAACATTTAGCAGAAGAGAATTCTACCACTAAAAGCTGATAATAACAAGAATTTGTCTGGTGATGCAAATTAGCTCATACATTTGACATTCTCTTTCGGTTACTTGTATTTCTAACAATAACCATAATGATGCTGATATATTTGCAAAACTCCGGACCGCAGGTGTCTGTGGTGGCGAACGAACGCGATATTACCCTTTCTGGGGGCTAACGCGTTCATTACACCTTGCCGTTCCCTTGTTCCGCGTGTCTTTCAGCTAATTTTCAATCTACCACTGCCATCAGTAATCAGCCGTCAACAGGATTGATCTGGTAATATGGGGAGACGGCCGAAACAAGGGATCCGCATTGTGTGGTGGTGGAACGTGTTAGTCTCCGGAAAGGGTAATAGCGCGTTTGTTCCTCAGAGCATACACCTACGGTCCGGAATTTTGCAAATATCTCATCATCATTGTGGATGTCTTCCACACAGTACCTTACCGTGAAAAAATGTAGGCGAAAGATAACATTGTGACTTCTAACCATAACTTTATATCACTCCTACAGCCCAACCTGGGTAGTACTAGAACATTGGCCAACCTTCTGCCATAATACCAACACTTTTCCACGTAGTGATGTTAATGGACGAAGAACCATGACGCCGGTTACCGCAAAGCGATAGATTTCTCCTCGAAATAGAAGTAAATGTTGGATGAATTGAAACAAAAGCACTGGAATAAACTGGTGTGTAACCAGCTAACTACATAAATGGAAGGAAGGTTTATATTTGTACCAAATCTTATTACCATCAACATAATTCTACACTTAACACCTAAACAAGTGGTCCAATTTCCTCATTGGTGGACATGAAATAATATTAGAAACTACTTTTTCTACACTACAAGAAGATTAGTTGGTAAATTTTCGAAGAACAACAAATAAAAATAGGTGATGGACAATCATTTATTAAATTATTGAGTAACCATCGAAGAAAAGGAAAACTGGTGTGGAAAAACAACTGAATACAGGACAAGCACCATAGAACATTACAACAGAGAAGAGTGGTTTAGTAACAAACATCCACAAACCTGAATCCGACAGACTAATAATTCCACCTATAAGGGCCATGGAATCGTCCAAGATATAGTTTTAATCCTTATATCAGAACGTGCGTCCCAAACTGCACAGAATCGGCTAGAAAAGATTCCTGATTAATCGGGTAATCATTCGAACAACCATAGGGATGTGGTGATCAGCCCTCCTAAGAGCCACTTCATCCAATATCGAAGCAAAATCAAATAATCTATTTCGTTCCTGAAATTAAAATCTTTTCCTTGACTCCCAGAATACGCATAGATGACATACCTCTTTTAACTGATCACGTAAATGTTCATTGGACGTTACCAGCAGCACTTGTGCTTCAAGGTCACGGTGAACAGACCGATACCCTGAAAGTGATGGTCAGCTCCAGCCAAAGCCAGAAGAGGTAGATGGATGAAATACAAGACAACGACAAAACAAACAGACCAAAATTGGAAGATCCAATGAGAGAAGCGGTCTCTGTTGCTGTTTCCACCCACAAACCTTTTGCGTGGAAAGTCCATCCATCGCGATAATACTCATACAAGTTCACGTTGGACCTATTATATCTCTTCTTCAATTGTAGAACACTCTCCGAAACCCGGGAGTATATGGACGGAATGTATCCAGAGGTTCCGGTCGCGCCGAAGAATCCGTTAGCCTATGAACTAACACGTATTTCTCATTATAAGAAAAAAATGTGACGAACTGCTAGAAAATCTCTTGTGCTTGGAAGCTTTGATAATAAAGTTCACAATTACTTTAGGTGCTGCAGTGATTATGTCCATCGAATATTTGCCCTCAGTGAACATTAGTTGTTCGTACTCTCTTATGCAGTTGAAATAGCCAGATGCCATTGTTATGGTTATGTCGCTGGCCTGTAAAACACAGACAAAATAAGAACTCATAGTTCTGCTATAAAAGGATAAAGGATAAAGCTCTCGACGTTGATCAATCTCTAAGAGATGAACCATGCATTCGACTTCATTAAGCATCGTTGAAGGTGACTGAATGCATATATGACCTTCAAAATGACTTGCGGTGGCCTACCAATGTCTCGAGCCAGAGCCGCTATCCTCCCTGTCTGGTAATAATTTGCCGGCCCCGCAGGGATGGAAGACTTGGTGAGCCTTCGGCATGAGGATCGATCCCATGTGTATTGCAAGGGGCCACCGACCACTGCGTTACACGCACGCACCATTAGTTGTGCCATAAACATCAAAATATTAACTACACCAATAAGTACCTGCAGCGAAAGAAGTCCTTTCAACAAGTTGTACTCCTCATTGTATTCAAAAGGACCCATTTGAAGCAATGGATATACAATAGTGTCACTCAATGAATGTGGCAGCAATTCTTTGTCTGGCAAGGCAGCAATAACTTTGTCAATGCATGACCGAAGTAGGGCGCGATAATCGGCGAAGCATCCTAAAATTTAAATAAACCGACGTTATATGATACATAACAATAGTTGCTTTAAAATATGCAAATTTCCTACATCAACAATAAGGAGATTCGCGATGACGCCAAATTTAGCGCTGCAGCCGCAAAATTTTTTGATAACCATTGGTTCGAATAGGAGTCATATCGGCCACAATGCCTCGTCAATGAGAAACCTCGCCCCTTCTATTTCGAAGTTCTCTCCCGAAAGCATTTCTTCTTTCCTCATATTCTATCCACCCTGTATATTCTTCTGTGCATCTCTCCATCCACCCTGTATATTCTTCTGTGCATCTCACCATGTTTTTAGAATATATTCAACTCTTGAGTCCAATGAAAAAAAGTCTATCATCCAAAGACAACGCTTTCAGCAATAATAACATTTGTTCATCACATCGAATGGAAATGAAATAACAACCAGTTACGAATTAATAATTACGCTTTAAAATGAAAAAAATGCTTCCGACGGTACCTGACCAATTCTCGACAAGAAAAGTACTTGAAGAGCTTAAAAGCCGATAAACTCAAAAAAAACATAATGTTTGATTTTATCTACTGTTTATCGTTTTTTCACGGCAGGTATTATGTGGAAGGCGCGGCAATGATGATAAGATATGAGCAAAACTCGGAACTCTAGTGAGCTTCGAACGCATGACTACTGTTTCCTAGGGCAGTTATCTACTGAACGACCAAAGCCTGGTTTGCCTTTCTCTCAACCAGTTTTTCAATCAAACAGGCTATCAGCAATCTTTCGATGATGATCGGAGTTCCGCGTTTTGCTCATATCTCAAGAAAGAAACTTTACTTTATCGTTTTATAGGTTCAAAGTTGCTATATATCAGCTCATGTCACAAAATAAGCACGGTTGATCGCCATTACAAGGATAGAATAATCAGATTACTTTAGCTCGTGTTTCATTTACGTCTGAGACTTCTGAGAATCACTGAAAATTGACCATCTGTTGCTAAATGTTTAAGCCAGACGTGCCTGAGCGCTATCCTTGAGTTGGCTCAGAAATACATAGACGTCGCATTGATCGTATTAACAAGAATCAAAGGCTTTAGTGAAATGAGATGATTGGCAAATAGGTCAACACTAGATGCAGCCAACGAAACAACCATTGTTCAAACTGTTTCAGCAATTTCCACAGCCCTCCCAACGGTTTACCGCCTAATCGTGGGCTGGGATGTGTTCCTGGGTACCGGGCTGGGATATACAGCGAAGGATTCATCCTCCCGGCACGGTCTCCCAAGCTGAGAACGAGTCAGGCATTTCCATAGGGAAACCCATCTAAGAGTAAATCAACACCAGGATCGACCGCCGTCCTGGTATCAAGCTAGTCGCATGGTGGCAAATCTTCCTCGGATCCACAAGGGTGGTGACGAACACCGGTAGACCTTGGCTAGGCTAGGTTGCCCTCAGGACTCCAGGGAAACATAATGGCTGAACCAGCAAAACTCCGGAAAATGGACACTATGCTGGGGCCCGCACAACCAGTGGGGACGGGCCGCCGAAGCATCCAAGGATGTAAGCATTTCCATAACAGTGAAAGTATGGAGTAATGTTAATGACTTTCAATGTGCGAAAACGTGTTAATTATAACGATTTCGCATTACAAATACTGTAAATTTTACAAAGAGTATTTTAGGTTGTGATGCAAAGAATGTGAATGATATGTAAGAATGCAAACCAGTTTGAAAAATGGAACGATGTTAGTGCGATATTTATAACTTCAAAAAGATGTTATTAGAACAAGAAATGAAAAGATGACGACGTGGAACACATTGGGACATGTTAGGGAGCGCCTAGGTCGTTGATAGATAGCTTTTTACACCTATGCAAGTCTCTTGAGCGATTTACAATGATAACAAAGAGATATCTCTGTGCGTCGAACTTCGTTGTTCGAATGCAGCAGAGAAATCTCCGTTCCACGCCCAATGGCAACAGCCTCTTCACTGGCTACTCTTCAACAGCAACAATTTCTCCACCTTTTCTTGTTTTTTTCTCCACCGAAAGAAGAACTGGGTACAGAGTACAGTTCTTCTTTACGAATTATAAAAAGTAGTGAGCAGCTTCCGTCTAGGTCTGGGAGACTGGGAGGATAGCAGCACTGGCTCGTTACATCGGTAGGCCACCACGGGTCATTGTAAGGGCCATAAGTGCATTCAATCACCTCAAAACGATGCTTAATGACGGAGTGCATGGCGCATCCAAAAGAGATTGACCAACGCCGAGAGCTTCATCTTTTTTTAGTGAACAGCTTGTATGGCTGACATCTGTACCCCACTGGCTAGTGACTGATTAGAAGTTTAAGAAAAAAGTTCTTGCGCCAAAATAAACGACTGAAAATACTCCACAGCAGTCATATTACAATGTCCTCCCGACATGCCATTCAATATCAATTCACGTCTTTGCGAATGGGTTAAAAATTTCAAACACACCACTGCCACAATGGCGTTGCTCTGACGTCCTAGCGCAAGAAGCGTCGCTTTTCAATCTTTGTATGTCCGAAATGAAGTCTCGGTTAGAAATAAAAAGTAGAGATAAAAAGTAGAGAGGGCTCCAGAATGCCAGTATTTTACCATTATAAAATAAAGGTTGTACATTGTTGAAAAACATTTTCGGACCCCATTGGTTTGACCCAAACTAGTAAAGCTCAGAGATCTTGCTTTAAAATTGAAAAGCTACGTTCGTTTAGGCCCCATATGGATAATAAATAACTCATAATGTGCAATATTTGTAGTCGTTCGTTTTGCCTTTCTCTCAGCCGTGTTATTGATCTATACGTGCTATTAGCAATCACCCGCCGACGGAGTTGATATAAGGTAGCTATAGCTCAATAACACGGCTGAAAACACGGCAAAACGAAGGACTCGGTGGTGTGGTGGTGAACATGTTAGCTTCCGGATAGGGTAATAGCGTGTTCATTCACCACCACAGATACTAGGGGTCCGGAAATTCGCAAATATCTCAGCATCATTATGGTTATATTTCACATAATACGTTGCCACTAAGAAAAACAGGCTACAAATAAAAAGTGACGACATCATGCTAATTAGATTACAAAAAACTCTTAAAGTTAGCTAAACGCTTGAAAATACCCGAAGTCGCAAACACGATCTCAACAAACCTTCAAAAGGGTGCACAGAGCAAGCAGGATTTAGTTCAATCGAACCCTGATCGCAAAGCTGAAAGGAACACTTGCCAACAGCTGCGACAACACCGTGGAAGAAGTCAGCCAATTCCTTACAGCTTTCGAATACAACGTATCGATCTTGTCGGTTAATAAAATAAGACGTGGATAGATTTGCTCTGAACAATGAATAAATAACTGCATACAAAATAGATTTATGGATGGAACATAAAAAATAACTTACCCAGTTAAAAGTACCGTATCATCAAAAACATAAATTTTCATATGCTGCAAACCTATGATTTCATTTGTTCTTTCTGGAAGGATATGCCTCAGTAGTCCACGCAACTTAGGCGTATGGTACAAATATACCTAAATAAATGTTATATCCCAGCTGTAATGCGAGCTCTACCCTACTTTTTATCTCTAGGAAACATGAATCTACATCAACGAAACCCTAAATGTCACTACTCTTCTACACGTTGCATCCACATTTGTTTCGGCTCTCAGTTCGCCTCCTTAGTTTGTAACCGTCACCAGTACAGAAGCGCCGACTTGGGCTTGGCCCCTGCTTGAAAACTTGCCACTCTCTCTTTCCATGCACATGCTGGTGGCTAACCTAGCGGGGTCCCTCTTGCAAACCCACGACTGCCGCCTACCAAGTGGAATTGTTCTCTGGCGGCAGCCACTGTTCAAAATAGGCGACTGAGAGACTCGCAATAATCCAACAAACAGAATCCATTGCTCATTTCAAGGATATTTTGAACTGCAGAATAGAACAATTTCATCAAGAAAAGCACCGTTATAAGCAACGTCATAAATAAACATATAGTTAAATTTTCTGGAAGAATAATTCTTGAAATGGTGGTTGGTTAAAGTAGGACTGTTATCATGTTCCAAAGATAGGGAGACGATCGCAACTGTATGTAGAGATCCACAGTGTTTACACGTGGGTTTTCACCATAAGGCTCGCAACGTCCCTCAATTACCTGTCTGGGCTCATATATGCTTTGAAACGACTCATCTGACTCGCTACATTGGCCTCCGGACGTCTACAGAAATATCGAGTTCGATCAATTAAAGTGGCAAATAAATAAAGAACAAAGCTCTCGGCGTTGATCAATCCCTGAGTGACGCGCCATGCTTTCGACAACATTAGGCATCGTTGGAGGTTTGGAGGTGACTGAATGCACATCTGGCTTTTGGCCTTTACAATGACTCGCCGTGCCCAACCGATGTATCGACACAGTGCTACTATCTTTCCAAACAAGCCTGGTACCAAATTTCCGACCACAAGGAGATGGAGTACTTCGTTAGCCCAGTGCGAGGGGTCGACCTCATGTGTACTGCAAGACGCCTCCGACCACTGCACCACACTCGCCCCTTAGGTGGTAGTGGCATGAACATTGAACAAATTTCGTATATAATATCTTACCGAAGCTCTATTAGCAATAGTCTTAAGAAGCGTAGTGCTACTGCTCCCTATGGCGGAACCACGTGTACCACGCAAATGGTCCAACAATACAACAACTTGAAGGTTTTCCCTTTCTTTAAGATTAGAATCAATTGATTCCACCTGCAATTATAACAGATAAACACTATCGCTTATGAAATGAGAACCCGAAACCCACCAGAGCCTGTTCAGGCGCTCCAGTTCCGAGATACAATGTACTGAGAACGATTCGCTGTGTGGCCGATCTCGATCGAGTCTGCACCATAGAAGTTACATATGAGACGTGTTAAGCAACATTAAACAAAGTATTGGCTTAGATAAGTTCAACCTTTCCCAATTCTTCGACCTCGACAACCTAAACCTCAACCGACCTTCCTTTCTCCTTTCGACTTTCTGTTTACCCATCACAATCAAAACTCAATCGACGTCACTAAAAGCTAATACGACAACTTTACCATTACCAGTAATCTTTAGCTTTCTATTGAAAATTCGCTCCAAGAAATTCTTCTTTTTACACGACTTTTCATTAATCAGGTCTATACTCATCCATCAGATTTCAGGTATAACTTTCACCTAAAGGCCATAAAAAGACTTTCCACGAAAGAAAAAACATACCAGAAGGAACTCGTAGAACTCCACCGGAGATTTGAGTAGTTTCACATTCCCAGCAGAGATGCGAATTGCACGCGATTTTGGTAGTTCAAACTCCATCGGCTAACTTGGACACTGAAGATACAACACCCCGATTACCACTTGCAAAAGCGTTTACAGGCTTTCCCTCTATAAAATTACAAAAGTAACCAAATCATAGATTGCAATAAGCAGAGTTTTTCAAGAATAATGAGCAATGCGAATCTTATCGCGACCCGACGCCGGCCTGTGTCAGTTCCATAAGGTCCGGACGAGTTTAGCCATAATTTAGGCGCGAGGTTCAAAGTTTAAGTACGTGTCTTTCTTGTTGTGACTAGGTTGTCCATACATTAATTTCTTTTTGCTTTGATGGCTGCTGTATCAATGTCTTCCTCGTTTTCATTGTTCTTACTGTGTAGGAGTAGTGTTTTGTACCGCCTGGAATGCTCAGTAGTGTTGAAGTTGATCCATGGTAGTCATGTATCCCACTTTCCGAGCTCTACATTTTAGATTCACCGGCTGGGCGGCTAACATTTTCTCAAACTGCAGAAGTCGCCAATGACTCATAAGACAAGGCAAACAAAATCTGAATCCAGGAAGAAGTTAGAACGTGATCTTGTGCTAGTTCGTGAAGCTTTTAACAATGAAGGTTCCATTTTTACTTCCGTGTTAACTATCATTGCGAAATTGTCGCTTAGGCCCTTTTTAGCCGAGGCTCGCTATAGCGCTCTACATCGGAAGGCTGATGAGGCCGCTTGCAGCCTTCGTGACGATCTGCTAAATGCTGTCGAATCTTTATTGCCTCAGGTAACTTAAAGGATCGACTTTCTATAAACTTGGGCATAATAATCGATATATCTGTATATGTTTTTACGAACCGTCCTTTCCTAGACGACGTAAGGTTGGTATAGATGTTTCGTTGCTGTCTTTGTTAAATGGCTGACGTTTCGGCAACTTCGCCTTCCACAGAGCCTTGCCGTTGGACCACCCGTGTGTTGCTCACGAGGATTGATGAGTAAGGATTGTTTTAGAAATGGGTTGACTAGGCGAAAAACTAATCATCCCTCGTGAACAGTACACGGGTGGTCCAACGACCAGGCTCTGACGAGTTCGAACTCGCCGAGACGTCAGCCATTGGACAAAGAGAGCAACAACAATAGGATTATCTATACCAAACTCGCGTCGGCTAAAAAAAGAGCAGTTCGTAAAAACACAAATGTTTCCATTGGCAAAACACTGTCACAGGTGTTTTCTGATTCCACTGATGGGTTGTCGTTGTTGTTGTTGTTGTTGTTGTTGTTGTTGTTGTTGTTGTTGTTGTAGTAGTAGTAGTAGTAGTAGTAGTTGTTGTTGTTGTTGTTGTTGTTGTTGTTGTTGTTGTTGTTGTTGTTGTTGTTGTTGTTGTTGTTGTTGTTGTTGTAGTTGTTGTAGTTGTTGTAGTAGTAGTAGTAGTAGTAGTAGTAGTTGTTGTTGTTATTGTTGTTGTTGTTGTTGTTGTTGTTGTTGTTGTTGTTGTTGTTGTTATTGGTCGATGGCTGACATTTCGGCGATTTCGCTTTACTTAGAGCCGTGCTGTTACGAGTGGGATAGTTCACTATCGACCAACAACAATAGCAACAAGGGTAACTTATACTTATATTTCCGATTTATTAAGAGATGTGCTCTGCAAAATATTTCCGACCTTTAAGGCACGTATTAGCAATTATGGGTTGTTGGGTAAGTGTATTTGACTCATCTTTGCGTGGACGTCTTATTTTTGCAGGTAATTCTCGAAGCAAACTTCCTGGACTTCGTGCATAACAGCTCGTTCAAAGAATCTTTTGCACAGCGTTGTATCTCAAAGAAGCAGGATTCTTCGGAAAATGTCGTTAGTTACTTATCTTTACTGCTTCTTTTCCATTACTTTTCAGAGTTTTGTCATTTTTATACGTTTTATCGCAAAATAATTATTACTATTTTGCGATTGACATTGCTTCGGAAGCCGTTAGTGCATTTGAAAGACTTGCCATTCCTGTTGACAAAACTTCATCATCAAATGAAGGACTGGACGGACAGAGGTAGCTAAAACTTGAGAGCTTTATCCAGTTACCATTTTCGAACTGTTTTTGGCACACCTGCCCTACCACTTTATATCTACTCTGTGTAGTTTTGGTTGCTTTTAGTGTGAGAACTCCTCTGCAAGAAAACAATGCATTTGCAAATCTTCCATCTGTTATTCGTCCAAAGGTCGAAGAAGTACGGTTGGTTAATATTTTTCTTTTCATTGAAAATTGTGTTTTCCTCTGTAACGGAAGTTTATAGTAAGAATCGTACTATTAGAAGAAGCTTCTGCTATTTTGCTCACACCAGTTTCTCGTTGTTTTATTGCTATTTTGACTGTCCTAAATTAACCCCTTTTAAGTTCAAATTCTTGGTCCCTGCGATTTTTCTGTCCATTATTTGTGTTTAAATTCGATGTATTAGTTAGAGTTCTTCGTCAGAAATATGAAGAGTTGTCTACTCATGCGCATCGAAATATAATACACTCGACGATAGTTGGGTAACCAGACGGTTCGGATCCCTCATTTCTATCATCTCTTTTGCTGCTTCTCTTCTATGTTTCCGCCGAACCAGCTTGGCTTGTTGTGCCAAAGTGTGATGGTGTAAAGCGAGAATTTTATTTTCCATTAGGATCTTCCAAGCTGAAAACGGGTTCGACAATTCACTCCTGAAACTGTTGTTCCAAGCGTAAACCATAACAGGATTTACCATCATCGTCGTAACCAATTATTCACAGTATGCCTCCACAAGCGTGGGCGACCTGATAAACTGCATGTTAGGCTCCCTTATAATTTCAGAGAACAACAAGTATCACAACCAGGAAGAAGACCGATGCGCGCCAATGAAATAACGGGACTCTTCGTTGGAAAAAGATACGGTCAGGTAGTGTTGGAGACCTTTGCCTTGCCGTCCTTTGATTTGTAACCTATCACGTCATCCCATCGGAGATTGGATCAGAAGCTGTTCGTCTTTTGCCGCCTGAAAGGAGCTCAATATCGCAGATGTGACTCTCGAGCTTATACGGCTTATGAGGCCGAAGTAGATACGTTTTAATGGATTTTCTTCAACTTTTTATCAAAGTATCTTACTCCGACTATTTATACTAAACAGTTACAATGAATAGAAGGTTGGGCATAACGTGGCTGGTTTTTTCAAACAAGAAATTTGGACCGCTTCTCCGTTACCACTTAGAGTTGCTTGACGAGAGAATTAAATTGGTTAATTTTAATGCAGTACATTTACCACCATGGCGGGTGGTGTACCCAGGCAGTGTAATTTCTTCGCACGAGAGCTTGCATGGCTACAGACAAAAAGGAACTCTTCGAAAAGCTTAAAATTAAATCGGTTTAAAAAGTACTTTTGGGTTATTGCGAATACAATGTTCTCCTATCAGCGCTGATCAACATTGATGGGATCATTACCATTATTGGTCATGATACTGAATCAACAATAGTAATGTTCTACACCACATTACGAGCACGATGCTGCTTCGACCCTACTTCGGGCCCAGCAAACCTCTCAGCTTTCAAGGGTTGGGAAATTGGTACCGACATGTCTGCGGAAAAGTTCGATTTCTGCAGTCCAAGTAGAAACGGTCTAGCTCGGCTATTTCGGGAGTCCAGAGAGAACCGACTCGAGTAGCATTCAACGACATTCATGGTGGAAGAAAAATCTTCAAGCAGCAGCTGAAGCCCCACATAAAATTTGGAAAACCTTTGCGGATGTTGAATGTGAGGAAACGAAAGAGATACAGGAAGTGCTGGTATCGGCACAGTATATATGAAAGACGGATCGTGTAAAAAAGGTTTACTCCAGTCTTTTCCTTACCGCAGTACCTGTTGTCGACTCCAAAATTCATCGCTGCAAAGAAACCACACAAGACTGTAGCGTTCGTAGTTGGTCCTGGAAGTCACAAACTACATCCCCTTATCGATAGATTATTGTATGCTTGAAAAGAAACTATCCTAGACTAGTGAGAAACTCACGCACAGTTGTGTCCAAGAAAGTGGTCGAAGAAATTGTCATAAGTATCGCCGGGTTTGCTTGTTGAGTGTACTGAATAACCTCTTTATTAAGATTATGCCACGTGCCCCTCTGCGGACTATGGAAAAGTTTTCAACAATCTCGAAACAATTCCAATCCTATGATTGAAGAGTGGACCTGTGTCCTACGTAGAAACTGTGGGTGACTGTTGTGGTCATTCCATTACAAAAAAAGTTTTTATATAGACCATTTACCGTCGTCATATGAAAGGACGTTCAACAGGGTGATATCATCGCGCCATAGCTGTTTACTGCCGCATCGAACGAGAAGGACAAAGAAATTGAGGGCAGGTTCCTACTTTCCTGTCTAATCCTCATTTTTTCCAGCGTATTACCATGTTTTCGAAAAGTACTCGCAGTGAGACAGTGGTAATGTTAGGGAACTCAACAAAGTAGAGAAAATGGCGGACTATTTCTAAACCGAACTGAAGATTCTCTGATTGTAGAGATAATATCGCACATGTACCGGAGGTGTCCAATGAACGTGGAGGACGACGTGAAGAGGAAAAGCAACGTAGGATACTACTTAGATCAGGGGGAGCTATCGACCAACTAATGCACGCGGACTCTACGTTGACCTTATGAACTGAGAAATCCTCACAACACTTTCCATTGGAGTTGCAAACTCTCGTAAACCAGGTACATTCGGAGCTGAAACGATTTGCGGTTTACACGAGGTTCGCGAACGCTACATCCTAGCCACCAACTACCATAGACAAAGGTCGAGTGATATGGGCACGATCTACGGTGTGGACTACTTGTGAAAACAGGACATCCAATTGTCCGAGTAGAGCGGCTACTTTATTCCTTACGGTATTCATTTCTTGGTCTATTACCTCTATTCATTCTTTCAGTTTGGTTTCTGTCTGTCCATGGACCCGACTTGGTTATTCGTATCTGCATTTCTTAAAATTTTCTCTTCTATATTCTTCCGGTTAAATGGCCATCTATTTCAACCACTCGGCCATGCATATTAACCAAATATTAAGGTGCAAAATGTCGGGAAACTGTTATTTGGTGAGCAAACGAATGCGTTTCTGTGCATAAATTTTTCTGGTATCCGTTTAACATCCTTTTCAGGATCCTAGTAGAGTGAGACAAAAGTTGAAATATTGGAGAAAATTCAATTGGGGATTAAGGAAATAAATACTGCACAAAATAATTTCTTCACTTCTGAGTAATTATTTCATTTAAAGAGCACGTAAATTCCGATCAGCTCGAGGTGGAGAAGTTGCGTTTTCCGTAGACGGTTCTCCTCTTGTTGTTCCGCCAAATGTCACCGACGACCTAGAGTCTGCCGCTTTCAAACAGGTAACTTTTTTGATTTTGTGATTTCAATTTTGAATGTATTGATTTGATATTGCGTAACATAGTGGGGTGCGTTTATCGTGGTGACCAGAGGTATTCGTAACGCACACTAGATTCACCGCTGGTTCGATCTCACACCTTGGTCTCGCCTAGCGCTCCACTGCTGGTTTGGCAAATTGCTGTCTGGAACGACAAAACACTAGCTGTGCTTACTTCGTTAGAAATGAAGGATGGGATAAAGGGTGCCTTTGTCATGTTATTGGTAAGGAATTCGTCACGGGTACCTTGTTCTGCTTTGAGGCGGCACTCGTTTACTCTGCTGGATAAAGGTATTCAAG
Organism: Angiostrongylus costaricensis; assembly: GCA_900624975.1. Classification (NCBI taxonomy): domain Eukaryota; kingdom Metazoa; phylum Nematoda; class Chromadorea; order Rhabditida; family Metastrongylidae; genus Angiostrongylus; species Angiostrongylus costaricensis. The sequence continues at coordinate 235,311 of UYYA01003850.1, forward strand.
CTGTGTGCAAAAGGTGGCGAACATGTGCAGAGGCTAAAGATTGCGTATTGTAATGAATGTAAATGTGAATGTGATGCAAAAATGATAAGTTGTAAGAATTCAGGCCTTAGAATATTTCTATATGAGCACTATTGTCACAATATCAATGATGTGTTGTGATAAAGAGCGTGGGAAATGAAGCACAGTGCGTTTAAACACATTGGGAACGCCCAGCTTGTTTACAGGCAGTAGTTTCATGGTACCGAGTATAGAAATATGCTAGAAGCTCACTTATACTATTTACCTACGAATTAGTTAGAAATAGAGGACGGTTATCGTATAATGTGAAATAATAAACATGTAAAAAATTCCGACTATTTATGAATATTGTTTGCGGTGTAATCTACCAGACAAGAACAGGTATACCCATATAGATATGCTGTTTCTCCTCGTCATCTGCTTGTCATCCGATTTGCTCCAGATTGTTCGACACACACCACAAGAGATTTCCCGGTGTTTTCGTATCGTTTTGTTAACTTTCGATAGAGGGTCCACCGAAACGAAGTTGAGACTAACTTCTGTTGACATGATTCAAGCGTATACACTTCAATTTTTGATAAGCTAAGGATCATTTTTAGGCGATAGTGTGAGGTGTTTTATTGAATGCGCAAGACAGCGAGAAATTTTGTGTTGTCGTCAATGTGTTAAATATTCAGCAAATAACCGACATTGTGGACGTATATGTCTATACATGGATGTCTTAGTGTTCGATAGGATGTGTGTAGGGCTCGTTTTCTTTTCGGTAGTTTCTTTTGGCGCTTAGAAGATTTTTTTTAGCAAATTTGTTCAATAGCTACATGATGCTTATCGAGAGCTGAGCAATGTAGAAGAGATCGTACCGAAAACTCATTTTCTGCGCTCATGATTTACAAAAAACCTTTCTTTGAGCAGGTTCATTAGCCGGTTGTTTGACCAACACAATAGTGCAAAGTCTAATTTGCAATCTGGCCGTGTTCGCAATATCTCAACTGCATTATCAGGAAATTATAGTTCATTGTCAAAAAATTAACAATCCTGTGAAGTATAACCACAATGATACCGAGTTATTTGAAAACTCCGGACTGTGAGTGTCTGTGGTGAGGATCGAACTCGCTATTACTATTTTCAAGGGCTAGTGCGTTAACCACCACACAGTGCTAGTCCTTTCTTGCTTTGTTTTATGAAGTGTCCCATTAAGGTTGAAAATTAGGCTTCGTTCTAAGGGACAACGGTGCTGAACGCTGAGCTTCAGTTAACAAACCAATGCTGTGCGAAGCACCAAACTTTTTTGTTCTTCGAAATCCTGCTTGTAGGATTGATTTGCTGTTCGAATTACGAGCCTAATGGGAGAAAAAATGAGAAAATGTTTTATGGACTGCAGGATGACTGAATTTCTTCTTGGTAAAGTGAAAGAAAAGTGGATCTGTTTGGAGAAGATTTCGGAATTCATATGGCCTTTAATTTAATTAATAAAGCTCACTGAAGTAGGTAGCGAAATGACAGTGATGTCCTTCACTACGAGCAAGACGGTTGTTTGACCCTCATGGAGCTCGGGAGAGTCACCTGGAATCAGCGAGCTCTGTTAAATCCAATAGAGTCAGAGAACACCTAATTTGATGATCTGGGAGCACCCTAGCACGTGTGTACGGAAGACCTATTCCAAAGGAAATCGGCCGATTTCTGAAATATCCAAGCAGCAGTCGAAGCCATCAGCAATATCCCAAGACCTTTGTAGAGTACGGAAGAGAGCAAACGACTCAGTAGGAGAAGAGCTGGAACCCGCACAATATGTGATATTGGGTTGCGTAAAAAAAATGGATTTCACCAGGGGTTGAAATGATTGGCAGTTAGAAACGACCATTATTTTGGCATTGTGGCTAATGTATGATTCACACGGTCGCGAGTGTATTAAAGTGCTTTCATATGTTTAAACAGTAACATCTGAAACCATAGCCTAAGTCGTTATGATACTTATAAAACTAGAACGTAGAGCATGTTCACCTTTTTTTTTCATGTGACTCATCTTTACAATTATTGTGCAGATCCCAGCATTTCATGCATTCCAACCATTTCCACGTTTGAGCCATCTATGATGGTCTTCAGACATTTCGCGTTTGGATTCTGCTGCTGCTTGAGGGTTTTGCGTTTTCGTTATGAATGTCGTCGAATGCCGGTCAAGTCGATAGTGTCTGGAATCGTGGGTTATGGTGCTAAGGCGTTTCCATGTGCATTAGAGAGAGATGGTTCCAGACAACTGTCGTATTAGAGCAGTGAAGATGATAAAACAATGTAATGGGCTGTAATGCAGTGTATTACGTAACGAGCTGTTCTCCACTGATGTTATTTCTTAAAAACGCCATCTTTAATTGCGCAGTTAGATTCGTTATGAGCTCACCTCTATGAAGAAGGTGAGCTCCACACAATTTCACCACGGGTTGTTATGTTTCTGAACGGACACTTTCTTCATCTTTATTGTTGAGGTAGACATGTCAGATCTGAACTACCTACCAAACATGTATGTAATTATGTACATAGCTATTTTAATAACAATATTTCTTCGCGGTGGTCATTTAGAAAACTTATTATCTTATTTTTCGATAAACGTATAAAGGATAAAGCTCTCGTTGTTGATCAACCCCTTAGGGATGTGCATTGCATTCGACCTCATTAAGGGCATTAAGAATGAGTCGCGGTGCCGACCTCAGGGTGGGGGGTTTGGTGAGCCTGCGAAATCGACCCCATGTGTATTGCAGGGCACCTCCGAGCAGTGTGCCACACACGCCCTGTTGTCGATTAACTCACTTATTATTGGTGCCTTTAACGTCTACACAGCGCATTTTAAAAAGGTTAACACTTTCGGAACAATGATATGAGGCTTGTGAAATGAAATGTAATTTTCTTAATCTCAGATCATAACGGATGATGGAGAAGCCTTAACTCCTGCCTCACGCGATGCTGTGTCAACAGTCAAACGCCTTGTGCTTAAGAAGATATCAGAAGTTCAGCGATCTCCACCACAATTGCTCTAAAATCCCTGGAAAGAAACGCTTCTGATTGTTCGCCCATCTGATTGTTCTGGTGATTTATCGCGACAATAAGCTGTTCTTCTATCTGTGCGAATTTAGGCATTATTTCGGTTTCAAAATTGTCCCGTCTTATGCTAGTAATTGTACGTCACAATATCCTTATGTACAACCGTATGCTATGAGTTTCGTTTTATAATAAATCTGTCCGGAACGCGACCAATCGTATGTGGGTAATACGTCTGCGAGTCCAAAAGCTGTTATTGAGGTTAAAGTTCATCGCGGAGAAGTTAGTCGCGTGGTGGCAAATCTCTCTCTGATCCACAAGCACGGCGACCGCCTGTCGTTGTGATGACCTAGGACAGACTTTGACCAGGGTGACCTCAGGGCTCCAGAAAATCACAATGGCTAGACCAACAAAACCGAAAAAATGGGGATTATACAGGAGCCTGCACAAGCGATGAAGGCGAGCCATCAAAGTACCGAAGTTATTGAGGTTACGGTAGCGCTGTGTTCGTGTCACCAAATAGACGTACCCTCCACTGGCGGTGGTATTCAGTTCTGAGACATCGTGCGTAGTTGACGCTTGATTTGCCGGTATAACTATAACTCGAGCTGAGGTCGGAAAGGTCATGGTCAGTGTAAGCCAAGCGTTCTATCCGGTTTTTTGTACGAAGTTCTTTTTGTCTTGTGTGAAATCGTGGAGAACTCCGATAGTTCTGGTGAAGTGTGATGGTTGAATGAAAAGGAAATGTCGCTTCAGCTGAGGTTAGGTTTGTGATAGTTGTCGTCGCCGTGGTTGGGCCACCCAGAGCATTATTGATTTTGGCGCCCATTGTATCCTTGTTGACAATCTCTCCTTTGCAGGGTCTTTGTGTATAACGGCTATTTTGGGAAAGCTATATTTGTTACCTGCGCACTTTTGAACGCTGTAATCCGTCGACGTTGACGTGTCTATGCTTTTTTTTCCACCAGGACTCGTTGTAGATTCCTGTCAATGGCCGATAGTGAGGTGAAAGCAAGGCGCAAGCTGGAGGAAGCGGAAAGGAAGTGTCGTGGTGGCGGAGGTTTTCTCGGGAAAATCTTTGGTGGAAGCAGTGCTAATGAAGCAGCGGACTTATTCGTTCAGGTATGTGTCTCAAACGTTTTGGTCAGTCGACAGTTTCTGATGTAAATAGGGCTGAAGAGTGAGGTGTTGAACCTTCGGGCTAGAATTGAAGATCAAAATTCCGATGTCCCCCTTATCCATTGTCGGATGAAATGGCGTTGAGGGGCTCAGTAGCTTTTTTCTTGTTCTTTACATCAGGTTTACAATGGTTCTTTACGTTTATGCAATGCGTTTTATTCAAGGTTCTAGTGGTTTCACTTTTCACTATGAGCGTTGTAATTTTCCCTACGTTGTTATCCTTTAAGCACTTACACTTTCAGTTACAAATGTACTGGCTCCGTTTGTGAGTGACCTTGTTTCGAAAAGTTGACAGTTGCAGTTGGAACTGTGTTGAAAATTAGTTTTTCTACCGTTAACCGTGGAAAAAGTTATGCATTTATCGAAACCTTAACACCTTCTTTATGTTCAGCCTAGCTCCTTACCTTATACAGTTATCCACATAGCGAGTTCTATAGTCAAATTTTAAGGTGGTGAACAATACTCATTATAACCACAACGATGCTGGGATATTCGCAAAGCTTGGACCCCAGGTCAAATCGTACCACGATTTCCGTTTCCGGAGATTTGCGCATTACGCACCGCGCTACGGATGCCCTTGCTCTGCTTTTCTCTCAGCTAGTTTTCTACCTAACGATGCCATCCGCATTCACCCATCATAATAATCATAACGACCTAATAATCATTATGTTAACTTCTTCATATACTGCCTTCTACAATTTCCACAGCAGGGTATTATGCGAAATCAGCCATAATGGTAAAAAGTCTCAGCTTAACTGGGTTTTCCATGCCGATTTGCCCTCCCCAGATCAGTCCTATTGATGGGTGATTGCTGATAGCACTCATAGATAGAAAACTAGCTGAGAGACAGGTGAAACAAAGAACGCGCCTGGTGTGGTGATGAACGCGTTATCCCAGAGAACGAGTAATAGCGTCTTCGATTCCCACCGCAGACACATGCCGTCCGGAGTTTTGCAAATATCTCAGCATCATTGAGGTTGATAGTCGTTATTTTATAGTGTTCGTTCCGTTAATGTCTTTAATGTGGTGTGCTCAGGGTTGTTCTAAGTCGTCCGTGACTAAAGACGACGACAATTCGAAAGGAGTGGACGACGCGTTTTCCAGTGATCGCAGTCCTTCTGCTGAATGCGAGTTATGTGGGCGCGAGTTCAACGACGTCGTCACGTTTGAGTCCCATTACAGAACCGCGCACTCTCATGAGTGCTCTGCATGTTCGAAGATGTTCCTGAGCCAGAAAGCACTGCATGTTCACATTGACGAGACACATTGCCCATTCTATCGACTTCGCGTCGAGAAGAATCCCAGCGGAAATCATTTCCAGTGTTACGACACAGATTGCGCGAATACCTTCGCAACCGGGAAGGATCGAGATCTTCACTGCCGCGAGAAACATAATATCGAAAGTGTCGAGGTCACAATCGAACGACGGAAATTCGCGAAAAGAGTTCATGAACTTGAACTATCTTTCACTAGAATGGGTGTTCGTCCAAAGAACAAAAGAATGGTGCCTAGAGCGATCCGCTTTGGTGACCAGGAAAGGTCTTTTGAAGGCGTTCGACAACGAAGACCGATAAGAAGCACGAAAACTAAGGTGTAACTAATGTGTTTTTCTAGAATAAAGTGAATAAATTCGTGTTCTATTTCTGACGCTGTGGTTCGCGCCTGATGTATTTTATGTTATTTTTTATTTCTTAAGGCTGGAAACCTGTTCAAAATGGCCAAACTTTGGAAGGAAGGAGGTGATGCCTTCGTGAGGGCAGCAGAACTGAATGGAGCGAAAGTATTGCATTTGTTTTTTCTGCTTGCCGAAATATTTTGTAGTAGGGATAACCATAATGCGGTTTTAAGGGAGATTCCAAACACGAATGTGCAAGCCAGTATGCCGAAGCTGCCAACTGTTACAGGAAGATCAACCCACAGGTATATCATGAAAATTTGCTGATACTTTTATTTTGTTTGAGGTCTGCTATACTAATGTTCGTATGTTTGTAATACCTCCTGCTGCCTTACCGCTTCATCGTTGCATGGAGGTGTTCCTGCGTATCGGGTTGCGATGTACATCGGGGCGATTTGTCCCACCGGCAGGGTCTCCCAAGCTGAGAAGGGGTCCAGTGTTTCCATCAGGAAGCCTAGCTAAGAGTAAACCGAAACCAGGATCCACCACCGTCCTGGTATCCGACTAATTGCATGGTGGCAAATCTCATTCGGATCCACAAGGCGACTGCCCTTCGTGGTGACGACTTGGGGCAGACATTGGCTAGACTAACGTCGCGACTCCAGGGAAACGCAATGCCTAAACTAGCAGTACTCCAAAAAGTGGAGAATATGCTGGTGTCCGCAAAGCCAATGAGGACATTCGGTCCAAATATCCAAACGCATGTTTGTATCAACTAGCTTTAAGAGTACATCTACTATTGCTCTGAAATGACTTTTTCGGAATCATTTTCACTAGGTGGATTAATTTAACCAAATTTTTAATCCATTAGGAAGATAGCGAAGTTATTATAAAACTACTGAATTACTTCTGTGTTCATTTAGTTAGCTGTGGACTGTCTTTTGAAAACATGTGAGATCTATACAGATATGGGACGCTTCAATATGGCTGCAAAAAACCACGTTACAATTGCTGAATTGTAAGTACTTTCCAAATATTTTAGTGTTTATATTGTTTAACGACTTAACTGCTGTTTACTCCTCAATGGTGCTGAAATATTTGCAAAGCTGTACACCGCAGGTTTTTGCGGTGGGGATCGAACACGCTGTTAAACTTTTTAGGGGCTAACGCGTTCACCATAACACTATGCGGGTTCTTGATTTCGCATTTCAGGCAGCTTTTTTTTTAAAAAGAAACATTCCTTTCAATAATTCTTTTAACTTTTTAAAATATATTTTTAAGTAATTTGCACTTTAACAGTGATATCAGCCACTTGCTAAGAGAAAGATGAAACGAAAGACCCACATGACGTGGTGGTGGACGCGTTAGCCTCCGAAAAGGAGTAATAGTGTGTTCGATCCCCACTGTAGACACCTGCCGTCCGGAATTTTGCAAATACAGCTCCATTGTGGTTGTATCACACATAATAACCCGCCATAAAAATTTTTAATAGGGAGTAGATAAAAAGGTTAACACTGTTTACTTCTCGTTGAGATCTTCTATAAAACAATAGTGATGCGTTTTAAGATTTGAAACTGAATGCCCAGACACGGAACAATGTATTCAGCATTATCAAAAAGCCGCTGATTACTACAAAGGGGAAGAGTCGAAAAGTAGTGCAACAAAGTGTCTCATCAAAGTTGCCCAGGTAAGAGACAAGTTTTCTTTTGCTCCAGAGATTTTTTGCACTGCATTGCCAGAGATTCATTGGAGCTTTAGCGTGATATCCAGTGATAGCTAGTTAATTGTGATGAGAGAACTCAATAGTTCCTACGCTTTGCACTGTGCTGAGTTAGGTTGGTAGAACGTAATCTGAGTTAACGTTGAATTTAGCAGCTCTTTTACTTCTCAACGGTTTCTTGGTGTTTAGATTCAAGAAAATTGATGGAGTCTTTTGTAGTTTACAAAACTCAGCTAAGAGAAACGCAAGACTAGGGCTTCAGTGGTGCAGTGTGCAATACGCGAGCTCGCAAAAGGGTAGTCGTGGTTCGATCCGGCTCGGAGTCCAAGTTTTGCGAATATTTCAGCATCGTTGTGACTGTCGTATCCTTTTCTTATAGTATGCTGCTCAACTGGAACAATATCAGAAGGCGGTAGCTGTGTTCGAGGAGATAGCAATGTGGGAGGCCGACCATCCAACATTGAAATACGCCGCGAAGAATCATTTCTTCCAGGCCCTTTTGTGCTACCTTTGTATGGATCCGGTGAGTAAGTGCTAACGTGCTAGAAAATTACGTTAGGAAGGTCACTACATATGAATTTGTTCAGTTTCTGATGTAGTGCTTCACGAGGAAAACGTTATGAGATACTTATTTTCTTTTTTTTTTCATAGGGTTTTCTAGGGTCTGTTGCTTCTACACCTCAGCATTTTCTTTATAAAACTTTACTTGAAATGCTAATGATCTTTTCCACCCCTATTTTTGCATTTGATGGCAGCTATAAGTCGTTCTAGCTTGATGCACAACACGCGTTGAAGCGTTACGAAGACGTATCACCTTCGTTTGCAGATTCACGAGAGGCCAAATTAGTCAAGGTACATTTATTTATTGCCCGAGATCATGAATATATCTCATGGAAACAGTTGTATATTCTCTATGCAGTGTTAAAGTGTAATACGGTGCGGTAAGGTGTGATGGTGTAATGTGTAATATGCGAGCCTTCGGAATAGGTAATCATGGATCTCAGCATTGGTGTAGTTGTTTATTCTGTTACCGAAAGTGCTTAGGCGGACTGCAGTAATGGAAAGATAAGAGGGTTGTGAATCATTACAGTGTGCGTTGTGTAGTATAATGGATGTTTGGAAAACTTCATTGAGTGGTAGTAATCAGTGAAAGTTTTAGGATGTTTTTATCTTTTCTCTTCCCCTCTCCTTCTTCTAGTCTTACTGTGAAATTGGCATGCGATGCCTCCAAAAATGTGATTATGAAAGTTGTCTGACATGTGTTCTCGCTAAGACATTCCAGTTTTTCAGGACGTTATAGCATGTCTCGAGGACGGTAATGAAGAGTTATTCACAGATACGGTCAAGGCATACGATAAAATCAGTCGACTCGACCAGTGGCATACTGGATTACTGGTTAAGATCAAAAGAACCATTAACAAGGAAGATGAGGATGATCTTAAGTAGTTACGTGATTGGCTTTATCCGTTAAGGTTGGTGCATCTGTTCTGTTTTGGTTCACCGAGATTTCGTTTTCGCCTGTTTTACCGTTCTTGCAGTGCCCTGACCAACTATCAACGACTATTTGTCATTCATCTAATCAACACCGTAAAGGTTGTGTAATTGTTCTCCTGTAAATATCTAATTTAATTCTTTGCTGTTTTAGCTTTTTAGTCAGAGTAGGCTATGTTTATTATGGACCATATGTTTGGGAGCTTCTTGTGACAGAATGTCTTCGATTATCGATTTTTCGATAATAAAATTAGCAAATGTTGTTTACTGTTTCTCACTTGATGTGGAGATATTACTGACTATTAATGTTATCTACTCATTTATGGAAGTTTTTTTTAAAGCCTAGTACTATGTATTATACCATTTCACATCTGAAAAAGTGTTTTTCTGCTATCGTTTCTTGTTTTCTTACAATCGCGTCTGGCTTGGCGCACTCTATCCACGAATGTTTGGACTTTCACGTGCTTCCCTAAAGAAATCTTCCAGGGATAGAGTGAGAAGAGAGTTATTCAGTGTGTTTTCTGATTTTTTTCTCCACTAACTATCGTCCACTTTTTATGGAGTCTAATCTAGATTTTGAGCTGGAAGTCGTTCCGCATTTCTCTTCCAAGAAATCCAAAATTGATGGGAAAGGTGGTGGGACATTCAATAATTATTTAAGCAGTTTATCTCGTTCACCGTTGTTTTGTTCCTTTAACTTACTTCTGAATGAAAGATGTAGGCCCATTTGTTTAGCTGTTCTATTGTGGTTCAGCTATTCCACCTTTATGTCATATGTGTCGTACTTAGTTACCAGTGTATCGAGCCAGCGCTGCTATCCTCCGAGATAGGTCTGCGGGCCCCAGCGTATTCTCCGTTTTTCGGAGTTTTGCTAGTTTAGCCATTATGTATCTCTGGAATCCCGAAACCAGCCTGGCCAAAATCTGCCCCAGGTCGTCACCACCACAGACATTCACGGCCCTTGTGGATTAGACGGAGATTTGCCACCATGCGACTAGTTTGGTACGAGAACGCTGGTGGATCCTGGTAATGGTTTTATTCTTAGTTGGGCTTCCTCATGGAAAAATCGGACTACTGAGCTTGGAAGACTATGCTGGGGGAATGAATTCACCTCTTTACATCGCAGTTCGACACTCAGGAACACGTAGCCACGATGAGGCAGTGAACCGTTGGGCGGAACATATTAAATATTAGTATATAGTAACATTCTTACCGTTCATCCTCCACAGCGATAAAGTCTCTTCTATAGAGCTTTGGTGTTCTATGTCGCTAAGTGTCCGTAGTTATCAGAAATTACAAGCTATCGACGAAAACCAGCAAGTCCATTATGGCTTGGCATTAGTTGCTGTTCCATGCATTCGCCACACAGAACTAACTAGGCATCGGCAGGAACGCGTTAAAGTGGGTGAGGCGTTTTGTGGATGAGGGTCTATGGAGAAGTGAGCTCTCAAAGCTAGGAAGGAGAATTTTCCATACATGTTGAAGAAATTGTAATTAACTTAACTAAATGTCATTAGTTCTAAATGCCACAATTCTTCAGTTCTACGCTCAAGAAGGTTTTGTTAGCCCTGTGTTTTGATGAGGATTGGGAGCCGCAATCCAGAGCACACTACTTCAGTTCTTTCGACGTAGTCATTATCTATGTGTACATTGTTCTCACTACCGTGGGTACTGCTGTAATTCCTATGGTTCTCAGTTCCATGAGTGATGATGTCGAGTACTGGCGTACAAAGTATGCATTGCTTGAGGATCAATTTCTGCAACAGAGAAGGAGAAATGAAGAGTTGGAAGATAGACTTCTGCATATTATTGAGAAAGTGGAGACTGAGAAGAAGCAGCTAGCAAATGAAATCGATCTCCTTACTAAGTAATTATTTTCCTTGGGATTAGAATTTTCCCTTGGTTTAAAAGTAACTAGAAATCAGATTATATAACCCTGTTTTTAGGAAACTTGAAAGCGTTACTTCAAGGAATACGAATTCGATGGGTAGAGAGACTGCCGACGAGGTGGATGAGCCTGAAGATCCATCAATGACGGTATGTGAATATGTGAATGAAATCGACAGCAACTCAGATGTTTTCTTCTGCAGTCATCTTCCCGTTTCAACAGGATACTGCGCTTGCCGCCATGCTAAGTCTACGATCTTTTGGTACAGAAGTGATTTTTGGATGTCGCAACAGTACTGGCACCCATCAAGAGAATGGCTACCACCATTTCCCTGTACTGGCTTTGGAAGAAGGTCTCATTTACGGATTTCGTTGGCAGAAGGGGAGTGCTGTGAAAATTGTGTAGACGTTAGAAATTGTAATTAGCACTATTACTAGTGTGCATATCCGTACGATGTTCTCGCTAAGTTTTAAGAAACTTTTGTGAAGGTCTGGATCATTGCATGTAGTAGTACACTTACTTGGATACTTGGACGGCACGTCCTCACTGATGGTGCGGACGGATCCCAGCATATTCTCCATTTTTCGGAGTTTTGCTGGTTTAGCCATTGTGTTTCCCTGGAGCCCCGAGGTCTGCCTAGCCAAGGTCTGCCCCAGGTCGTCACCACCACAGGCTGTAGTCGCATTTCTGGATCAGAGGTAGATTTGCCACCATGGGACTAGTTTAATACCAAGACGGCGGTGGATCCTGGTATTGGTTTACTCTTAGCTGAGCTTCCTGGTGGAAACATCAGGACTCCTTTTCAGCTTGGGAGACCCTACTGAGGGACGAATTTGCCCACTGTACATCGCACCCCGACACCTAGGTACAACTCCTAGCCACGATGAGGTAGTAAACCGTTTGGAGGATTGCATATATTGCATACAGAGTCCGACAATAATTGAGATAGCATTTCCATTTTCGCCTATTCTCCAGGAGCGATGTGGATGAGACTAGTTTGTAGAGAGATAAAAATAGTTCTGTTTAAAGTTCTAGGTAAACACTGGCTAAGTGAATTGCATTTAATTTCGAGCAAGTACCTCAGGAGTTCCTCGTTATCGTACTCGCTTACGGTTCCAGGCCTTCTCGTGCTTCACTAGTTGTAACTGAGATACAGATTTCAACAAAACCTTTTCATTAACCTCGGAAACCGCACGTTAAATGACAATTTCTAGTTACTTAACAAGAATTTACAGTGGCATTATCGCGCTAATGGAACAACGTGAAAACTTGTTGCAGTAATGCTACGGATTGATGCCCGTTATATACCCAAGTACGAACGAGATATCACTTCTGAAAGATAACCAAAGGTCAATGAAAGGGTGCAAACAACAAACAACGAACACAAACAAACTGAAAAGAAAATAACAACGAAAACAAAGCAACAATTATTCACAAGAAAAGCCATGCGTCCGGTAAACCCGGAAGAACGTAAGTTACATCTGCAGCTAACTAAACTATGTAGCAGTGAAATGAGAAAACTGTTTAGAATAACGTTAAACATGGGTTACTGCACAGAAATCGAAGTGATACAAATAAACAGCAAGGGTACTCGAACACACGCGTTCACGAACAAAAGGCGTCCGGGTAAGACGGTAGGATCTACATGATGGTGACGACTATATCTGGGATGTAATATTGCTGCACACGCGTTCTGATCGAAGTACTCTGGTCATCTGCATTAATAGAATGTGAAGCTAATAATTAATAATAACTAATAATCAATATAATGTGACAGAACAAGAAAGCGAAGCGATAAAAAATTAGAAACACTTCGTTGGGCTGAGAGCAGGAGTTGTGGCGGAGGCATCCTGTGAGGCTGCAGAAGCAGCAGACGTATTCATGAACAACGAAGGAAAAGAATTCACTAGTGAGGTGGCTGTTGGAAATGTGGGGAGGTGTAGTTCGTTAGCGATTTGAAATGAAGCCAGTGCAGACTCGAGAAAATTTGGGCTGAAATATTCCAGACCGTTAGAGGAAGTCAAATAGTTATATACTCCATAACAAATTAGTGCACATCAACTATGTCTGTTATAAACTGACAGCGTTTTAAAGAGAGTGTGTTAAAAGCTAGAAGGACAAAGCTCTCGGCGTTGACCTATCTCTGAGAGATGCGCTATGGATTCGAATTCATTACGCATGCGTTGGAGGTCATTGAATGGATATCTGGCTTTTAAAGTGACTCGCGGTGGCCTACCGATGTATCGAGCCGGTGCTGCTGTCCTCCCAGACAAGTCTGGTATCAATTTGCCGGCCCCGGAGGGATGGAAGGCTTAGTAGGCCAGGGATGCGGATATCGATCCCATGTGCACTGCAGAGCGCCTCTGACCACTGCGCCACACGCGCCCTGAAGATCCCAGTCAGATCTCGACTCCTGTCGCAGAATTCAGAGTTCTGAGTGCTAACCGTAGGACCTGTATTACCTAAGATTAATGTTATACGTTATGTATACATTGTACAATACCAGCGTAGTATTCCAGTGATACAACAACACATTGTAACATTCAGAAGTAACGGACGTATTCACGTCCTTTGGATCCTTTTTCTTGAGAAACCAAATACATATGTATGCATGATTCCCACTTAAAACTTTCATAGAGCTACTATATAAGCTCTAACACAGCTTGCGTTCATGGGAAATTGGCATATCAAACTCACTTCATGAAAGCAGAGTAGTCAAGCGGTTGCTGTGAGTTCGTCCCGACATATCCAGGATTCGAAGGCTTCTGAAGAAATGCGTAGATACTCCCATAACGACCACTGTCGTTTCTTCGAAAATCGTTGACAGAATTCAGAATAATTGTGGGATCGTTTCTTTGGTAAGCTTACACGGGGATGATAAATGATCTTCATTTCCCGCTAACGTTTCGAAGTTTTCGTCTTCATCAGACTGTCGACTAGGACCATCGGCCCCGATGAATATGAAGACGTCGAAACGTTTGTTGAAACTAAAGATCATTTATCAGCCTTGTGTAAGCTTCTCAAAGAAAGAATACATACTGAATGGTGGTGTCAAGTTTGAAGGAAAGTCGGTTTTGAAATAATTTTTGAACACCAAATTTTGATAATGTGCTCGCTAGCGTAATGCTCCCAATTTCGTACTTTGCCATTGTGTCAATATGTACTTACACTGTTAGGGCTGTTTGTTGGTGAAACGAATATGGGAGCGCGGATTGGAGAAACCAGTGGTACAGGAGTGATGATTCTATTTGAGCTGGCTATAAAAATAAGTTATCATCCAACTTATATCGAGCGATTTAGTAGGAAATCAAATATTTTACATATTGCCGACTTATGGAAGGGTCTGTAAGTTCCATTAATGATGGCTAATTCCATTAGTTGCTTTCTTTTAAGCTCATCAGTTCCTTCTGGCTGAAACACTCAATAGTCAAGTAAGAACTAAAAACCATAAGTTGAAATTCATGCTGCAGAAAACCTTCGTAACGTTGTTGAGACGAAGTTAATCGCTTATGAATTTCTCCCCGGATTTTAATCCCTGACGTACAAAACTAACCGCTGGAACAAGGAGTTTCTTAACATGGTCCATAGCCGAACGCAGTTTTATCCTTGCCCTGTTTTCGGTGTCTTCGCACTGCAAAAGCACATGCAGTTCGTCGTCAAGGTGCTCCCAGTTGGGCTTTCCTCGATTAGCTTCTTCCTAAAATAACATCATTGTAACCAGCTAAAATGATGAGCGTTGTCCACAGTTTAATATATACAAACTTTTCGTTTGTCACGCATTGATCCCTTGCCCCTGACCATTATTTTGCAGCCAGTTTCTTGTTCTAGCTGTTTTGCAGTCATACCCCGTGGTCCCAGGATCCGTCCAACGAAATTGTACTGCAAAGAAATCGGATCACATAAGAAAGAACTGGTGCTCAAAAAAAAGCGAGCAGACACACATCTGGATACTCCCTTTTAGGTACATAAATCTTCTCCGTAATTGTAACGACGTCTCCAATAGGCTCTGGCAAGTCAAAGGGCTCGGTGACGAACTCCGTCTGGAACAGTGCACCCCGCACCCGTGAAATCTCTGAAATCACATGTTGATATCAAAGTACTAGAAAAAAGAAACAACTCATAAAAATAAAACAGAAGAACGTAACGCTTGTGGTGATTTTTACTTTCTCAAACTACAATTACTGCTCGAGTAGGCCAGCCCCTCTACAAATTTAACTCTTCGTTGGCATTTCCTCGTTCGTCTAAATGTGATGCAAGTATAAACAAATTTGTCAAGGAGTAGTGTTCCTTTGTCTAATAGGTCTGAGCTAAAATAGCACAGAAATGCGACGAACCCTCGCTGAGCAACCTGTCAACGTGCTGGAAGTTATCTCCAAACATCTCCAGATCCTTCTTCTCCTTCACCAGATCTGCTAGATACTCTAGTGAACAATCCATGTGTGATGCTCCATCAGGCGAACCAGATCCGAATGAAGGTGATTCTAAAATGTAATCTCGTCAATTGTCATTTTCATCAGCGTTAAGCGAAACCCGTACTCCTTCCATCACTGTTGCTGCGCAATCGGCAATCCGCGGCAGCCGCTGGTAAGCGGCACCTGGAGGTTAAACCTCTCATTGTTGAGTAAGAAGGGAACACCTAAACAAGAATTTCGACACGATAGAATCTTCCGGATAAATATGACGCGAGAATCTCCAAGTCTTGTTAGCAGTATCAAGTACATTTTCATCACTTCTTGAAACTGAATGGTATCCTCTTAAGGGCGATCCCGCAACAGCGTAAGGAGCACGATGTTGGTACGTGGAACACGAGTGCATCCCCTCCTATCTAAGAAGACCATATAAGAAAAAACTAGTTTAAATATCAATTAACGTGAGAGAAATAAGAGAAGGGCCTTCAATAACATGGACAATCAATCTACACCTAAACCAAAATCTACATTCTGCACTTCTACAACAAACAGTAACTGGTAAGGGTAGAAACCAGGTGCTGCACGACGTGGCCGTCCACCTGCCATCAGCACTGCCAGCAGTACATTGAACTTACCATGATTTAGGCCCAACATTATTCGACCGCGTCCCACTACCGTAAAGTATGAACCTGATTGAAGTTTTTTCCCGCGAATTTCAAATTTCGATCTACGCGAGGCGTCGTCGCTCAGCCCAACCCAGGCGGATGCTCGCATGCCGTGATTGACAAGATCAACGTCAGAGTTTCAGATTCATTTCACTGAGTATAAAGACGACTGTGAACATAAGAAACGTGTACAATGGAAAAGCCAGATCTACAGATTGAATACAATGCTGACAAGACAATCCAACCGATCAATACAACCGAACTGATCAATATAACACACAAATCGAAGCAGGCAGGTCATGTTGTTTCACTGGCAGTCAGTCACGAAATAGGCACAGTCAGTGTATCATTGAGGATTTCCGCGATAGGACAAGTAAAGTCGAATGGTGGAGTGTTTCCGCGACCCTGAAACCGTTGCAGAATCAGAGTTGTCGGCAGAAGTGAAGATTTATGGACAGGTTTAACACCTACGCCACGACGTAAGCTCTATAGGAGTCATACGACGCTAGTATAATAGCCGCTCCCAACTTTATACCAGGATATTGACACTGTTAGAGCCCACAATTACCTGCCTGTAGGGCAAAAGTTGTTTTGTCTTGTTAGGATAAAATTGCGATTTTTTGGAGACTACGACGTGTATTTTTTCGACCTTTTTGTTTCAAGATCTATATTTAGCACATGCAAGCAAATGAATAAACAAAATTTTGTCATCAGTTGTTATTTACTGCCTATTAATTTTTAACGGCACGGTATTGTGTGAAATATAACCATAATGTTGCTGAGATATCTGCAAAACTCTGGGCCGTTGGTGTCTGTGTTGGAGACCAAACACGCGATTACCTTATCCAGCGGCTAACGCCTTTACCACCACACCATGGGAGTCTTTGGTTTCGCCTGTCTCTCAACCACGTCATTCACCTATAGGCGCTGTCAGAAATCACCCGTCAAGGAGACCAACGACGTCAACGACCGTTAAGCCAGGAAAAGGTAATAGCGTGTTCGGTCCTCACCGCAGACACCAGCGGTCCGGAGTTTTGCAAATATCACAGCAACATTGTGGTTGAAGAAGGCTTTATTTAGCACAATACGAAGGTGCTACCAAAAGTCTTTTCTATTAATCTATGTAGTTCTGGAATTCTGAAATCTTTTAATGACCAAGAAATTATCGCCAGTTTCGAAAAAAAAAACCCAGCTTCGTCGCGAAAGAGTTAATGGCGTCGCCTGTATTCCATAGAAAGAAAAGGAATTTGACATAATGATGATAAATCCCACGACCGACTTTTTATTAACCTCCGTATTGATCAAATAGTTCTCGACACTTCATAATACCCTTCAGGTTCCGAAAGAGGTGATACTGCTGAAATGTCAGCTTTAATGGAATAAAGAATAAAGTAACAGCTTGTGTTTGCTCAACAAGAATATCGAGAACTATCATTAGGATAATTGGAGAGAAACACAGAATAGCTGAGATAAATAATCCGCCTATCAGTCAGATGAGAAAAGTTAAATTTTTCAGTATTGAAAGTTTGCACAGAATTTGTGCAGAACGTTAACTGAATGTTTCTCGTTAGAATTTCTGTCGCAAAGAGAGTAACACTAGTGCTTTTATATTTCAGCCTTACAGTAGAAAAGATGTAAAACCTAGTCATAAAATAAATATATTAGATTGAAAATAATTTCCAAAACCATTAGCAGCATTTTTCTATGGAAGTAAATGTATGCTGTTTAAAAACCTCGCGATTGCTGAACAAGAAAACGACACATTCATATTCCAATGCCGAGGTTAATAGAAAGTCGATCCTGGGAACCATTAGCAGCTTTTGGTAGCTCCTCAATAACCACAATATACGAGAAATTGGAAGGTTGCGCTAAAATTTGACTCGGAATTAAAGTTTCGTTTGAAATTAGATTCCCTCCAAAAAAATTCAGAAATTTTCAAAACCTAAGCGGAGCGACTGCAAACATCAACAACATATTCGAGGATACCGTTGTATCCTGAACGAGGGAATCTCGCTTGTTCAATCTGCTTGCTATTCAAAATATGAATCTCGAAGGAAAAAAACTAGCAAAAATGAAGTGTTCTAGGTCCTAAAAAATAAGAATTTCATTGTTCAAAGTTAAAAGACACACTGATTTCGAGCACGTAAGTCTTTAAGACGATGCAAACAATCGCCAAATGGTCAACATTAGAACACTTCAGCTACGCGAATACTCGTTTTTGATGGAGTACTTGTGCAAGCAGTATGTGTAAAAGGTTATGAAGTTAGGATAAAAAAATAAGGCCCTCGCCATTGATCGAACCCTGAGGGATGCGTAATGCATTAGACATCATCAGGCAACGTTTGAGGTGATTGAATGCATATCTGGCCTATAAAACGGAATCAGCTACCATCCTCCCAGATAAGTTTGGCACCAATTTCCCAAGCCCGGAGAGATGGAAGGCTTGGTGGGTCAGTGGCACGGCGATCAATCCCATGGGTGCCTCCGACCACTGTGCTACACGCACCTTGTCATGAAGTTATGTGGTTGCAATGCACGAAACTAAAATCATCGGAGACATAACGCTTTCTACCGAGGTGGATTTTTTGGCTGGAAAGAACTTTAATCATGTTGAATACCTAAAAAGTACCTGAGTGGTGTTGACCTCTACTGCGCTACTGAAATGGGGCATAACTACAGCTGAGATCATATAATGGCTAAGTTTTGACACAAAATCCCACTTTTTAGTAGCGCAATGCCACAGGAAAAGTTCGAAACAGCACTTAACTGACGGAGGTGTTTTGCCAAAAAAAAAAAATGTAAATTTCTATCTTCTTAATAAAACTTTATCCACTTTTGTTCCTGCTAGATCCCATTTTAGCCCAGATATTCTGACTTTCTCGCTATTAAAATTTATGTCAACGCTTGCCTTCAAAATGAAGCCACAAGAACTATACAAGCAGAGACCCTTATTAGGAAAAATGAACTGTGCCTGCTTTCACATTACAGAGTACCCTTTTTTTTTGAAATGATAAAAGTCCATCGACAATGCGATTGCCTAGATCGTTTATGATAACGGGCGTTTAGCAGACTGGAAAAAAAATGACGCACAGCAACAACCCCGATCCAATTTGCGCCAAGTTATGATGGCTATATTGGGGAGTCAGTAGGTAGTGCTATCTCCTATGAATTCATGAATCTTAGAGAAACTATTATACTACTTTGAAATAATTATGACTTTGTCAAAAAATCGAAGAAATGCATCCACAGCTGCAACGTCTGCGATATCTATTGGTCAGCGGAAACAGGCAACTTTGTATGTGAACGCCTAACCACAAGCAGAGCCATAAAAGAAGCGAAATAACGCATTGGGCGTCGATGAACCCTTGAGGGATGTGCAGTGTGCTCCACTTTATCAAGCGTAAATAGAAGCATCACTGCCTTGCTGAATCGGTAGCCCACCACAAACCATTTTTATGGGTCAGATATGTACTCAAACAGGGTGTCCTTTGATACAAACCTAGCCCCAATTTACTTATCCAGAGGGGATGGAAGGATGGGTGAGGCCAGGGAGCGAATCGAACTAACGACCATTTGCGTGCTGCGGTGTATCTCTAACCATTGTGTTACACGCACCCAAAAAAAGTTAAGAGGCGAAAAAATGGAAAATAAAACTTTAGTTAACACAATATATTCATTGAAACTCTTGCCAAACCACTGCCACTTTCTTGAGAACATAAATAACTACTCGGCGAGGAAACCTTTAAAACCAACCAGGCGTGTTTGGACTTAAGAATACTGTTGTGAAGGACGACTTACTTATTTGGATACATAGATGGTCCATCTCGACTGGTTGTTTGGGCCTCAGCAAAATCTCTATTTTTTCGGAGCTTTGCTGGTTTAGCTATTGTGGTTCCCAAGAATCCCGAGGTTAGTCTAGCAAATCTACCCCAGATCGTTACCACCACAGGCAGTTACCGCCTTTGTGGATGTGAAGGAATAAGGAAATTTAAAACTCAATAACAAAGATGTGTAAATTCAAATGACTTTTATATCAGTCCATAAGCAACTCACTACGAAACTTAAAAAAGAGATACATATATTCAAAGTTTAAGCTTAAAGAACCCGCAAAAATTTTACGACAACCTAATACAAAGAAACCGTAATTAAAACATAGCGGACCAGCCTGCTTTTTATAAGTAATTTTAATCTTTTGACGAGATATAAGAATAACTGAAGAATCTAAAACCTGACAGCCTTACAGAAGAGGCTGTATTTTAATGCCTAAAGGCATACATAAATTCGACACAGCATTCTTTCAATTTTGAAATCATATAGAGCAAACATTTAGGTAAATTTGAAGGCGAAATCCAAGCTTCCACAATTAGCAGTGGAAATCCAGCAGTCAAAATTACCGAAATTATAGTGAAGAGCATCGTGGCACACAGTTCTACAAAATTCCAAGTGTTCAATCAGACTAATTGTTAAATTATGAATTTTTATAAAGGACTAGAAAAATAAGCTCCATGAACTACAGGGTTTACGGATTTTGTCGTTATAGGATAAATGCACTTGAACATTATTGGCAGAAATCCATATTACATGACTGTTTACATTCTTGTTATTAAAGATCAATATAAGCCGATACATCCATGATAAAAGTTGAAAGCATCCACTGTTTTATTCTCATCAGTTGAAATCAACGTAAAAACTTCGTTTACTGAAGAGCTTGGCATATATATATATATATGTACATATATAAACATATGTATATATATTATATATATAATCAAGGATGAAGCTCCCCCCGCATTTATCTACCCCTGAGAGATGCGCCATGTATCCAACTTCACCAAGCATCATTGAAGTGATTGAATGCATATTTGGCCTTTACAATGACTCGTGGTCGCCTACCGATGTATCGAGCCAGTGCTGTTACCTTCCCAGACAAGTTTGGTACCAATTTGTCCAACCTGGTTGGATGGAGGGTTTAGTGCACATGGGGTGCGGGGATCGACCACATGTTTATTGCAGGAAGCCTAAGACCACTGCGCTACACGCGCTCGCACCTTGATACATAAGAGATAAAAAGGATAAAGCTCTTGGCGTTGATCAATCCCTGAGGGATGCGCCAAGCATTCGACTTCATTAAGTATAGTTGGAGGTGATTGAATGCATATCTGGCCTTTACAATGACTCGCGGTGGACAACCGATGTATCGAGCTAGTGTTGCGTTGCTATTCTCCCAGACAAGTCTGGTACCAATTTGCGGATCGCGGAGGGTTGGAGGGGTTAGTGAGCCATGGGAGCGGGAATCGATTTCACATGTGTGCCGCAGTGGCGCCTCCAACCGCTGCCCCACACGCACCTCCATACCTTGATACATATGGAACCACAATACGGAAAACACGGAATCTCCATTCTCGATCATTGTATTAAAAAAATATAACGAAATTCAAACCTTGGACGAGTCCCTAATAGCAAGTAGAACATTTCGAGAATAGCAAAGCTGGACACGTGACAGTCGTTTACAGAAACCCTTTGTAGAGATAGATGCTGCGAAATCCTCGACCTCTGTAACGAGCAACAGCAGTTAAATATGGAAGAAACCAAAAACTGTTACATTCCAAGAAGATGAAAGCAGCTAGCGTCACTTCGAAGCTACAGAATGGACCACGCATTTTGGGTGTAATACGAAGGCTACACACTAACCCATTCTATGGATGCCGCTGCCCATAGCGATTTGGACCGAACAACCGTGCAGACACCATGCTGCTTATATCGAATTTAGTGGACTCCAGTGTTTTTCTTCTTACCGCATTAGTTTATATTCCCTCTATAACTAATCGAAAACAGATCAAAATGGGTGGGATGGGACCTGTAAAAGCCATTGTCTACACTTAATGATTTGGAAAAATCGTGTTTTCGAAAAAGTTAACTGGCAATTTTAGTAACAATTAACTGTCATTCACCTAATTATTTACACGACCCGTCTTCCATGATTACTATGCGGATTTTAGCACTTCTCACATTCGATTCGTTTTCTCGCATCCATCATCCACGAAGGTCTTCCACTTCCCTACATGTGGCTTCAGCTACTGCTTGAGGATTTTTGTTTTTGTGAATGTCATTAAATGCTGGTGGAGTCGATTATTCCAGGAAGCCTGAGATGGCTGGACTAGGGCATTCTTACTTGGATTGCGGAGAGTCCCAGAAATGTCCGCTACCAATTTCATGACCCCGGAGATGTGACAGACCTTGCGGCTCCGGAGCGCGATCGACCCAGCACCGTGATCGTGACGATCGGCATCACTGCCAGTGTGCTATCCGTCCCTAATTTTACAATCATCTAGCAATTACCAATTATTTCACTGTAACCACGACGGTTATCCTGTTCTAACCACTAATAGCAGCGAGTTTGCAATATGGACCATAGTAAAGCATCCATATAAATCATAAATAAAACGATCGCGCAAAGTCTCGTCTACAACCTTGTCATAATCGAAATGTTCCAAATCCTCTATTTATTGAGAAAACGTTTTTTATTGCCAAAAAACCAGGAATTTCACAACAAACGGAAAATTGCTCCTGGTTCATTGACACAGACACACAATACGGTAGCCTGGACGGAATAGGTTAAATAAGGTCCACTTGCTGCAACCAATTACGATTTTTAGTGCTCAGATGCAAATACTAACCTCCATTGGAGAACGCTTTTAGACATATCATATTCACCAATCCCGCGTAATGTGTGGCAGTAGCCGTAAGGCCATCCACATAGGACGCAGACCACTGCTCCAACGCCTAAACACGAAAAATAAAAGATATCGCTGTAATGGCATTATAAAACCGGCTTTTAATTCTCTGATAACGGAACGATAAATTTCCTCAAATTCCGAAAGAAAGTGACACACTATATGCAAAATGGAGACAAATGAACCCCACCAGTTGTACAACAATGCTAGAAGAAAATTGAATCGTTTAGGGATAAACAGTATAAAGCTCTTGGCGTTGATCCCTGAGCAAATCCCTGAGCAATGTGCTATGCATTCGTCTTCATTAGGCAACGTCGGAGGTGACTGAATGCATATCTGGCCTTTACTCGACTGGACTCGCGGTGGCCTATCGATGTATCGCCAATGCTGCTAACCTCCCATACAGGTCCGGTACTAATTTCCTGACCGCAGTGGCATCTCCAACCGCTGCGCTCTTTTCATTAATTTACACCGTTAATCTTCGGAGATAAGTAAATAAAGGAAAACAGTAGCTCAACTATGAAGAGATTTACAATAACGAATATAGGTTCGAGTTAAAGAAGTACGCCAAAAAGTAAGTTGATTGTAAATGGCGCACAAAATGAACGAAATTTTAAAAAATCAAGCAAAAATTCAACAGGCATGATGGGCACCACAGACCTTTATAGACAGAGTACAATTTAGCAACGTTTTCCGAAAATAACTCTTAGGTAGGATATGAAAGTAGCAATTCCTAATAAGCTAGGTAAAAAATGCACTTGACGACTAAACGACCAACTATAGTACTAGAGTTAAAATATTAAAGTCCATATTTTCTTTGACTTGTTAGGAAACTAACTGCTTGAAAACCACAAAACAATGACAAATTCTGTAAAGATGACTTAAGGCTATACCATCACTTCAGTTGTTTCCGAATTTCTCAAATTCTGAACAACAAGAAATTAATTTTCAAACTGACCGTAATTTAACCTAGATGGTGAAATAATCGACATGTATTTAAATTATTGAGCTTCGCTAGGTTGATAATTGGATCTATTCGGCTAACGTTTCAACGTCTTCATCTTCATCAGAGCCGACGATCCGAACGGTCTAGCTGGGCTATCTCATGACTCCGGGTTATGATGAAGACGAAGAACGAAGAAGATGTCGAAACGTTAGCCGAAAAAAATCTGTTCATCAACCTCCAGTAAGATCAGCAGTTTAAATACACGGTAGAAAATTAGCTTTTTTCTACGGGTATCACTATTGGGTTTCCAATTTATCTTTTCCAGCTACGAACATGTCAGAGGCATTTACTGTCGGCGTGGGAGACGGTAAACAGTCAAACTAATTTCAACATTAGAAGCGGGAACAGTTGCTAGATCTTTATATTTGTATGCCATAAATATTAGAGCGTCGGTGGAACAACGCAGATGGGAGTCGGGCTTATCTGTCTAGTATGCTCTAGACTTGTACTTTACCATAATAGTTCCCGGATTTGCACATCATGCAAAAATCTGTGCAACGTGAATACGACCGATCTGAAGTGAACTTATAGGAAGTTAGATTATACTGGGGCATCTGGCCACAAGTCCTATAATGTATTTAGTATAAAAACTTCGTCAGAGTATTCAGATATATTCCGAACATTTCTGCAGTTGTTGAACAGAACCGCGGATGGTCTACTCCATGTTATATCGGATATGCCGCAAGGAATAACCTAAATGAAACAAAAAGCACAATATAACGCTATACTTCCACAGCAAAAAACCCTTCAAAAAGAAACAACACGGAGGAAAACTCAGGAAAGCGAACCAGACTAGGCAGTTGTGTGAAGGCAATGTCAATGCTCCACAATTGCGAAAGTTCAATAGGAACAATTTCTCCTGTATCGACAAGATACACTGTCATCTTACTATTGCAAAGTGCGCGATACGCAATACTGGAGCGAACGAAGAGAGTATGCTGACCAACCTAAACGTTTCAAAAAAATTAAATGTTCTAAATTTTGCTTCATCTTGTGGTGAGAAAACCACTTCGAGTTATTGGAACGTACTGCAGAATAAGAAGCTGAGAGAGAGACGCAACAAATGACCCGCATGGTGTGGTCGTGAACGCGTTACTCCCCGGAAAGGACAATAGCGCATTCGTTCCTCACCGCAAACACCTGCGGTCAGAAGTTTCGCAATTATCTCAGCATCATTGTGGTTATTACGAAATAGTTTAAACACAGAAGTAATTCAAAAAATTATCATGTCTTGTTATTTTGATGATTTAAAGTTGCAAAATTAGGAGGGTGAAGAGTTTAGAAGCTGCATGAGTGGATATATTCAAACCTTCGGTAAATCCGCAAGATTAGGGTTCTCTGCACAGAATTTGTTCATCGCTCGCTGAAGATCAGCATAATCCCCTCCCAACTTCTGATCAATGGGGATTATGTGGAAAACAAAACCGTCATCGACAGACTGGCAAGGATGAGGAGAGTCGACAACGCGAACCTGAAATCTGCCCAGTGCTTTTTTACCAGATAAGAAAATGAGGTCTGATGCATAATTCACATTAGGTGACAGCGTCGCTTATAAGAAAAATAGGAAAAACAAACTTTGGTGGCAGTTTTGAGAGGAAGATCCTGGGAGAAACATTGCACTACGCAAGAATGTGCATTAATTTCTGGAGCAGTACGCCTTTCAATATGACACTTTTTGTTCGATAATGCACCACCTCTTATCTGCAGTTTCTTCGACCAACTTCTAAACAAGAAACGAGATAATAGTAAGGAAAAACAACAAAACAGAATAACAACTAGCCTGATTTTGTTGCTGCAGCTATCATCACCATCATCATTATCATCTTCACGAGAGAACTGCTTCCCCCGATTTCGCGCACTACTTATCTGTTATGTTCTACTTTTTCATGACTACAGTAACAATTAGGGTGTTAACCTTTTGTTTTCTGCCTACTATAGTCTTTCACAAGAGGGCGTGTTGCGCAGTGGTAGGAGGCGCCTGGCAACACACACACATGGGATCGATCCCCGCGCCCGTGGCTTGCTAAGCTTTCCATCGCTCCGGGGTCAGCAAATTGGTGCCAGACTTGTCTGCAAGGATAGCAGCACTGACTCGATACATCGGTAGGTCACCGCGAGTCATTGTAAGAACCAGATAAGCATTCAATCTCCAAACGATGCTTAATGAAATCGAATGCATGGCGCATCTCCCACGGATTGATCAATGCCGAGAGTTTTAACTTTTTAGAGCTTAAATAATTTTTCACGGCAGGGTATAAAGTGAAATATAGCCAAAACGATGCTGAGATATTTGCTAAACTCCGGACCGCACGCGCTATTGTCCTTTCGGCACCTGCGGTCCGGATTTTAGTAAATATCTCAGCATCATTGAAGTTATATTTCGCAATATACCCTATCATTAAAAAGAGTAGGCAAATAAATGAAACGGTTGAAATGCTGAGATAATCGCAAAACTTGGATCCTGGGCCAGATCGAACCCCGATTACCTTTCCCGGGGTCTCGCGTATCACACACAGCACCACTGAAGTGCTTGCTTTGCGTTTCTCTCAGCGGTGCTTTGCGAATATCTCAGTAACGTTGTGGTAACAATTAGAGCATTAAACCTATTAAACTAATGAACATCATGAAGCATAAGTGCAGAGATCTTTTGGCAACATAACTAGGAATGCGAAAAGAACCACAGGAAGAAATATTCGCTCTTACATACCATTAAATAGCTATAGATCTTCAATTAGCTTGTAGAGTTCATCAACGCCAACGACACTACGGCGTTCTATCTTGTTATTAGATTAGCAAACTTGCCAAGTCGACTATATGTTGAGCAATTAATGTTGTCATACTTCAATTTACGTCATAGCTCCTAACTAAATCAATTTATGAAGCATAAATAAAGGATAGAGCTCGCAGCGTTGATCAATCCCTGATGGATGAGCCATGCAATCGACTTCATTAAGCATCTTTGGAAGTGAGTTAATGCATATCTGGACTCTACAATGGCTCGCAGGTGCCTACTACCGTATCGAGCCAGTGCTGATATCCTTCCAGACAAGTATGGTACCAATTTGCCAAACCCCGAGGGACGTGAGGCTTGGTGGCGGAAATCGACTCATGTGTATTGCAGGGCGCCTTCGACCACTACGCTACATGCTCCTTCAAATCAAACTTCTCAAAACTGTGTCTCAGAAAATCAAGTTATAACACTTTGAAATCGCTCCCATAAAATTGAACACATTTCCTCGTACCAAAAGCTGCAAACCAGTTTCTGTGATCAGATACTCTCCGTTTTTCAGATGAGATCGCACCTCATCTGCGCCGTTTAGATCTTCCATTGTGACGAATCTGATGAATGTGTATAAGATAAGTGAACAGTAGAATAGAACTGAGACGTACCCATATCTCTTACTGGACTGTGACTTCATCGAAGGTATCTTCACACTGTGAACAGCACCATATTTGTAGAAAATGCGGAATAAATCCCACTGGAAATCACAAAATTCAACGCTGACAGAAGCGTAAGATTGACTCCACCATGCGATAGATTTAATTTCCCTAACATTCTTGTTCCTCTTTCCTAGTGATCACATCGATCAAAGCTAAAGAGACTAGCAAAGTGAAGGCCTCAGAGTCGACTTCGAGAAGCGGACTTACATCGACAAAGTCTTCAGGAATATTTCTCACGAAGAATTCTTTTTCGGCATCAATCCATCCAGTACTGAAGGAGGCTTTATACATTATTCCTAAATGTTACATATTCAACAGACAAGGAAAATTTTCTAAAAACGTGAACAGTAACAACAACAACGGGTTACATGGTAGCAGTACATCGCCACTTAAAGTCATAGTCAAAATAAAGAACATTGTGGAGACAACAATACTGTACGGTCGGAAGAACTACTATTGCTAAGTCCCTCACCGAGCTGAGCACAGAAGTACTTCTGACGAACCAGCAGTATTCAGGAAGGTGGACCGACATTTTCGCGCGCCGTTCATGACTCGCGCCTTTTCCGCGACTGCACAACACCTCTGTCCAGTGCAATAGAGAAGTCGGTTGTGGTTTGAGGTGTGAATCCCAGCTGTTTGAGGTTGAATTGTTCTTGAGAGCGTTGAAAATCGTCGACGAGGTGTTTATTAAGTTTTTTTTTGGAAATGTGAATGCTCGAAGGCAGGCTGTGTTGAAGTTTAGTGGATCGATTTAGACATCGGAGCTGTCGATTCCTGTGCGACGTTAAGAAACTAACGACACTAGCGACATGGACCAGAAGTTACAGACTTTTTATTTTGATCTATTCTCTCCTTCAGCTGGACTCTTGTTCGCGTTCCATTATGGTGCTAATAAAGACAATGTCGATTTCATGTAACAGTTCCTGGAACAAGCAATTTCTGGTTTCACCAACGGCCATCTAGCGGTCTACAATTATTGACCGCCTTATCGCGACTATGGCTGTCAAACTTCGATGTTCACTGGGAGGTTATCCTTAACAAAATATCCCTGGCTAAGAGAGAATTTGACGTTTAGGGATAACAGCTTGGGTAAGAGCAAACAATTACGTTGATCACCGCCGTAGTATAAGTCTAGTCTCAAATCCGATCCACTAGACGAACATTTCCGTCAACTGGTGGTTTCCGATATTTTCCTTCTTGTTTAGCTTTCGTTCCCTGCATGGACGCGTGTAGCGCAGTGGTCGGAGGGGCCCTACAGCACACGTGGAATCGATCCCTGCGCCCATGGCCTACCAAGCCTTCCATCCTTTCGGAGTCGGTAGATTGTTACCAGACTTGTCTGGGAGGATAGCAGCACTGGTTCGATATATCGGTAGGCCACTCCGAGTGATTGTAAAGGCCAAATATGCATTCAATCACCTCCAACGGTGCGTGATGAATTCGAATGCTACATCACTCAGAGATTGGTCAATGCCGAGAGCTTTATCCTTATTTATTATAGTTTTCGTTAATAAGAATAGACCATAAAACATAGACAAGGAAAAGAGAATCAGTGAAAACAATCCGTAGCAATGTTCTTGAAATGCTCACTGAGCAGAATTTTTCGCCGATTTGGGCGGGTATAGCGCACTGGTTCGAGTTGCCTTGCAATACGCATGTGGTCTTTGTTCGACCCTCGTCATGTGCACACCGAGCCTTTCATCTCCCAGGGGTCCGAAAGTTGGGACGAGATTCGTCTGGGCACAGGTCACATCTATGCAGAGACGTTCTGTTACAGCTATGCAGCGCTGGATTGCCGCGAGCCAGTGTATAGGTCAGATTTGCATTCCGTCATCTCTAACGATGCTCAGTGGAGTCGAATGGATGGCGCACTCGTCAGGAGTTGACCAACGGCGAATGGTTTATCTTTCATCCCTTTAGAACTGATTAGTCTAGGACTTTATAATGCCGGTGATCGGTGCAGGTCTTTCAAGCATACGTGCTAAATTACCCGACTTTATTACAAGGTGTCATGAAGTCTGTGATGATCTGTTAGGTCTAATTTTTATTTCCATGCAGTTTAAAATATAAAAATTTTTGCCATTATTTTATTTTGATTCGCTCGTCTTTCACAACTCCTGTGCGGATCTCAGCACTTCTTGCATTCGTTTGATTTCCTCACATCCATTACCCTCGAAGGCTTACGTTTCTTGAGTTTTTTCCTTTCGTTATGAATGAATTTGCATGCTGGTCGAGTCGATTCTCCCTGGAGTCCTGAGATAGCCGTACTAGACCGCGCCCATTTGGACTGCAGAGAATGAACTTTTCCCAGACAAGTCCGGTACCAATTTCATGACCCAGGAGGGAGGAGAGGTTTAAGAGGCCCGTTGTAGGACCGAACCACCACCGTGCCCATGATGATTGACATCAACACCACTGCGCTATCGGCAGCCTCTTGAGATCTGAAGCAAGGAGCAGACAACAGTTCTGTACTTGACTAAAAGGTTGCCATGAAAACCCACTAGCGTCTGAACACATGCGAGTAAGGTATACCACTCATATCATCACTAGTGTTTTAAAATCGATTTCAGGACTCAAAACAATGTAGCTCCTCTTCAATGAAAACGTGCACCTCCTCGATGCCGTCATTCACGAGATCAGTCGCGGTTATAGAAGCGCTGTTCGAACTCCTGCTGCTCGCGGAGAACACTGCAATAGTGTGAGGATGATGTGGCCACTTTATAGAGGATGTTTGCCTAGTGATGCCCCTCGTTATAAACACACAATGGATTTTGAGGAAAAACGTTTGGGAACTCTTCTTTAACAGTGCAGTCATCAGTAGATAGAATAGAAAACTAGATGAGAAAAAGGCAAAGCAAATGCCTCAGCGGTGCCGCTCGTAACACGTTAGCCCCCATGAAAGAGTAATTACAGTTCGATCTAGCCTAGCGTCTAAGTGTTGCAAATATCTCAGCATCATAATGGTTGCATTTCACATCATACCCTACCGTGAAGAATAATAATAAGCAGTTAAGAATAGGTTGACATTGCTAATCATCAGTAGAGTTTCGCCTTCCACATCGTTCTTGAGCCATCGGTAATTTTTTCATCCTTACCTTCACTTTTGATTTCTGTATTAATATCGGGTCTAAATCAAGTAGAAAGAAGATGGAACAATGGAATCACCGCTGAAAAGGTACTTCCATTATCAAAGGTGCAAGGTACAGGTGGGATCCACATTGTGGCACATTGTGGTTAAGACTTGAAAACGCCCATAAGTTAAACTCAGGACTCCGGGGAAGATCAAATTGCCCCACCAGCAATGGGCCAGGTTCGGGACCCCGCACACTGGGTGCTCTAGTCTATGACTTTCGACGGTGAGACGGCCGATAAGAGGCCACAAATTCTCAGATTACGCAGGACGTTACTGGAACCGGTTCTGACGAATACACGCACTACGCGCCGTCGAGATTGTTTTTCTTACTAAGCACGTATGATACCAGAACACTCTGAACATACGTCGATCTTTACGCCCTTCTTGAAACCGCAGATCCCATTAGCTTCCATGTCATTGACCAAAAAGAAACAAAAAGCAAGAAGACCGAAACACGGCGACTAAACTATTGGTTGGACGCTTGCCGTACGTGGCCAAAAGATTCCATCACGAAATATCGGCAGAGGACTGCCCATCTCGTCGGGTCGTGCGAGATCCTTCACACTTGCATGGCCATCCTCCGTCTTCAACTAACGCGTCATAAGAAGATCACTTTCATCAGTTGCTGCTCACCAGCCAATGTAGTTGATGAATACGAATTAAATGCATTCTATTTTCAGTTGGACGAAGTTATTTACAGTGATAAAGCTTATTGTAAAATTGTTTTCTGATATTTCAACGCCAGAATAGTAAACGCTGAGGAGAGTGGATAGAGGATAGGGAAATTTGGATTAACACAAAGAAGTAGTAGGAATGAGAACTGATTTCCAGGACTTTTGTCTGCAGTATGCCTTCTTCATGGGAACTCGCTTTTCCATATGAAAAAAGTCGTAGCTGGACATATAAGTCACCTAACGGTACGACACATGTGGAGATCGACCAGGTCCTTACTAAAAGGAGGAGGTGCCTACTTGACAGATCGGTGGTCGCATTATTCTGTACTTGATTCGAACACCTTCCCCGCGCGGAAATTCGATTCCTGCGTAAAGTGGAGAAGAACTCATTGGCCAAGAAGAAAAGTGCTGGTATATGTGACGAGAGCATTCTAAACGAAATCCTACCCAAACGCGATTGGCAGATTAAAGAAGACTCGACCGAAAACTACGAGCTGCTTGTTGAAGAACTGAAAAGCTGTGCCGAATTCGCCGCTTCATTTCTTCAAGCAAAAAAACCAGATTGCATCTCCATCACCACTATGGATTTGCTCGAGAAAAAAAGGAATCTAAGACTTGATTCTACTGCAACGTACCTAACGCTATTGGTAATAAATACTAACTATAGAACAACTTTGCAGGAAAACTTATATTGTTATGGGCAGAAGAAGTTATCGGAAATACCCCTACAACCTTCAAGTCTGAAAAGACGCCGATGGGATCTTTGCGACTGTAATGTTCCGCTATCAGTCCTGATAAACAAAGCTGGGATCATTAGGAGTTTTCGCTATGATATGGAATTAATAACGGAAAAGTTGTACACCAATGTTTTTCATTCCACAACGCCTCTCCCAGACACTAAAATCTCCGCTGAAAAAAAAACTACCTGGAATTCTTCTCACTGCGATGTGGACCGCTATAGAAGGCATGAAAGTAGGCGTAGCTCGAGAACCCGGTAATATCACTGCCGACTTTCTTAGAGCTGGAAGCCACATTTTACATGTAGATCTATCAACATATATGACATCCTGCCTTCGAAGTAAAAAGAAGTACCAGTGCAGTGAAGAACAGTACGGTCATCCTCTATCAAAGAATGGTAATCGAAGAGATCTTCGTGACAAGTCTGATATACTTGTTGAGTGAACTCTACAAGATGTTCGCGAAGATTGTCCTTTTACGCATATCTAAGACATTGGATGAGGTACAACCAGTTGAGCCAGCAGGTTTTCGGCAACGATCGTGCAGCATGGACTAAATGTGAACCGTATTAAGGGTCGTAGAAATCTTTCAGGAGTACCATCTGTTTTTCTTCTAATCTTTGCCGACTGCACAACAGTCGGACTGTGATTATAACGAGGCCTCAGCTTAACTGGGTTCAATGCCGATATTGGCTCCCCAGATCAATCCCGTTGACGGGTGATTGCTGATGGCAAAAAGATCGATAGAACTAGCTGAGAGATAGGCAAAACGAAGGACCCGGATGGTGTGATGGTGAAGCGCGCTGCTCCCCGGTAAGGGCAACAGCGCGTGTTCGTTCCCCACTGCATACACCTGTGGCCCGGAGTTTTGCAGATATCTCAGCACTTCATACGAGTTATATTTCACAACATACCCTGCCATTAAAAAGAAAAGGGCAGTAAATAAAAGAGTTAAGATTCGGCTTTTTATTCAGCAAACACCATGCCCATAGGAAAAGGTGTTCGACAAGGCGAGACAATATCGCCAAAGCTGATTACCGTCGCACAGCCGTGAATAACGAAGTCCATCGATTGGAATGAGAAAGGTATGCGTATGGATGGAACCTTCCCATTAAATCTTCTTTTCGCCGACGATATCGTCATATTCTCAAGAAGTATCTACGGAGCAGAGACGGTGAGTGTTCAAAGAAGGGGTGAAAATATCGGACTACACATAAATCGGAACAGGAACGAGTTCATGAGAAACACACGGGTGCGAAGGCGAACAAATCGAACTGAACGGTTCTTTTAGTACAGCGGTCACATACTACGCATTCATTTATGTTAAATAAACATGAAGATTGACATAAAGGAGAGTTTAGGCAAAAGAAGAAGAGTAGCATGGACCTCTCAAACAATCCATCGGCTGAGTAAAGGACTTTGAAATTCGTGTTCATCTTTTCGATCCAGTCGTCTTCTCAGTGCTCTATTGTGCACCAGAGACGGGAGCTTATACTTCAGCTACGTCGAAAATCTGTTCACCATCCACAGAGCATTTGAACGGTGGTCTTCTGATTTTCATCCGGCACTTACAACGTCTAGCCGTAATGCGAAGCTCTGATCTTTGCAATCTATCTAACCTTCGAGACTCAGGAGAACACACATCGACAGTGAGACATAGATGGGCTGATCATATAATGAGAAAAGTAGACGATAGATAGACGGAAGGAACAGAGGAGTGGGCCCTAAGAAAATGCAAGGACCTCCCAAATTATGTTGGACGTCTTCGTGGCTAACGTCAGCCACCTGCACTCGCAGATGGCAACGGTTTCAGGAATGTAGAATGTTCGGAGCAGATAATGTTTGCCAAAGAAAACAGTAATTTAGTTGGGAATTATGATGGAACGGCATGGATTTTGTTCTAATGCGCCCGTCATCCGGACCATTAGTGAATGACATTTCTACATCAATAAGAAGCACCGAAGTTTCTTTAACGACGTTACACTGAAATGACATCTTTATTTTACTAAAACTTTTGTCTCTTAAAATCAGTGTAGTTTTTAATGAGATGAATGCTTCACGGCTAGTCAATGAATACATACATTGTTGAGTTTTGAATACCGTTATGCATCAAATTACACAGATAGTTTAGGTTTTAAATAATAGCGATGATTGAAAAACGCTGTTGACATGACTACAGTTCAAGTTTAGACAACTTCTGTAGCCCTAGCTGGCTTCGTGGTATCGGCACTACGTATTCGTTCGCGCCTTAACAGATCTGCCATAACGTCGCAGCCCTCGAAACTTGGATTTCGTATGCTTTCTACGTTATTCAGAGTATCAGATTTCTCTTCGGAGGTCCTGAATTTGTTTACAAGTGGTCAACGTGATCTTAACAAAGTCAACATCGCTATATTTTTTGAGTTTTTTAAATGTCTTTTCTAATACAGTTCTTTTCTAATACAGTACTTCTGTAATATTCATGCTTTGATACATCAGTGATATTAGTTGACTTATTTATCATCATTCCCAGTGGCCTGCGTTCCTGCGCACATTGTGCTCTAGAAATATGTTCAAATTAGCTAAAGTTAACAATACGACTAATAAGTGAAATTAAGTTGAAATATAGAAGATGCAAAGCAAGTTGAAATGCTGTAATTATCAGACACCGAAGATTGTTAGAGCCGGTGTTGATACAAATCTCTTCAATCATAATTATCCGGTTCGGATTGTTAGTTGTTGGAGTGAATCAATGCTCTTGGTCAAGCTCGTGTTAACGAGAACCCCGACGCCACCGACTTTAGTATGTTGGAGACAACTCCTAGCCACCTCCCACATAGTTCCCTGTTGCTTGATTTTAAAGGCTTTTGGCCGAATTGTCTCGTAGAGTACGATCCGCACAAACGAGAACACACCCATCCACGCATGAATGAAAATGTCTCTGTAACCACAGAAGATTTGTGACATATCGGCACAGCAGAAACGGAGTGCATTCCGTGGTAATACCTGCGTCTGAGCAAAGCATGAGGTCGTTTTATTCCGCGGCTAACCTCTTATCCAACCCCTCCGAGAACCGCCACCTGAGGACGCGCACGTTGCCAAGCCACTAATCAGCGTGAGATCCCTCTATAAGAGAGATCCGTGTGCGTCGTACACAGAAATTTCAATCTTTTCAAAGATTCCCAATGATCATCTGTATAGGGGAGCATTGGGAAGGTCGTTGAGTTGGAACCACCAGCAATATGTTTTGTGTCCATTAATTGGTTAGTGGCTGTTCGAAGCACTCCGAAGAAGCATTAAGATCCTCGTGCATCTCATTTTCGGCATTCTTTGGTGCTCCTAAATTTTTGTCTCTGCCATCAGAACAATTCAGTGCAATTTGGTTAGCTTCGCACCACAGATGTTTCACAAACTGTGTTTTTTCGATTTAGTGCAGTCCAATTCTTTTCACTATTTCGTCGAGCTTGCTAAAAGTCATTCCTCGCTGATATTTCTCGGAAAGTTGGAAACGCTGCCAACAAAGCGAAGGTTTGATAAGGATTTTTCACCATATTGTGTTCCATTTTCGTCACCCTTGAGTGGTTTCCTTCAAATTATCTTCTTCTGAATCTGTGCCTCTCTTCGTGCTCTCGATTTAAACTCGGGGCACAACACTTCAAAGGATAAACTGTATGCTGCTTTTTCTCTAGCGGGTTTTTAGCGTCTGGTGCGGCCGTTTTAGATCGAAAGCTTTGTGCAGTACTTTAGCGATTTCAATTCAAAATCATAACTGAAATGACAGTCGTTTCCTAACCATCGATAAGGGCTGATAATAGAACAGTCGAGTGCATGGTACATCTCTTATAGACTAACCACCACGAAAATCCTAATCGCTTTTGTAAAGGAAATTAAAAAGAACTTTTGGCTGTGCGCTCTATTTCTACTTCCTTGTTCCCACTGGTCCTTCTTTTTTACCTTTTAGACATCATTCCTAACGTTTCATCCGTAATTTTCTTCTATCTTTTTTCTTGTCTACGTCGCTTTCATTCGTCAATCCGTACTTATCTACGTGACCCCTATTATCTGCCATGCTCATATTGAAATATTTTTTTTTCAAGTGGACCTGCCACTGTAAAATAGATAATATTATGAACAATGGGAAGGGGTAGGTAATACATGAAAGCAAAACCTGTATCTTGCTGCACTAAAATTCTTCCAGGAGAAATGTAATTGTCTATGGCGATCTGCTTTTGTTACATCTCTTCTTTGGAAAGAATGTCAATCACCTTATTGGACTGGGTTCGGGCTGTTCTCGGCATTTCTGAGATTCTCTTCATTTGATTATTGTTTGATTCTTCTGCGGCTTGTATATTTCTAACTGCTGTTGGTTCCTATAATGAAGTATGAATTATATGAATAATTGCAACGAGTCTGCATAAATGAAAAGCAGTTCTACCACTAAACAGCCATTAATTCAGAACCTGCAAAATTCCGCACATCTTGGTAACTCAACCGGCTTCACGAAAGCCTGTCTTCATCAATTTCCTTCTTTCTTTTTCTTCTACCCGACTTTCTCTTTCTCACTGTGACAAATTTCAGATAACAGCGGAGCTTGTTCGAATACTTTTCTGCTGGTTGGTACTCACCTTCAAGCTTCCTTCCCACTCTGTTCATCACTCATACTCCTCCTCTCCATTTCTCTATATCATTCATGCTCACATTCTACGTCTCTCCATCGTTGTTCGAGTTGTTCGAGTAGACCACCACAATGTTTTCCCACTTTTTTCTTTTTTTTCGATTTTCAGAGATAATTCCTACCATGATGATATTGAGAGGTGATAATCAATTCTTTTCAATCTGGTCTGAGAATATGGAACGTAATAGAATATTCATTTCAGTTTTCCGCGATATAATATAAATTAACGCCACTGTTTTCGACGATTCTAGTTTTTTCTCTCTATTATCAATCTTTTCCATGAATTTCAATCATTGAAAGACCTATTAGCTTATTATCCATGTGGCTGCTTGGCGCATACTCTGATGGAGTACAAAGGTTTAATTACGGGCTAATAGCCTTATATACATTCTAATTCCCATGCAAATTTAATGAATGTGTTCACTGCCCCTTCTGTGCTAAGGCTATGTGCACCCTTTTGTTATACCATCTATATTATCTGTTCACCCAGTGGTCTTCAAGGGCCATGAGCGGGTGCTAGTAAACTCCATTTAACTCGTGCCACGACTAGTGGGTTCTCCTTGTTTTAGAGACTCGTTAGGTATCATAGGATCTTTAGAAAAATTTTTGAACAACGGGTCGGCTGTTTTTCTGCTATATGCTGAGCAGCCCATGGAACTCACTCACTAGCAGATTCTCTCCAAAGTTTCCACCAATTGTAGTTAGGAGACAATACATTGGCAAGCTAAATATATTATTTTCGTCATCTTTACATATGCAGCAGTGTCCATGATCTGTACATGCTGAGATAGGTCGGAAAATTGGATTTGCTCTATCTCTTGTGTTATTCTGGTACCAGCGTCTCAACGACGCATCCGATAGCGCTTAATGGTCGGTCATCCATTTGAATCTATCACTGAATGGTTCGCATGTGGCCTAGTGGTTACATATGTCTTGTAGTACGCAAAAATTTCGATCCCATGCTTTTGGCATATTAGACGGCCAAACATACATTCATACCCTTCTGCCACGTCTAGTGAAATGAAAGCGTAGTGCATTTTCATGGAATAGGTTGACGCCGAATACACTTTATTCGTCACAGTATTACGTTGCTTAATGTCGCGTTGGTAATGAAGGATTCTGAAGACCTGATGAAAATTGGCAAGGCTTATGCTCTATTTTCCATCTTACTATGAATAAAATAGATTTCGTAACCTTTATTCGTGGTGATGGATTATTCCGTTCCTTAGCCAATAGAATCCTCTGACATAGTGCATCTCCATGCGTATCACGGTGCGCAGTTTACTTTGGATTCCTCTCTGACAGTTGTGTGATATCGCTTTTCACTGAGGTTTTCTCTCTTGTAGCGATGCCAGTTTCTGATCCGTTGTTCTAGAAATTGTTGTTGCTGATAGGGAGACGTTAGTGACGACAACGCTTAAGTGGCTTAAGAAAGGTACTGCATGAATTTCTTACCTGAGTAACGAGGTCATCTTAATAGTCACTGAGAAAAACGCAAATAAGAGGCCACTTTCAAGCATAACAGCCAACGAATAGGAAGGCGGAAATGTGCTTCTCTTGTTTTTTAAAGGAAATTATAGAATGTGACATAACAACGTCGATTTTTGCAGTTTCTATAACTCAGCATCCACTCTGTGTTTTCGGTTTTCACTCGACTTTTCATTCTAATTTGATTTTTTCACTAGAGTACGTCATTGCTAAGTACTCGGGAAGGCTAATAGCACTTCATCTTAGTGGTCCAACATGTTTCGTTTTGGATGGAGTGGAATACTGCATAGCTAATACATAGTGAGTTGTATAGGCAGGCTCAAAACTCTGTTAGGCGTTTTCGGGCAAGGCGTTGATGTGTTCAGAGTCACGCAATCTCTCAAACAATGCTCTCCCAACACTACCCTATCGCCGTAATTGTGATTGATATTCTGGAGTTTCTCAGTGCGTGAAAGTCTTGTAGAGCTTCGTAATATATCTATTGGTTTATTTAACAGTGTTCGTTATGCTGGGTAAGCCCTCTATCGATGCAGCTCAAGAATGAAGCATTTACACAAGCTTTGCCTCGCATGGCGAGAGATAAAGTGGTCAAGCCTGCGCTAAGTTTTGCGGGCCATGAAAGCATGTGCAGGAGCATTTATTCACCAATGTAGGCAAATGTTTTTTATTATTAAGCCTTCATTCCTTGCATTTTTAAAACTGTTGGTGCACCCAAGATTATCCTTGCATAATATTGTTTGTGGTTACAAGAACGGTACGATACCACTAGTACAAAGAAGCGATGGACCTGTATTCCCAAGAAACAACATCGTTTAAAAAATTAGGCGCCACATCTTGGTACTAATCATTGTGTCTCCTCTATGTTTCTCTTTTGTCTCCGTGTTTATTAAGACATACTTTTGGTTTTTTGGTTCTTTTTATTTTCCTGATGAAAGTGGATGCTAAATTTCGCACTCTTGATTTTTCTTGCTTTCCGGAATTGGAGCAGTTCTTCGAACGGGTGAGCTGTAAAAGCAAAGTTGGCTTTTCGTCTATAATATGATAGCGCGTCGTCTACTAATGTTCCACTATCATGCCATTGACCAGATTTCTTACTGTCGCTTATTTTTTATTGCCTTTCTCATGATAGGCTTTTGTTAGACACATTGCAGCATGCTTGATTTGTAACGTTTCATCCGTAATTTTCTCCTATCTTTTTTCTTGTCTACGTCGCTTTCATTCGTCAGTCCGTACTTATCTACGTGACCCCTATTTTTTGCCATGCTTATATTGTAAGGCAAAATCTATGCTACTTAGAGTGTATGATCGTAGAAATAAGGAAGAGGGTAGCGCGATGGTAGTGATCCCGTTCACTACGTGGTTGGCCTAACCTGCTTTTGTTCGAAACCAATCTGGACCCACCAAGTCTCCCTTCCTTCTGGGGTGGGAAAATTTAGGCCAGAATAGTTTCAGAACAGTTCGTTCCCTCCAATCCAAGAGAAACGCTCTAGCCTGGCTATTGCAGGACTCCAGGGTGAATCGATTGAAGCAGTATGCAATGACATTCGTGACAGACAGGAAAAATTCTGAAGCAGTCACATGCAAAAGAGGTTCGAAAAACCTTCGTGGAAAACAGTTGTGAGAAAGGAGAATTGAATGCATGAAATGCTGTAATCAGTACAGTGTGAGATATCATGTGTCGCATTATGAAAAAATTATTTTTCTCAGTCTGTAAGACGAGCGCATATTTGTTTTCTCGGACTTCGTTCGATTTCTGATAATCCTTAAATATCGTGGGCTTGGTTGCTTTCGCATTCCGGATTCGGTAGTGTTAATTTGTGTGGACTGGAAAAATAAAAATGCTTTTCGTGGTCGCAGACGCCCATTGGGGGTTGTACTGTAAGCTTTCCATCATTCCGAAGCGATTTATTCTGCTAGATCAATGGAGTGGTAAATTCAAAATCCCACTAAGGGAAAAGCATAAAGTGAATTGTTGCACAAAGTACTGAGTAGTAACCATGGTGGAAAAATGAAAGAAAGGGAAAGGGGAGTTTCAGGAACTGGATGAATAAGCTTAGAATTCAATTTTACGTGAAGTGGATATGGGAAGTTCTGTGGCACAATCGAAGAGTGCGTGTAGGAAATCCGTGCAATAGAAAGTGGCAAAAGAATCCTGTTTATTGCCAGACGATTTGGGAAAAATGGAAGAGGTTTGTAAAAAAGACATCTGCAATCTAAATAAATACATCTTAGATTTTCGTCTTTAGTTCGTTTTAAGTCATACTGCACTTTTAAAGTGTGAACAAACCATTAGCTTCTTTCTTGTTGTTTTTTCTTTGGTTCCAAGTCCTCTGAGTGCCTTCGATTTTGTAAATTTGGGCTTTGATGAGTTAAGGACAACGTTGCCTTTCACTTTGTCATTTTCTTGTTATGGCATCATCGCCGAACTTGGATGCATTATTTTCAAGACCGTTATTGTGCTTCTGAATTGCTTTATTTAGGAGGAAATTGTTGCAGTTTATGAATGCAAGGCAACCACAAGGATGCTGAGATATAACTCATAACTTCAGGAGCAGTTCGTACCCTCGATTACCCTTACCAGGTGCTCAGGTGCTATCCACCACACGAACCTAGACACTTCCGTACCCCTTCTTTCTGGTATGTTTCTACTCTACTGGTGCTATCATCAGCAGTCATCCGTCAACTGGAATGAAGATGGCCGAGAGAAAAGCAAAGCCAGGGCTTCGATGGTGCAGCGGATGATACGGTAGTCCCCGGAAAGGTAATTGCGGGTTCGAAGCCCATTTGAGGTTCCGAGTTCTCCTCATATTTCAGAACCCTTGTCGTTGTATTTCACATTGCATAGACGTAACGGAAGAATAGAGAGCGACTGGAATTACAAACATTAATAAAGACATTGCTTAACTTCTATCTACTGCTTTCTATTTTTCCATGTCATGGTGTTATGTGAAATACTGCCACAAACATGCTGAGATGTGGGCAAAACTCGTAGCTTCACCTGTGCTTCGAATCTGCCATCACCTTTCCTTGCTTTGCTTTTCCCACAGCCAATCTTTAACCCTAGCCCTAGGCAATTAATCACGACAATTTTACGCATTCTAAAACTTGATGTCTAACATTGTTTCTCAACAGTTCTTTGAAAGCTTTTATATGTTGTCTATTTTAGAGATATATGGATTTTAAAACGGCATGGATTCATACAGAACTGTTTACCTAGTTTCCTATTGAATTTAGCGGCTTCATAATGAAAATAATTAGAGTGCATTAATTGGTAGCCATCCTCTTATTTTGATAGTTCAATTTAAAGAAAAAAGAAAGTAAAGCTGTTCAATCAACCAAACTGTCTTCATTTCGAAACTGTAAGATGAGTCTATCGATCTACGAAACCTCGATCTTGATCCACACGGCACACCTGGAAGAGTGGAATAGTTTCCAAACCGCGAATATAGTATAGCACACTTCATGTCTTTGAATATCCTTCATATTTTTCAAGAACACAGGCTGGTCCGAAGAACTATTGATCAAGGTTGTTGTGCGCACTCATGTTAACGAGCCCTACTTTTGGGCGTTCTCTTTATGTGAATAAGTTTATCAGAAACTTACAGCATCGCCACCAATTAAGGTTATTCTGCAGCGAAGTAGGGAAGTGTATTTTTTTACTAGATATGATCTCCAGGCGTCCCAGCGTAGGTGTAAAACTCCAGGAAAAGATGGATATATTATTTCAAATTTTTTAGGCAGAAATTCGAAATTTTGTTTTTATTAACTAGATAGAATAGCAAGACCTTGTATTCATATGGGCATAGTGGTATTTCCTTACAGTTTTTTGTGCAGCTTCGAAAGAATTTTTCTTCCACTCTTTCTGTGCTACGGTGGCCCATCGCATGAGGAATGTTGAGCCGGTTGGTCGCTAGGCTACGTGGCGCGTTCCCAGTTGGCGAATAGGGTTCAATCGGGGATAAAAACCGATCTTTGCTTTCCCGAGACGCAGGTAGATCCAGGAAATGGACGCTCTGTTACTTCTTCAGCAATTTAGCACATATTTTCTGTATTTATGAGGCGTTTTCATGATTGCGGATGTGGGGTGCGTTTTCTCTCATGCGGATTGCATTCTACGTGTCAATTCGACCAAAAGCTTGCAAGCAAGTGTCAGGAAAGTATACCGGAGGCGGTTAGGAGTCGCCTTCAACAAATAGGCTCCATGTCCATTCTGGGAGAGACTGGGACCCATGAATATACCAAGCACCCAAGTTCAGAACTGAGCAACCTATGCGTAGGTATCAAAAAGCTAAACACAGTAAAATAAACAGGCCTTATTTTCTTGACCCCGAAAGAACTCCCGATTCGGCAGCGTTGTAGGACGAGTACGGAAAGCTGTTAAACTTTCAGAACCATTCTAAGCTGCCTAAATAGCAAAGGAACAAGGTATGGTATCTGCACCTACGATTCACGCACAATTGCATCTGAATCCTCGATGGCATACTTGATCATGAAAGCAAGAGGAAAGACTTTATCGGACTGGCCGAGACAAGACAGTGCCGTCAATTCAACGTCGTCTATGAGATCAGAGAAGAACTGTTTCTCGGAAGAAGCGACGATGGAGGAGTTGGCGGCGTCGGCGAGAACGCCGACTTTGGCAATGAACATCCATTCATTCGAACAACGAACAATCCGAATCGGACATTTACTGTTGAAAAATTGTAGATCAATGCCTGCTTTGACAGCCTTCGTCGTTTACACATTGACGTCGAGCTATAACGAAGAGAAGGTCAAATCGTTCTATGTAGACTTGAAGAAGTTCTACAGAGAACACCTTATGTTTTTTAACGTCATCATTGAAGACTTTAACGTTATGATTGGACTTAGTTGAACGTGTGAAGAACGTCACATTGTGACCCACGGATTTGAACGAAACGAGCAGGATGAGCCGCCGTCCAAATTTGTCTTGACGACCAAATCTATAACTACGACTCCAAGGGAATTTGGAATTCCAGGAACTCCACCTTCGACGCTAGACGTGGGAATCTTCCACTGAAGAGTATTATAACGAAATAGACCACATCATAGTAAATCGGAGGTTTTTTGTAACTGATGTTGCCGTTGTGCCAAAATTCTACAAGGGATTAGATCATTGCCTCCGCGCAACATTTTATTTTTCACGGAAAGAATAAAGAGCTACTAAATTAAGAAAACCACCATAAAGTGGATTTCACTCAAATCATTAGTCGGATTTTTGGAAGATACTGTTATTGATAACATCGACGAGCAATACGAGCAGCTCATTCAACATCTCTACTTTAGCGCTATGAGAGCTAAGAGTTCGAAAGTCACAAAGAGAGATGCTCGAGCTGATACGCCAGCGTGAAATCGCACAAGCTGCAGGTAACCGCGAACTCAGTCCGAAATTGCAAAACAATGCAGACAGGCGATAAAAGGGGACCTTAAAGAGAGAAGAGCAGCAGTTATCGTCGATGGTGCAGAGACTAGGAAAAGCATTCGCCTAGACCACTGAGGCTTCGCCGCTTACGAAACCATGATGATTGCAGTCCGACGGCCAGAAGGAAGAGTTATATTGTCCAGAAAGGTAATGGAGAAAATCATTCACCCAGATTTCTTAACAGCCACGTTCTCTTGCCCTCATACGAAATAAAGGAGGATGGATACGCTGCACCACCGGTTCTCGATCCCGAAATTCGACTTGCTATTTCGTTAGTGAAATATCGAGCAGCACCAGATCCGGGCAGGATAAAATCTGAACACCTCAGTAAACTTCTGCCAGTCGTTGTAAACACAGACTCGGCTCTTCATATATTGCCTGTCATTTCCTGTCTGAATGCAAGGTTCCTACGGTGGAAAGCCAGCAAGACAGTGCTATTGTTCAGGAGGGTGACCTTCACGATATCGGCAACTACACTCCAATCTTCTCACTTTCTCTCTTCTACAAACTCTTCACTCGAGTCATCCTAAACAGGAGTGACACAACAATGGACGAACAACAGCCATATGGGCAAGTAGAACATCGAAAAGGATTCGGTACAATACACCACATTCATATGATAACAAGAGTCACTAAAGTATTGCGAGAGTATAAAAGACTGTTCTGTCTCACTTTCATCGATTTAAAGTAGGCCTATGACTCAATTGAGATAGAAGCAAACATGGAAGCTCTAGACAGTCAGGGCGTCTCTTCTTCATAAATAAACATACTTCGTGAGCTGTATAAAAATTTCACAACCAAGATATCACCATTCCACAACGATATGAACATCGACGTCAAAAGAAGCGTTAGGCAAGGCGATACCATCTCGACAGAATTATTTACCACCACCCTCCAGAACGTTATGCGAACATTGTAATGGGACAAAGTGGAAGTGGTCGCCAATTACACCAAATTCGCTTTGCTGATGACATCGTTCTTATAACATCAAGCATTTACAAAGCGGAACAAATGCTTGCCGGCTTTGATAAAGCGTGTGGAAAAATTGGTTTTCGACTAAATTTAGCAAAAACGATGTTTATGAAGAACGGATTGGCTTC
Organism: Angiostrongylus costaricensis; assembly: GCA_900624975.1. Taxonomy (NCBI): domain Eukaryota; kingdom Metazoa; phylum Nematoda; class Chromadorea; order Rhabditida; family Metastrongylidae; genus Angiostrongylus; species Angiostrongylus costaricensis. The sequence goes on from UYYA01003850.1 coordinate 279,730, forward strand.
GTATGCCCCGTTCACGCTTGACGAAGTAAATGTTTCCGAATGATTCAGTTACGTTTATCTAGGTAGAGAAATCAACACGATGAGCGACTTAGCTCCAGAGTCGAGCAGATGGAAACGAGCTGCTTGCGGAGCTTTCAAAAGCATTGAAGATGTAATGAAGAGGATGAAGAACATCCGATTTCGTGTCCTTCTTTTCGGCTTCGCAATTTTTCGTACCTTAACTTAAGCGTCAGAAACCTGGTTGCTGAGTTAGAATGGTGAAAATTCATGCGGCGCTAATGAACGCTCAGTCGAAAGGACGATGGTAATCGCATCCCGTGTTACACAGGTGAGGGAAGGGATCCGAAGCTCCCACCTACGTCAACGATCAGAAATCAGCGGTGCGATTCTACACGCCATACTGTCGAAGATGAGGTGAACCGGAGACCTAATGCGCGTGAACGATAACCGATGGACAAGATCTGTTCTGGATTCCTCGGGATGTCAAACGCACTGCGGAACACTACCCACTCGACGGCCGGAATTCCTCACGAAACCCCTGTAACAAAGGTATGATGTTCACCGAGTCCCTGAGCCGAGCATTACCCACCGGCTATTCATGCACGCGACAGGGAAAAATGGAAGATTTAGTGGCACCCGTTCGAGTTACTCGGCTAACAGTGGGGCTACAGGTGATAAAGGCGGTCGAATGACAAAGTTTTATCCGAGCTGAAATAGTCACTTTAAAAATACAGGTTAAAATCCGACATTAAGTTTTTCAGGTTATTATTTTTGTGATATATATATATATATATATATATATATATAATTATAGGAGGCGTGTGTAGCGCAATAGTGGGAAGCGCCCTGCAATACACATAGGGTCGTTCCCCGCGCCCAAGGCTCACTAAACCTTCCATCTCTCCGGGTTCGGCAAATTGGTACCAGACTTGTCTTGGAGAAAAGCAGCACTGGCCTGATACTTTTGTGGGTCACCGCGAGTGATTGTAAAAGCCAGTTATACATTTAATCACCTCCAAACGATCGATGCTTAAAAAGTGGAATGCATAGTGCATCTCTCAGAGATTCATCAACGCTGAGATCTTTGTTCTTAATATATGTAAGTGTATATAAATTCATTAAAATAAATATGTTTAAATGCAGTAAAATAGCTTACCTACTACTACGGCGGACATTCCCATGAACGTTGCAAAGTGGGCCATTTTCGCAACTTCTTCGTTAGCTAAGATGATAAAAGCATTCATCCATCCAGCATCATGACAGAAATGATAATGATTGTTCTTAGGTACGAGATATATCACTGCCGATTTTTATAAATAACGCATCAGTAAGCAAGTGATTTCCAAACTCATTGTGTCATCGCGGCACCATGCAGTGCTGGTGGAGCTGAGCAGCGTTGGCCTTTACAGTATGGCATTATCAACGGTAGCACTGCTAGGTTAGTGGTTATTAATGCACTTTGAATTCAGATTTAACGTGGAGATGTTTAGTTTTCTTTTGTTCATCAACATCACGTAACACCACACAGCGGAGAAAAACTAACACAACAGTGTCAACATCTGAGTCGAGATCTAGCGACACTAGTGGGCAGTCTGAGGTTAGAGACCGGAATATTTTGCTTTTTAAAAGTCATTTTTTCAAAGTTGATATTGCATATTATGGCCACAAGGTGGATCAGTTCAAGTCTGTTTAGATGGTATAGAAAAGAAGATACAAAAGTCTATCGAAAGACCAGGACCAGGAGCTGCTCCACCATCTTCCAAGGTTGGAGGAATTCCTACGTTTACTTCTAGAACATACAGTCCTAATATTACCACTAATTTTATAAAAGTCGTTCGAAAATGAATAGATCTGCGTCTGTGCTCAATTATGCGGATAAGTAGAAATCGCATGATTCGATGGGCGTTCGTAAGGACGTTAGCATGGCGCGACAACAGTGACGGTTTGTTTTAGATTTCGAATGGTGCTGTCGAAATAATGCATTCCTCCACGTAGATCAGTAATTGTCAACGGTATTCTTACACGGTAAGTGTATTCACAGAATGCGTCCAATATGTAGTAACATTGCCTTATGATTATGAAGAAAAAACTAAAAAAGCCCTCGGCATTGGTCAATCTCTGAGGGATGCGCCATGCATTCGACTTCATTCGGAATCGTTCGGAGGTGATTGAAAGCATATCTGGCCTTTACAATGACTCGCGCTGACCTGCCGCTGTATCAAGCCAGTGCTGCTATCCTTCCAGAAATGTCTGGTACCAACTTATGATTATGAAGAGCGCTGAACTTCTCTGCAATCTTTCTTTCCTTATTTCGTTTTGAGTGCGCGGTGTATTGACTCGGAACACACTATTATTCCATCGGATGTCTAATGTCACCTTTACGTCTTTTGCTCTTACCGAACTCAAGCGATCTTGTGGTGTGTATAGACGTCGGCATTATCAGCCATTCTAACGTGCGGAGAGCGAAAAGTATTTGTTTTGAATAAATCACCTTCGGTCATTGCGTGCATCGATAACTTGTGACATTATTTTGTTGATAACTCATCTTAGTACAAACTATTTTCACCACTCACTTTAGCGGCGAAAAAGGCAGGCCACACAGGAAATCGCGAAAACCCCACTTTCCAAGTACGACTTCAATTTTCCAGAATGGGTTTCTTATAGGATTTCTTAGTTATTTGAATTTTTCTTAGTTTTCTTAAAAATGCGAGCGATTCAGCTTCATGAGTAGATAGAGCCTGTCGCCGTGCTCATGCAAAAGATATGTATTGATTATATGGTACATGACGAAGTATATTCGATTTCTTACTGGTTTTCAGGAGGCGTCACGTTTCAGCAAGAAAGGAAAAGGTTGTCACAAAAGCGCGATTGTTTAAGAAACAGAGTAAAAACATAGCATTAGAAAGTGGGGAACTACGTACAGTGAAAACCCCACTTTCCAAGTACGACTTCAATTTTCCGTGAAAACGAAATCCGCTGAAAAGGAAAGGAAGAAAACATCAAGAGATTTTCACGAGCAAGAGGACTCTGACACACTGAAAAGTGTCCAGAGTATCCGAAATGAGACAGCCGATGATATGAAGCCAATGTAATGTTGGAGTTTAAGAACACACACTGCGAAATGTCAATATAAGGATTCTCAATTGATTTCATCGTTGTCATAATAGCGACCAATTATAAAATTATGTGTTATCGGCGTTTATTTGTTCACTCTATTGACATCTTGTTGATAGAAACCTTAAAAGAAGGTTACAAGTGTTGTGGTATAATGTCAGTGTATCGTGAAAACTTCCGAAAGTAGTGTTCACCTTAGGTGTCTGTCACTTGCTTATATATATGCTTATATAGGTGTCAATTTGGACCAAATAAAGTGAGAAGCTGACCAAGGTCTACAATTTGAACTCGAGTCTTGATAAGGTTGGAACAACTCAATTTGATATCTTCAAACATCTCCCATTATATCCAGTTTCGTCTATAGGCTTCTTGCACGAGCGTTTAACAAAGGTAGTGAAATACACCGAATCTTTGTTGCTTTGTAATATGTAAGATCTATAATTGTGCTTAAGTGACTATCCATTCGGACTGGGATTATTGACTAAGACATGTTTACGTAAATCGCGCAGTAGTTTTTAAAAAAAAACATGAGTAGTGAGCAAAGTAGCACCTGTCGTACGGTTATTATAATGCTTGTAAAATTGATGTTACGGAAATAAGATATTTCCCTATGAGGAGGAGAAAACCACCTACGCTCGAGGTAGATTCATGCCATCTCTGTGCAAGGAAAAAAGCACGACCCTTCGAAGGCCGTTGAATAAACAGAAAACTTGCCTCTAAATGTCCACCGTGTTAATAGTAGGTGGAAGTACTGTAGAACAAGGTGGTTAAAAATCACCAGATATGTGAAAAAGTGTGTAGTTAGTCTTTTATAGTCTTTTTCAAAACTGCAGTGAAGAAGTTGGTTGGGGATATGAGTTGGCCGAAACATGCAGCGGATGTACTCGAATGTAGCCCATTTTACTGCACTATATGCTTCATGGCGTTCCTTTAAACGTTTAGAATTCGCTGATATAGAGCCTGCTTGATATAATGCTCAGATTATGTATGTATTCAATGTGTTCGGTACATATTTGTAGTAGGCTGTGATTTGCGCAAAGTCCGTGTGTCACTGAGGAGAGAGAGATGTACGTCATGTGTGTGCACTGAATTATAGTGTTTACTTTGGAGGCGAAAACGCTATTACTGCCATCTGCATGATTTCTGGCAGTTTCTGCCAGATCACATGACGTTGTCTAAGGCATTGCCGCCCTTGATTGCCTTTTTTTTTGAAAATTACGGAGTCACTTGGAAGAACTTACTGCAGTGTATAGTCTGTGGAATTTAAATATGACTTCGCATATGTTCACATTTTCTCTGTTTCCCAAATTACAGTTGAAGGTCACATAATGTCGAATGTTTCGGCTATCCGGAGTTCTGACTTCAGTCAACCTGCTTGGGTAGAAGCATGCCTCATTTCACCTCGCCTTTATCCTTAAATCCACGCCGGCCAGTTTTTTCTACCGTAATGCATTGCTTTACAGAGTTGTGGTGTGCGAATGTACCGGCTTATCCATAGTTTTGCATTCGCCATTGCTTTGTGGGATATTTTCGAAAGTAGTGGCAAGCTCATTTTTCAACCAGCTTTGCTCGACAAAGCATCGGTATTCTTATTCTATATAGGCGCCTTTGGAGCACCTCATTTTCACCGTTATTTTTTCTACCTAGGAAAACAGCACTGAACAGATTTGAATTATTGCTAGCACTTCACTCATCCACTAACGATAGTTATGTTAAGATTACCACCCATTCGCAATATAGGTAGTGGGGATAGTAATCGAACATATTTTTAAGCGTGTTAGAACACTTAGTGGACCACACATGGAGGGGGTCTTCTTTTATATAGATGACAAAAACATCTGCGATGAAATTGTTTTGCTGTGTATGGGGTTTATTTTCTGCAGCGATTCATTCTTAGTGGAAGTTAAAAGAGATTCTATATTTTTTGGGCCCTTATTTCTCACGTACAGGAATTCACACATGGATTTCCCTGTGTGATGGATCGTGACTGGAATAATCTCGAGGTGCTTGCCGCGCCTACACGTGACCTAGACGTTGTTCAACTGAAATATTGCTACAGAGAACAGAGATGAAGGCAGATCGAGTTCGGATTCACTGAATCTGCTGTCTCAGTTTGTCTTAGACTACGTATATGTATGGCATGTATAGGTTCTTTCTGATGTTTGATCCTTCGTTATGCATCAATCCTGTACATCGATTCAATAGAAAGCCTGAAGTTAGGCGATTCATGCGACTGGAACACGAGAATGAAGCGGTATGAGATCATTTCGAACAGAAAGCGTGGTATCATTATAAAAGGGAGCCCGACAGGATATCCAGAGGTATAATACGTATAGCCAAAAACACGAGAGCAAAACGTTTCCATTCTTACACCGAAGGACTTCCCTACATAACCAATTAGAGACTCAGCACCGGCGAAAGATGCAGAACAAGAGCAGGCCGCCAAAATTTGGTTACCATTAAACACCTGGTGATAGAAGTTGAAAAGAAATCAAATGTGGCATCGTTGTTTTAACCGGAATAAGAAGACACTAATCGCTGGACATCTTTCGTTATGCTTGAGAAGAGCTGTTTTGCGGATTATTCAACAATTCATGAATTTTCAAGTTTGGCATTGTCGACAACGTAATTATGAGAATGAACATCGACCCCTTTGACCATCGTTGACACAATTTGGATGCTTACGATTGAAGAATGTGGGCCTTGAATGTCATGCGATTAAACGACAGCCACTAGACAAGAATCATCACCGACTTACTTCCACATTTTGTGGAGTGTACAGGACAGCACCCCCGGTGCTCTGATTTCATCATGAAGCCTTTACTTGAAAGAGAGCATGGTGTTGTATATCAATCTCTAAAGCCAGAAAAATTGATTAACACGCAGTCAGGTAGAATTTAGAGCCTTCAAACGCCTTCTTAAATCATTCTATTGAGACCTGTGATAGGAGTGGAAATGTGATCATGATATACATTTTATAATGTGTTAAGTTACTATGAATTCAAGCCAAGGAAAACGATAGGTAAGTGGTTTTCTTGAAGTTTTCCAACTTTGACACCTGTTTTGTACAGTTCTTTGCTGCGCGATCCAAATCAAAGTATTCGTCTTCTGAAACTGCGGCCTTTGCGGCTACGGGGACTCCGACACGAGAGGAGTTATGGGAGTGCCGAGGTCGCTGTTTTATGAGCTCTCAACCACCAGTCGCCACTTAACGCGACCTCTCTCCATTGTCAATTTTACACTGACAGTTTGCTGTTCTCCTTGTAAAGTGGAGCTCAGTGCCTTTTAAACAGAACACTGCGTTTTTTCAGAATAATATCTGCAATGAAGTATTTCTTGGTGCTATATGGTATTTCAAATGGTTCTCTTTTTCTTTTTTGTTTTTTCTTAGTAAAAACGATGTAATCACCAGTTCTGGCTCCATGAAACTTAGTTGACAGAGGCACAGCAACATCGACCTCACTCTCTTTCCAGCTGTGCGTTCCACAGAATATTCCCGAAGTTTTCTGTGCACTCCCTAGTTTGTTGCTTTTTTTCACATATTTAGAATGATTCTTCATCAAATGGCTAAGCAGTCGCAAGAATTTTTTTCCAAATTTGTCCAATTCTTTTTGCCTGTTCCGGGAAACTTCCAGATTCGCCTAACATTCTTTACTTGAGGTGCACGCTTTGTTAACTCTTGCTTTTTTCCGGTGTCATCTATTTTGTGTTGTTGTTTTAGCACAAATTATTCAAACTACTTGTATAAGATTTCGAATGTTAATCTCTGCAAACTAATCGGTAAATTTGTGAAAAAAAATATTTGGGTATTCTACCACAGGGGCGTGTGTGGCGCAGTGGTCAGAGGCGTCGTGCGACACACACATAGGATCAACCCCTGCGTTCGTGGCTCACCATGCCTTCCACATCTCCAGGGTCGGCAAGTTGGTGGCTCGTTGAATCGTATGCATTCAATCACCTCCAACGATGGTTAATGAAGTCGGATACATGGCACATCCTTCAGGGATTGATCAACGCCAACAGCTTCGTCCTTTTAGTCTTCAACGTATCCATAATTCGACCAGATAATTGTTTAACTATGAAGGCAACCTTCAAAACGTCATGACTGATTTCTGTACAAAGCGCGTTCATATAAATTGGAGTATCTATGATTTATTGAATTTTTTTTGTTCTTGGACAGTCTTTACTGCTTCCTATTGTAGTTGAACTATCTGTTTCAAATTATCGAGCTCACAATTCAAGTGGGACATAGGCTTGATCGCTTAGGCCTTCATGTACTAGGCTGAATAAAAAGTCGTGAACGAAAAGTCTTAGAAAAGACTACGGTTCACAACTGGCTTCAGAAATTTTTTGTTGTCGCGCTTGGCGCCATATTAAGCCGATTGGATCGTTTTTGCTACCTAAGAGTCACCAACCAGCAAGCGTTAACAACCAGAACACCATCTTCAGCTACAAGATAGGACCATCGTATCCAACTGGACCCAACACTGCTAGTTTTGTCACCTTTATCTCAAAAGATGAAGCCGTTGACGAAAAAGGAAAGATTTCCTTGCTCCACTCGCCTGTTATTTTATTATAATGGAGCGGGTAGACTTGAATATCATTGAGAACAGTCTGTTAATTCTAACGAAATTTTTTTTACGGCGAAACTAACTACTTACTTACTTGCTTGGATACTTGGACGGTCCGTCTTCACCAGCTGTGCAGACCCCAACACATGTGCCATTCGTTCCTTTCTCTCGCAAACGTAGTCCATGGTGGTGGTCTTGTTCGAGCATGGTAGCGCTTGCGAGCCTCATACCGTGATCTGTAAAACAACTGCAGCTGCGGGTACAGCTGATCAACTTTGTTTACGAACACGGCCGCCCAACTTGTGGGTGGTCGTCCAAGGTGACGTTTGCATTTCCTTGGACTCTACTCTGCAGTTCTTTTCGTCTATCTGTCGTCTGTTCTTCTCATTATGTAACCGGCCCATCTATGTTTCGCTGTCGATGTATATTTTCCTGGATCTCGAAGATGTGACAGATTTCGAAGGTTACAGCTTCACATTCCGGCTACATATTGAAAGTGCCGGTTATGTTTCAGAAGACATCGCTCAAGGGTTCTGTGAGTAGTTCAAAGCATTCCTGACGTAAATGAAGTATCAATCCTCGTCTCTGCTGTATAACAGAGCGCTGGAAGGACCGTAGAATCAAAGAGATGAGCGCGGAGAATTTAATGAGTCCTTCAGTTGGTCGGTGGCTTCTTTGATAGGCCCGAATGCGGCCCAAATTGCTTTCCTTCTTCCATTCAGTTCCTCCTTCATGTTGTTTTCCATGTTTATTAATCGCCTAAGGTAAACGTACGAGGTGGTCCCTGTAATGAGAGAGCCACTTAATTCAATTTTTTCGCCTTCGCACCATGGGTTTTTCATGAACTGGGTCTTCTTTCGATTTCTGTGAAGTCCGATCTTTTTCCCACTTCGCTGAGCTCGTTGATCATCACTTCTGCTTCGCTAGTACTTTTTGACAAGATGACAATGTCGTCGGCAAAACGAAGGTTTGATAGGAATTTTCCATCAATACGTATGCCTTTTTCATCACAATCGAGTGACTTCATTATCCACTGCAGTGCGGCACTGAACAGCTTTAGCGATACTGTCGCCCTGTCGAACCCCTTTTCCTATGGGTGTTGTAAGAGGTCGATGGAAAAGCTGTATTTTCGTAGTGCAGTTCCGATAACAGTCGGACACAGTACTTATGTAAGACGGGTCCACTCTTTGGTCGACGAGCGCTGATAGGATTTCATTTGTTTCGACACTGTCAAACGCTTTCTCATAGTCGACGAAGGTTAGGACTAGAGGAAAGTGTGCGCCTCGTCCAATGTCCTTGATATGCGCGAGAGGATAATCCTCGTGAAGAGCTTGTAGTACACTTAACAAGAATATGGGAGGGTAGTTAGGAAGATCCTTTCAGTCTCTCTTCTTGGGCAGGGTGACCGCGTGCGACATCTTCCACTGGTCTGGGATTTTTTCCTTTTGAAGGTAAAGGTTGAAGGTATACGATCTGCGAGAAGTACATGTAAATTGTGGCCTTCAGGTCTAAGGAAATGGGCAGTGATATTATCGGGTCCTGGAGCTGTGCCTCTTTTCATGCTTTCTATCGCAACTCGAACCTCCTACGGAAGAATTCCAGGTGGTTTTTCTCCAGCGGGGATATTAGGGCTCGGGACGAGGATTGTGAAACGGAAAAGGTTGGTGTAAAACATCTTCGCTATTAATTCTATATCATGGTGGAAAGTTTTGGCGATCCCATCTTCGTTCATCAGGGTTGACAGCGCAACATTATAATCACACAAGTCCCGACGGCATTTTTTCAGATTGCTTCTTTTCTCTGCTGCTTCCTGTATTTTCTGCTGCTTGTACCGTTGTAGATATTCCTGAAAAGCTCTTCGACAGCTAGCATTTTTTACTAGCCATGTTAAACGTGTTGCAGTAGGATAAAGACTCGGTTTCCTTTCCTTTTCGAGCAACTCCTTTATAATGATGGAGATGCGATCCGATCTTCTTGCTTGAGGAACTGAGGCGAATTCAGCACAGCTTTTCAGTTCTTCGACAAGCAGCTCGTAGTGTTCAATCGGGTCTTCTTTAATCGACCAGTCACGCTTGGATAGGACTTCGCTCAGAATATTCTCGTCGTATACAGCTAGACTTTTCTCTTATGGTCGATTAAGAGAGTTCTTTTCCAGCTTGCGGCTGAATCGAATCTTCGCGCGAAGAAGGTGGTGATCGGAACAAGTACAGAATGACGGGACTACCGATGTGTCAAGTGGGTACCATTTTCTGTTCGTCAGAATATGGCCGATCTCCGCATGAGTCATGCCGTTGGGAGACTCCCATGTCCAGTGGCGGCTTTCTTTCTTATGGAAGAACGAGTTCCCATGGAAGAGACATGCTGCTGACAGGAGTCCTGCGAGATGGTTCCCATTCTCACTTCTTCCTTCTAATCCAAAATTTCCGATCGTGTATTCGCTATCGTTGGCCTTTCCTATTCTGGCGTTGAAGTCTCTAACAACAAATTTATGATATGCTTTATCATCGTGGATGACTTCCTCTAACTGAAACGCATTTAATTCGTACTCATTAGCTGCATCGGTCGGTGAGTAGCAGTTGATGATAATGATCTCTTTATAATGCGACAGTTGAAGACGGAGGACGGCTATGTGAGGGGAAAGGATCTCGTATGAGTCGACGAGACGGACAATGGACTGGTGGACGATAAAGCCTACGCCACCGACATTTTGTAACGGAACTATTTCTCCACGGATCACAAGGGCCTCATTGTTTAGTTGGCGTATGTCGGTCTTCTTGATTTTTGTTTCTTTTAATGCGATCACATTTAATGTGATCTGCGGCTACAAGGAGGGCGTGAAGATCGGCGTCTGTGGAGAGTGTTCCGGCATTATGCGTTCATAGTAAGAAACAATCTCTGTGGCGTATCGTGCGTGTGTTCGTCAGATCCGGTTCCAATGACGTCCTGCGTAACCCGAGATTTCCTGGTCTCTCACCGGTCTTCTCACCGCCTGACGTCATAGAGAGAAGCACCCAGTGTGCGGAGTACCGAGGCTGGTCTATTGCTGGTCGTGCAACTTGGTCCTTCCTGGATTCCTGACATAACCTTGCGAGGGCGTATCCAGGTCTTCACCACGATGTAGATCAGAGTGAGGTGTGTTTTCGGCGACGAATCCTTTGCTCGGTCTTCCTGCTAGTTGATTCGGAGAGATGTTAAAATCGAAATCAGAAACTAAAGTAGGAATGTAAAAGTAACCGACCGCTCAAAGACAATGTAGAAGGCGAATGCCCTTTTGAAATGAGGTTTTTTCACGGCGGAACTATTTACTGATTCTATATATTCTTTTAAATATGCTTTGCTTAATATATTTTGATACAAACAAAAATCACTTGCTCAACTTAGCCACTGTTATTTTCCGTAGAACCGAAATATCATTCCTTTATTCACCGCCGATTATTTTTTTTCTCTGACAGAGTGTATGTGAAATGCAACCGCAATGATTCTAATACGAGCAAACTTTGGCGCTCCAGTTAAGCTTCAAATCCGTAATTATTCCTTCTTTTTCACAGCAAGAACTCGAGTTTTTCCCTAATCGTGTTATCAGCAACCACCCGCTAAACTTGCTGAGAGAAAAGGAAAGCAAGGGTCGCCTCGTGGGCAGTGGATAACACGTGAGGCCCCGGAAAAGATGATCGTAGGTTTTAAATTCAACTGGAGAGCTCGGTTTTGCTCATATATCAACACCATTGTGGTTATATTTCACACAGTGTTGTTGTTTTTAAGTTGTTAATGTCAGCGTTAAGTTCTAATAAATTGTTTGGATGAAAAAACTGACTCGGCATGCAGCATTTTCTTCGAGCCTTGGGTTGACTAGTCACAGCCGCTTATTATCTTAGGTGCCGCTATCTTCCTAGGAAATTCAAGTAGCAAAGCAATAAACTTTCCTCCAATCCATGAAGGTCATCGATTGCCTGAGGTAGCAACCACAGAATGCCAACTATCTCCAATTTCCTGGTAAAACTATACTCGATCATCATTAAACATGACGATGAAGAGAACGCACTACAGTTTCTTAATTTGGTGTTCGGATTAAGAGACCAATAGAAGGAGCGCTAGGATAAGCGTGAGATACGATGACGGGTTATGCGAATATCATCTGTATCACCTTTCGTTGATCATCTAGTAACTCAAGCTGGAGCCAGTAAACGTTCCATTTTTCCTCATCGCGTGCAGTGGTAGCCCAGTGGATTCTGCTCGTTCTAGACTCGTAGAGAGTGATACCATTCTTTTAGGCTTTTCGTGAAGAGCTCTGACTATTGGATCGGTGGCCTTCCTGAAGTACGTCTGACATCCCAAAGAGTCCAGTCATCAACGATTTTTGTCCATCGGTTGTCGTTCATACGCATTACGTGTCGGGCTCACCTTATCTTCGACACTTTGGCGTATAGGACGGCATCTTTGATATTTGATCGTTGACAAAGGTCGAAGTTTCGGATCGATTCCCTCAGTTGTGTGGCACAGATTCCCACTACTATCGTGCCTTCAAATGCGAGTAGCGTTGAAGGATCTTTCATCCTCCATATGCAACGACCAGGTTTCTGACGTATACGTTAAGACAGGAAGTACCGTTGAGTAGACAAGATGGGCACGGAGTCGGGTGTTATTTGTTTTCTTCACTGCATGCTCAACGCTCTTGAAAGCTCCCCAAGCTGCTCGTTTCCTCCTGCTCGACTCTGGAAGAAAGTCGTTCATCATTTTGATATATTGACCTAGACAGACGTAACTGGAGCATTCGGACTTATTCATTCCGTTGAGCGCGAATGGCGCATGCGTAGCCAAGCTACTCCTTATGAACATCGCTGTTCTAAGATTAAGACGAAAAGCAATTTTTCCATAGGCCTTATCAAAATCGACAAGCATTCGTTCTTGGCTAAAATTGTCTGTTATAAAAACGATGTGATCAGGGAACCGAAGATGGTGCAATTATCGATCATCGGTTTTCACTCCCATGTTGTCCTACTCCAATGCTCACACGACGTTCTCGAGCATGGCGGTAAGTAAGTTTGGCGAGACGGTATCTCGTTATCTAACCTCCGTTTTACGTCGATGTTAACATCTGAATGGTGATGTCATCTTTGTTGTGAAATTCTTATATAGCTAGCGAAGAATCTTTACACATTGAGTAGGGAGTCCCTGGCTATCCAGCCCCTCTATGACTGCTTCTATCTTAATTGAGCTGAAAGCCTTCTTTAAATCGATTACAGTGAGACCGCCTCCTCACGGTTTGCCACTTCATTGTGGCTGGAAGGTGATTCTGGGTGTCGACTGCGATGTACAGCGGTGTAATTCATCCCCAGTAGGATCTCCCAAGCTGAGAAAGAGTCCCGCGTTTCCATCAGGTAGCACAGCTGAAAGTAAACCAATATCACGATCCACCACTGTTCTGTGATTAAACTAGTGACATGGTGGCAAATCTTCCTCTGACCCACAACGGCGGCCACAACCTGTGGCGGTGACGAGCTGGGGCAGACTTTGGCTAAGCTGACCTCGGGACTTCCGGGTACCACAGCGGCTTAACCTGCAAAACTCTGAAATAATAGAAATTATTTTGCGGCCCGCACAACCGTTGAAGACGGGCCAGGCCATATATTTGAGTAAATAAAGTGAGACAGAACGGTCTTTTGTGCTTTTGCTTTATTTCATTGAGCCTTGTTAATGTGTAGATGTGGTCTGTCGTACTGGATTTTTCCGAAACCCTTCTTGCTCACATGGCTGTCCTTTGTCTAGTGTTTTAATAACCTTGTTTAGGTTGACTCGAGTGAAAACATTGTAGACGACAGACATTGAGCAGATTAGGTGACAGTTGTTGATATCGTGGAGGTCACCCTTCTTTAACAAGAGCACAGTCTTGGTGATCTTTCATTGAGTAGGGACCTTGCATTCAGACAGGTGACATGTGAAGAGCGGAGCCGGTGTGTTCATAAGGGTTGGAGGAAGGTTTCTCAGATGTTCAGATCTTGTCCTATCAGGAGCGTGCGATTCCACGCTGGCGTGTCAGCTCGAGTGTTTCTCTTAGTGACTTTTGACTTTCAAATTCTTAGCTTTTACACAAGGCTGACATCGAAATTCCACGGAACCACAATGGCTTAACCAACGAGTTCCCGAAAAATGGAGATTATGCTGGCCTAGTGAGGACGGGCCATTCAAGTGTTCAAGTCAAGTAAGCCTTCACAGCGCTAACGTGAACATGTTGAATGAGCTGATCGTATTCTTCGCCGATGTTATCTAGAACGGCATCTTTCCAATAAGCGACTAACGAATTGAATAAATCCCAATTTATGGTGGTTTTGGAACTTCGTTTTCTTGAATTTAGCGGCTTTTTCTCCTTTCTGCAAGGTTACTCGAGGGAGGCGATGGTCTGATCCCGTGGAGCATTTCGGGACAATAGCGATATCGGTTAGGCAAGATGTTAAATTTACTACGACGTGGTGTTTACCGTTATGGTACTGTCTACTTGGAGGCGTTCACGTCCAGCGTTGATGATGGTGTTTGTGGAATTTGGAGTTACCATGAATGGTCTTGGTCGTCATGATATACTCAGACAGCCGCTCACCCTATCCGTTTCATTCTACTTGACATCTCCAATGATGACCTTGAAAATTATATGGTCGTCTATATAGGACTTCTCCAATTGCACGCTGAGCGCTTCGACTTCTTTTTAGCCATAGTTTGATGCCAATGCAAAATCGCCGAAGGTTGCTAAAGTCTGTGCTGATCCACATCTCTTCGCTCGCAAACGTACAGTTTGAGTTGTTTCTTGTCCCAATCGATGTTTGTTTCCAAATTCGTGTTGACGAGAGCGCCAACAGCGACAACTCTATTATTCCGTATTCTGAGGTATAGTTCTTCTTCGATACCATAGACGGCGTTAAGTGGGTGGTGTCTTCTCGTCTCAGCAACTCTGATGACGTCGTACTCTGTCCTTGTTGCCTGCGTGATCGAGTCTTCTATCGAGGATTCAGATGCAAATGTGCGTGAATTGCTGGTACAGATCGTCACCTTAGTCCTTTGCAATTTAAGCAGCTTAGAGTGGCCATGAGGTTTTAGCAGTCTCCCCGTGCTCGTCCAACCCAACGCTGTGGAATCAGTGGCTCTTTCGTGGTCAGGGGAATGAGGCCCGTTTTCTTTACTGTGTTTAAATTTGTTACTTAGCTCTAGCTTCTCTAAGCTCTGAACGTGGGCTGGGTGTACTCACGGATAGCTTTCCAGTCTCTGGCAGAGTAGGTATGGAGCTCATTTGTTGGAGCCGACTCCTAGCCTCCTCCTATATGCTTCCATATACTACTGTTATTTGATTGCTGGTTTTTGTCCGAATTAACTCGCACAATTGATCCGCATAAACAAGAGCATTCTAACGCAAGTACGTATGAATACGTCCTCGCAAACACAGAAGACACATCCCAAATTGGTGTGGCAATAACAGGTAGTCCATCTCCTGGATCTACCTGGATCTCAGGGAAGCAAAGGTCGATTTTGTTCCGCGATTAACTTCCTATCCGCTATCTGGGGATGCCCCACGTTGCCTCGTCACTAACCGGCAAGAGATCTCTACGAAGAGATCCGCCGATTACGTAAATATCAAAATAAATAGAGTCTAAGAAACGAAAAATTAAGTCTAAAGAGGCAGGGTGAAGAATATTTTGAAAGTTTCTCAAGTACAATGAATACTATAGCTCTTTTTAGTGGAACTAAAACCCGTTTTTATTAATTGAAGCAAGACGTTTTGCTAAACCTTGTATTTCCTGTTAAAGTCAAAGCCAAAGTTATTCCAGTTGGCTTCGTAAATTAGATGCACACATTGTACTAGGTATTAGATTGGTATAAAAGCAGCGGTGGATCTTGTGAATTTTACAGCCATATTTGCAATAAATATTCATTTACTATTATTGCTACATTAAATATTATATCAAATGTTCTTTACAACTCTGCCTGGGCCGTCATCACATCTACTATGCGCATCGGAGCACTCTTTGCATTCGATTCGTTTCCTCGCGCTCATCGTCCACAATGGTCCTCGAACATTTCGCTTGTTGTTCCGGTTGCTGCTTGAGGGCTTATCCTTCTTTGTGAATGTCGTTGAATGCTGGTCGAGACGACTCTCCTCGCTGTCTAAATATTAAGAATTACTACAGATATTTATTGTTTATATCGTCCTTGCATACTGTTTTAAGGTTTATTTTTTTCTAAACTATTTGCGAAGTGATACTTTTCAAACACTCAGTCTACTATGAGGCGGGGATAGCGTAGTGGTTAGTGCAGCCGTCGATGAGGAAGCCAAGGCACTAGTTCGATTCCCCCACCAAAATAAGATTGTGGTAACTGTAGGCGTCTACAAGGTTATTAATCCACCACGTCTTTCTGAATCTTGGCGAAACGATATCGGAATAGAAGTATTGCGACGGTGTCGATAAAATGCACTGAAAACCGCAGCTTATGTAGTGTGTACCTAGAAGTGCTCACCTGAGCTGCCGAGTTTTGTTTCTATTTCAGGATCTTTGTGTTTGTATTTCACATAATACCCTCTTGTGGAATCGCGTGTGGCGCAGTGGATGGAGGCGCCACTGCAACACACACATGGAATCGATCCCGGCGCCCATGGCGCACCAAGTCCTCCATCCCTCCGCGGTAGGCTAATTGGTACCAGACTTGTCTGTGAGGATAACAGCACTGATATCGTCTTAATACATCGGTAGGCCTACGCGAGTCACTGTAAAGGCCAGATATGTATTCAATCACCTCCAATGACACTTAATGAAGTCGAATGCATGGCGCATCCCTCATGGATTGATCAACGCCGAGAGCTTTATCCTTTATCCTTTTACCCTCCTGTGAGAGAAAAGAATGGGCAATAAATAAAAGTTAAAACATGTCTAGAAATGGTTAGAAGACAAAGCCCAATCTGCTTACATGACAGCCTTGGACCACGCGTTGTGCATTTAGCGCTGGAGCGGTGAACGCGCTGATGAAATTCGGCTTCGTTCAATATAGTCATCACCTCTCGTTAACCGACTACCACATCTCCACGCCTCTCGACAGCGGTGTACCTTATAGAAAAAGTTCAGCAATTAAATTGTTGTTGAAAACGGCCGCGGAATAATTTGTTATTTTCAAGCGTCCAGCATTCTTACGGCAAGAAGAAGTCTGTATCTTGTTCGAAATTACGTGCGCTTTTAGTTTTAATCTTGACCAATAAAGCAGTACGAGGACGGATAGCACAGTGGTAGTGATGTCCGTAATTGCGAGCATGGTGCTAGTTCGATTCCGCTTCAGGCCAACCAATCTCTTCATCCCTCCGGGGTCGGAAAATTGGTACCAGATTTGTCTGGGAAAAAATCACTTTCTGCGGTTTATTTGGGAGCGCTCCAACCCGGCTATCGCAGGACCCCAGGGAGTATTGCCCGACTAGCACTCTTTCGTGACGAGATGAAAATCCTCATACAGCAACCGAATCCACACGTAAGACTTGGAAGATCTTCGTGAACAATGGATTCGAGAAAACGAATCGAATATGAGAAATGCTGGGATCTGCACAGTAGACGTGAAAACGGATCAAATAAAATAAAAAAATAAAGTAGTATGACGGCTGAGTTACAGATTCTCAGCACTTTAAAGTTGGCAAGAAACCCTGTCGTTACTTTTGCACCTGCCTAGCATGCTACTCTATCAAACGTCGAAGGCGACTTAGTGGAGCTCTTTTTAGATTACTTATTCTTTTCCTGGTGCCAGAAAAGGACTAGAACTGAATGGAGCAGAGAATTTATCGATACCGCGAGTAACAATTTACTTAGTTCCCAGTATTTCGAATGCACACGTTTACGGTAATCATAGTCACCATGAGGGATATAGTGATCTTAAGCATTTACGAGGTAGTTTTAGTTTAATTCTATACGACTGTGTGATAATATTTAGAAAGCACTGTCCACAGGATAGTGAGCGCTGCTCTTTGGTTTGCATTTCTGAGCGGCCAGGGAGCCACGTCGGGAATATTCTGTGCATATATGTGTTGAGGAAGTTTGATAGAACTGTTATGCCTTTATAATGCTGAGATATTTGCAAAACTCCGTACCGCGGACGTCTGCGGTGGGGAACGAACGGGTTATTGCTCTTTCTGGGGTGTAACGCGTTCACCACCACTCCATGCGGGTCCTTTGTTTCGCACGTCTCTCAGCTATTGCTATCGATCTTTTTGCCACAGCAATCACCCATCAGCGGGGTTGATCTGGGGAGCGCAAATCGGCATAGAACCCAGTTAAGCTATGGCTGTAGTTGAAATCACAATGTTTAACGTTTTGTTTTCTGCCTTCTATGCCTTCTGAGAGACGTGCGAAACAAAGGACCCGCATGGTGTGGTGGTGAACGCGTTACTCCCCGGAAAGGATAATAGCGCGTTCGTTCCCCACCATAGACACCTGCGGTCCAGAGTTTTGCAAATATCTCAGCAACGTTGTGGTTGTATTTCGCTTAGTAACCTGCCATGAAAATTATAGAAGGCAGAAAACAAAACGTTAAACGCTATAGTTATAATCAAAATCTTGACCTTTTTATTAACTGCCTATTCCTTTTAACGGCAGGGTATGTTGTTGGTGTGGTGGTGAACGCGTTACTCTCCGGAAAGGACAATAGCACGTTCGTTCTCCACCGCAGACACCTGCGGTCCGGAGTTTTGCAAATATCTCAGCATTATAGAAGTTATATTTCGCAACATATCATTCCGTTAAAAAGAATAGGCAGTAAATAAAAAGGTTAAGATTGTTGTGCCTTTATTTTATCCTGTATTCTGATCTTAAGCTTACTAGTTGAACTTTTGCGGCTGGAAATGCGGATGAAGTGTGTTCATTTTTGAATATCATTTTGCTTCAGATTGTGATTGAGATGAGAAGCCCGAGAACATTTGAAAGTTTCGTTCGTGTCCCCTAATTCCGTGTTGTGCTGAAAGTCCAACAATGTCAAGCATATTTCTGAATGGTTCCTTAAATCTACGGAGTGGGAAGCTCGCTATAAGCGGCCAGCTTCATTTTCTGGTTATACGCGGTCCAAAATATGCACCAGTTTTTTGTCTTTGTCTAGGCATATTTCTTATGGTTTTCCTACCGAAATTCTGTTTACTAATGAACGAGTCAAGTTCATCCCTATTGCATTTTACACTGTTTTCTTGAGAAAATTTGCTCGTTTTGCACTCTGCTATTCCGCGGCGATTGTAGTTCTTTGGAATCGTTGTCAGCGTTCATTGGGCTATCCGTATTCCTGAGAATGGGAGAAAAAGGCTGTGTACCACATAATGTATGTCATGGAGACGTTATAATGTATTAGTGCACTAATGATTGCAATCTTTTCTAGTAAACTGAAGGTTTTTTCGAAATATTAGAGAAAATTAGTCTCTTTTCATTTAGTTCGTTACACTCCGTCCGTTGAAGGTGTTCGGATTAACATATTTGTTGGCCGCTACCTGAACATTTTCTTCTCGTTATAAGTGTATTTCAATGTTGGCCGAGCTGTAGCAACTGATGATATGGTTGATCTCGTTCGTGCTAGAACCAGGGACCACTTATGTATTGGACGCTATCTTTAACCACTGCGCTTCCCATCCCCTTAAATATCAGTGTTCAGCCACATAACTTTCTATTTTTGTTATGAACATTGTTTTAGAGTTTGGAAGCAGATCATTAACCTTTAAACTAGGATCGATTTGTTGAGAAATCCGGCTTTATAACACCATTAGGCGAAGAGCGCTGTAATTGGTGGAGTGGGGTGCTCATCGAAGACTTTTGGCCGTGCGTGAATTCAGGCCCATTTATGCGCCATGCATACGGCTTCATTGAGTTTCACTGGAGGTGATTGAATGCATTTCTGGCCTTTACAATAACTCGCGGTGGCTTACCATTCTTCCGAGCCAGTGGGCGCCGGGATCAATTCCATGTGTGCGTCTCAGTGACGCCCCCAACCAGTGCGCCACACGCGCCCTTTGCCTCTGTCAGAGAGTCATACACCTCAAAATCGCTCTTCATTCGTTTTCGTATTTCAACAATCGTTGTTCGCATTGTTTTAAAACAATTGTCGTAGTTGCTATCAGAATAAAAAAAAGTAAACTGTTTATTTTGGCTGAAAGCTGCGAGGAAATATGAGCTAAATTTTGCTATCTTGCAACATTTTTAAGGACATGTGGCGTCAGTCCGTTATCTTTCCTACTGTTTTTGAACACTTTTGGTTATCATCCCCGTTGTATATGCGAGAACTTCTTCAGATGCGATGTGATTTCTACGCAATTACCCTGTCAATCATCGCCAGTGTGGCGACATCGCCTCTCTCCAACGCAACGGAGCTTGCCGTTTCCGGCGAGGATTCTTCGGTGTCCTCAACGTCACCAACAACTGCACTCAGTTCATCAGCAGGTATCTTAGAAAATCCTTAAGGAGCTTTTTTACAATTAATATTGAATGGTAACAATAATAGGTGAAGGATAATGATATTAGGTTGCTTGTAACAGGGTTTGTAATTCTATTTTCTTATGCATACTTGATAGCATGTTTTTCTCGAGTACTATACCAATATAAAGTTTATATCATGTACTTTCGCGTCGTATGATTGAATTATAATGTAAATTGTTTCGTTCACAAAGTATAGGCTGAGAATTTCAAATTTTAAAGCAGCAATTTCTACAAATGTGCTTCTACGAGTTCAACCTCGGAACTACGGAACACAAGCCGCTCGAAACATCGCTAATGTATGGGGGCAAAAAAACTTAACGAACGCACACAACAGCGTTGGTCTGGGAAATTTCGTCATAGAGAGTTGCACCTCAAAGATGACGGAAGTGGCGGACGTCCTTCTCCACTGATGACGGTGAATTCAAGGCCAATACGGCGGCAAATACACATTTAGGTTCCTGAGAAGTTGCAAAAGAAGTCAGTCAAAACATCTCAACTGTTTCGGAGAGTGCAGAGAAAATATCAAGATCCAAAAACCTAGATAAATGGATGTAGAACGAATTGACATCTCATCGAATCACCGATGTGCCTTCACATTTGCAGCAATCGACGCTTCTGAAATTGAATGGGCTAGCTTGGTAAACCCCCGCCTCGTTTACCACACTTGCATGAGGCCTTGGGTACCGTCTACCGTTTCTCTAAGCATCTCGACGGCTTCCTGTGGGGAAATACCTCAGAATCCAACTCAAGGCCGGATCTTCCTTCGGCCACTTGATCGCCTCCAAAATTCTATTTTTTTGCGAGCTGGATATATAAATTTCTTCTTGAGAATGCAAATCTGCAGATTCTTGGCTTTTTACTTGATTGATGAAGTCTATTCTAGGCTGAGATGTCCCGCTTTAAGGAAAAAAGTTGAGAACCTGCTCATAATTCCCTGACATCCTAATAGAAGAATAGAAGAAAACAGCAACGGAAAATTCGAAGTACCACTTTGCTCAAACTTCATAATTACTTGGATACACGCATACCCTAGTCAGTTTTTTAAAATCCTCACGATCCGACATCAATATTTTGCGGGACCCACCAATCCTTGAATTTGATTATTTTCTCGTATCCATCACCCACCAAGATGTTCCAATTTCTATACTGATTCGACTGCTGTGTGAACGGTTCGGTCTTCTTAATGAATCCCGTTGAATGATAATGAAGACGAATCTCCCTGGTATCCTTGAGAAGTTGTCCAAGAGCTCTACCATAGGCAATCTCCGGCTTTTATGGACTGCAGGAAGTGAGTAGATATCAAACCAAATTCATGTCACTGTTACGACCCTAGAGTGATTAATAGCTTAGTTGGCCTTGTGTGGGCTCAAACTAAGCCTTCTGCCTATTGCCTGAAGAACATCTCTACCACTGTGCTAACGAATGTACTTTTTAAATTGGCTTCCGCTCTACTTTCATTCTATTATGGAGTAGTCTGAAGTTAATTTTGCCCATCTGGCAATATTTATTCGTAATTGCATCCGATGTTATCAGAAGATAGTACAGTGCATGAACGCTATTGGAAATATAGGACTCGTGCCTCTGATAATCAAAGGAAAGGAACAAGGAAGATAATGGCAAGGAAATCAAGTTAATTCTTAAAAGCGTTACAAACAATGTGTTTGTCGTTCTCTCAACAGCATAAAAAACAAAACTAAGGAAAAGGAGCCCTTCTAATGACAATTCCTTCAATCGAAATCGATTTCTATTATAGAGGTTCTTAACACCACTGAGCAGAGCACGGCCGCCATTACCGACATAACTGGAAGAGGTAAGTCTAGCACAAGCAAGTTCGATATTTAATTGCGTTTCATAATCGAGAGTTCTTTAAGCCATTGAAATGTGAAGCATTTGTTGGTTTTCCATCGAACATCTGGAACTACTGTAACATTCCTAAGTGATCAACATCTGCAAAATGGTGGAGTAGTGTTTACCACTATGACTGAAAAAGTCGATTTCCTATAATCCTCTGCATTAGCCATTAATTCTAATGTCTTATGAGCTGTTCTTCTTTTATTCTTTCTTGCTGAGCATACACGAGGTTGATAAATATATTTATTTGCTGCTAACGTTTCGACGTCTTCGTCTTCATCAGAGCTGATGAAGCGCGTTAACCTTCTCCTTAACCCTCTTGTGTTAACGTGTGGTTGTTATTAGTTGTTATTGTTGTTGCTGAGGTACGATAGCTGATGTTTCAGCGACTTCATCTCCTTCAGAGCCTGGATGTGCATGTTATTCATGATGGAGGGCGCTTGTGGCGCAGTGGTTGGAGGTGCCATTGCGACACGCACGGGGAATCGATCTCCGCTCCCATGGCCCACCAAGCCTCCCATCCCTCCGGGGTCGGCAAATAGGTACCAGACTTGTCTGGGAGGATAGCAGCACCGGCTCGATACATCGGTAGGCCACCCCGCGAATCATTGCAAAGGTCAGATGTGCATTCAGTTATTTTCAGCGATGCCTAATGAAGTCGAATGCATGGCACATCCCTTAAGGATTGGTCAACGCCGAGAGCTTTATCCTTTCATCCTTTTATTCATAATGAAAATCGGTTTACAGTGCTATTCATATAATTCAGTTCTACAGTACTTATGAAGATGTATTGTATAAATAGACGTTACTTTGTAGTCACTCTTTTTTACTTGTTGCCATTTCTTTTTATGGCAGAGACGTAAATTTGTTAAAAACCACTCACTTTTTGCAAGTCGTGTGAACCACCTGTGTGTTGCTCACAGATGATGACGAGTGAAACCTACCCAGAACAAAAAAATCAATCTGTGATAAGGCGTCATATCACATTCCTTAGTGAGGCATTCGTCTCTTCGGTTCATGTTTATAGTTTTCAAATTTAACGCGAGCGCTTCAAGAGTCTTGCGCTTTGACGTTTTTGGTTACTGCGCCAGGATCTGCTCCGTCACATGAAAATTATCGTCGTTGTGTTTTCGTGCCTTATATGCACCTGGAAGAGTACTTTGTCGAGTGTTAACTTTTCCATTTAGATGTTTCTTTGCGTGAACACAAAGTGGTCTACCGTTTCGCCAATGTATTCTTCACCACATGCTTTACATGAGATTGGATTTGTTGTGCCTAAATCCACGCAATTCCCGCATCTACCGTTACGATAGCCTACACAATTTTTTGAGCTCGGCAAACGATCGCAGATGCGGTTTGGACTAATTGACGGCATAGGTTATTAGGTGGGAATTCAGTAACTGCCACGCGGGATTCTCAAGACCACTTTTTTTGGGCAGGTCTTCATAGTCTCTTATTTCGTTTGGTATGGTGGGTAGTTTGAAAAAAATCTTATTTAGGTTTGGAACATTATTTTGGGAAATAAACCAAACTGTTGGTCTGACCCGAGTGGCTTCTTCGTAGCCATCGTAAATGGATATTTTTTTTGTGCCAAGTTTAGCTTTCCTCTTTTCCTGTGCAGACATATTTTACCGTTCGGTACATGTTTTTGATGAGCGTACTTTTCATGTGTGAAAGATGAGAGGAGAGCTGGTGAACTAGTACATTTTTGCTACTTGTGTTTCGGTACCATTTTGTTATGTAGCTGCTTTCTGAAATCTTTATTCGAATGTTTATCAATGGAAGTCGGTTCTCGGCTTGTTTTTCTTGTGCGAATTTCATGTACTCCGACTGTGTATTTAACAATTCAAGGCAATTGTTCATCTGTTCCTATGTGGAACAGGCGATGAAGTAGTCATCTATTCATCGAAAGTAGAGTAGAGGCCGTGATCGACCGAGTATTTACCACAGTTTTTTTCGAGTTTCTCTAAAATGTATCCAATGAAGTTCATAGAACTAGCGATGCATCGCTATATCAATGATCCATTTGTGGAGTTCATGAGATGACAAACTGCTGTTTTACCTACAGCGTGACACCATTATATAGATGAGTGTTGTATCGTTTATGCGACAAGCAACTATGTTGTCAATCAACCAGCCGCCGAGATATTAGATTATGTGGTTGATTTTGACCTAAGTTGAACCAGAAAATCTGCTTGGCCCAACAGAATCTTTTTGCATTACACCGTCTATTCCTTAGATTATGCCTCTGCTCCAAAATTCATTCATATTTGACCAGCTTAACAGTAATAAGAATATTGCTGGTTAAAAAAATATTGTCAAGCTAACACAGAATTTATAAAGGGTTCTATTCGGCTTACGTTTCGAAGTCATTTTCTTCTTCAGAGCCGAGCTGGTGAGTGTTTATTGTACACCGCCGTTTTCACCTGCGATGTGGAGACTTCATTCTCGCGCCAAAACAAATTGGAACGAATGGAACACCGCTCGAATGAAGTATCCTCAATCTGTGGTGCCTCTTTATTTAGGACAATAAACGTCGAAACGTCAGCCGAATATGACTGTTTACAGACCTTGAGTTAATTTAATAATCCAGGAAAAAAAATTTTTTATAAAGCTTTTAGCAGTTCATTTATATTCCACCTACTTGATTCATTTATATTCCAGCCATTGTCAAATCGTTTGTTTTCAAAGGCATTCAAGAGAGTGAAATGTGCTCCAAATGAAATGTTTTTATCAATTCGTCACTGCGTACGGCGAACGAAATTAGGGTCGAGCCGAAATTAGTAGCGGGGGTTCCTTCTTCCGATCCAGAAGAGAATACATTGCTAAATTTGAGTCTCCAGCTGGTATTCGCATTGTTCTTTGGTTTGAGTGTGTGACTACTTAGAGAGTAACTCACGGACTGCGATGTACAGCGGGAGAATCCATCCCCCCGGCAGTGTCTCCTATGCTGAAAAAGTGTCCGGCATTTGAAGCAAGAAACCCAGCTAAGAGTAAACCAATGCCAGGTTGCACAACTGTTCTGCTATTAAAGTAGTCGTATGATGGCAAATCTCACTCTGATGTACAAGGGCGGCGACTGCCTGTGGTGGTGACTACCTGGAGAGAATTTGGCCAGGATGACCTCTGGGCTCCAGGGAAATACAATGGGTAAACCAACAAAACCCCGAAAAATGAAGATCATGTTGAAGCCCGCACAACCAGAAAGGACGGCCCATCCAAGTATTCATGTAAGCAAGTATATATACATACATATATATATATATATATATATATATAATTACGCAGCAGTTGAGTGCATTGGCATATGTATTCCGCTGCATCATGAGGACCTGGAAATTGAGTCCAGTACTGGATATAGATGGCGGCAAAGTCGGGCCATCTTCATGAGGTTTCACACAAAAGTCGATTTGATTTTTTTCTTGTGCCATCTCCAGAATTCGCCTCTGTTCGTGTTGATGAAAGTTCAACTTTCCAAACTCTCTGCAGATATCGTTAATTAGTTCGATGTATGTGGATCTTTAGAGTTCGTCAGTAGATTAAGAAATGCATTCTCGATACATTTTCAACTCCTTTCAACAACATTTAGTAATCTAGCGTTGGATCTGCGCTTTCGTGCTACGTGTAATTGACTAAAGGCGCCATGAAGAATGAGCTGGTTGTTTAAGGTCTGTTTTATTTTCTTCACAGAGCTGTTGTCTCTACTTATCATTGAGTGATTGGATAAGATATTATAGCGAAGAAAACAGTGATCTGATTTGGTGTTGAGAAATTAGAGTATAATGTCTTAATGTCGCATATATAGTCGATCAGCATACCGATTGTACCATTCAGGGGTTCTCACATCCAGTTATGATCATCTTTCATCTTGAAAACAAGAGATTCCAAGAACAACATAAGCAGCCAAGAGTACTTCTGCAATACGATCTCCAATGATATGATTGTCTTAAATTTATCATCCTTTACTCTTGTCTTTGCGCTATTCCTCTCCTTGTACTGAAATTGTCTGTAGCAAATTTGTAGAAGGGCTACTCGTCATGAGCAAGTTTCTCAAGATTTTCATCAAATGTATGCCACGACGCCAGCAGGTGGTATTGGCGAGTGTTAGGTAGTGGTACTCATTATCTTCTAATAGGGAAACACAAGACGTGTACAGGTCATGAGTCAAAACGGTGTGTAACGTATAAGTGCACAACAAAACCAACGTTACCAACACTGAGAGCTGGATTATTCATATCTTAGAAGACAAAGTCTCCATCGTTTTCTCGAATGAAAGCCTTTTCTTCCCGGAGTCTTGAACGGCTGTCACAACGTATGGGCGTATTTTATTTCGAGAAGAATATTAAAGAATTAGGAAAACAAAGAGAAAAAGGAAATAGTTGAAAGTCAGGCAAAAAGAAGGACTCGCATGGTGTAGTGGTGAACGCGCTAGACCTAGGAAAGGGTAATAACACGTTTGTTCGCCACCGCAGACACCTGCGGTCCGGAGTATCTCAGCATCGTTCTCGTAGCATCTCGCATACTACCCTGCTATGCAAAATTGTAGCAGGCAGCAAATAAAAGGTAATAATTAAGAAATTAGTCCAAAGAAGGTAATCACTGTGTTGTATACCGACTCCTCCACGAGTACTTCCACATATATATATGCATATATATATATAGAGCGCGTGTGGCTGGCGCAATGGTCGGAGGCGCCCTACAGCACACACGTGGAATCGATCTCTGCGCCCATGGCCTATCAAGCCTTCCATTCCTCTGCGGTCGGCAAATTGGCACCAGGCCTGTCTAGGAGAATAGTAGCTCCGGCTAGATACATCGGTAGGCCATCGCGAGTTATTGTAAAGGCCAGATATGCATTCAATCACCTCCAACGATGCTTAATGAAGTCGAATGCATGGCACATCTCTCATGGATTGATCAACGCAGAGAGATTTTTCCTTTTTATCCTTTATATATATATACGTATATATATATATATATATATATATATATATATAGAAAACTTTTTCCTTTGTGACCAGTCTTCTAGGAAGGCAGTGATTTCTTCGACTAGTTGAACGGCTGTAAGTGGACGATGTTACCTGCCATATCCCTTCGGTACCGATGTGTCAATAAAATGACTCAATTTTAAATAATAATTGCATAAATATATATAAGATAGGAATATATGCAGTTAGATTATGTACATAAGCACATAAATATACAATATCCATATTTGTATCTGTCTCTCAATCCTCATATATATATATATATACATACATGCTTCACACACATATATATGTTTATATATATATATATACATGCATATGCATATATACATAATGATATTGGCACGCATGAGGGATATATGACCCTCATTTAAATGTCTTGATACTTCTTTTGGCCTTAAATATTCAGTATTTCTGTCGTGAAGCGATTCTCCAAAGTTTTCGTTTTAGTCAGACTCGACTGCAATGTCCAGAGGAGGAAGAGTTTACTAAAGAAAGCCAATGGACTGACGGCGATTTACGTCCCAACTTGTTCACCTACGAATGCTGTGTGAGTGTCAGCGTCAGTTTTCACCTGATGGGTTTTTCTTTGTTTGGCTTTGCTGATTACCCAAGTACGGAAGTACAGTTGACTTCATTTCTTCTAGGATTACAACAAATTTTGCCTTATATTTTTTCGAATGCATCCCTAAAGGGTTGGCAACGCCGACTGCTTTGTCCTTTATCCTGCT
Organism: Angiostrongylus costaricensis; assembly: GCA_900624975.1. NCBI lineage: Eukaryota > Metazoa > Nematoda > Chromadorea > Rhabditida > Metastrongylidae > Angiostrongylus > Angiostrongylus costaricensis. Next base: position 307,449 of record UYYA01003850.1, read on the forward strand.
TTTGCTTTTGTGCGGACAATTCTGATAAATACTCTTTAAAAATTTTTTGTTTCCGTCACCTTCAATGTCCACTACTTTTTCTATAATTTCTTATAAACAGACATACCAATGCTGGTGAAGATGAAATTCTAATGTTTCCTAGTTTCCGACAACTTTTAGTTCCTACCTTGCCGTGCAATGCTTGGAAACACTAAAATACTGCTGGTGCGTTCATACGGATACCGGAGAACCGATACCAGGTCAGTGTAGTATGTTTCTGCCATCTCACTGCTCTCTGCTTCAAATAAGACATATCGCAAGCGTTGCACGTGACTTCCTTCCTTCTCCTCCCAACTGTTGGCCATCGTGGCTGGGAGGTGTTCCTGGGTGTCGAGCTGTAATGTACAGCGGAGGTATTCATCCCCCGGCAGGGTTTCCTATGCTGAAAAGGAGTACTGTGGTTCCATTAGGAAACCCAGCTAAGAGTAAACCAATACCAGAATTCACCACCGTCCTGGAATCAAACTAGTCAAATGGTGGCAAATTTCCCTCTGATTCACAAGGGCTGCGACTGTCTGGAGTGGTGATAACCTGGAGCAGACTTTGGGTAGTCCGATTTCGGGTCTCCAGAGAACCAAAATGGCTAAACCAGCGAATCTCCGGAAAATGCAAATTGTGCTGAGGCCCGCGCAACCAGTAATGAGTGCCATCGAAGTAGTCCACGTACGTAGCTATATAGCACGAAGAAGGAATCGATGTGGCAGTGCGCATTCATCAATGTATTTTATCCAAACGTGTTTTTGAAACAATAATAGTCTAAACTCCCTCCTTCATCACCTTCTAATCATGTTGCAAATGCATTTGATTCACAATCTCCATTCTTTACACTTATCATTTTTTGCGGAGAATTTAGATCGAATTACGACCGTTACAATTTTGCTCTTTACAATTTATATTTTCCACATGAAATTTTACAGCCTTTAACATCTCCAATTAACTGTTTTTGTCGTAGTCGTTGAAGAAATCTTTAAAAAAAAACTATCTGCTGTGATTTTCTTCGTATTTTTGTTGAGCAAACGCGAGGTGTTACTATTCTTTGTTCACGATTAAGCTGACGTTTCGGCGGATTTCGCCTTCTTCAGAGCCGCTTTCTATGAGGTTTCCACTAAGTATGTCACGTAGAGACCAACCGCACAGAAATCACGTGGAAGTATAATGTAGTATAATCGGTATAATGTAGTATGTATAATAAGTATAATGTAGTATAAAGCCGCTGTAGTATAATCACATTATACTTCCACGTGATTTCTGTGCGGTTGGTCTCTACGTGACATACTTAGTGGAAACCTCATAGAAAGCG